>OX579658.1:14895667-15427667 GCA_951230895.1 Carpatolechia fugitivella | reverse complement strand
GTTCACTTACAATTTAATGAAATTGAAACATTACAAAAAAATTTACGAAAGACTATATTTTTTTACAAATACTACTTAAGCCGTGTCTCCTGCGAATGTTTTGGACTACACACTACACAAATCAGTCTACACTTATACAAAAACAAATGTTTCAAACGACGTCTCCTGCTCAGAAATGTTTCGGACAAATGTTTCGGTTCCGAGACGCGCTGAAAATGGCTGAAATCGATTAAAACACCCGTAATCGCGTTCCGAATTACTGTCAGCAGGCAAAACTCATACGTTTAAAACAAAGAATGGAATCAATCCGTCTTTCCATATGGGTGTCGTAAGAGAAGACTAAAGAAAGAACCGCCGTGTTTGTTCCCGTTATTCAAATAGGACCAACCCGTCTTCTCCTTCTGTCTTCTGTGATCGAAGGTCTTCTCATTATGAGTGTCGTAGTAGAGGCATAGATAAATAATTATTTATCTATGGTAGAGGCGACTGAGGGAAAAATCGCCGCGTGGCTCCACGCACGGCATTCGAATCGGACCAACCCATCTTCGCATGTGTGTCATAAAAGGCGACTAAATGAAGAACCGCCACCGCCGCCGTCGTAACCATGCTTAGAGCGTTGGGTTAATGCTCTAAGTAACCATGTCTTCCTGTGGGTGTCGTAGAAGATTTTGGTTTATTGATTTATTGTCAGATATACGGGCCCCGTTTCACGAAGCTACAAGTTAAATGGCAACATTGACCTTAAGTGGCAACATTATTCGCTACAAGTGTTTCACAAAGTTTATTTTTTACAATTGTTACTTTATAAATGTTCGGAACGCGATTATGAGTACTTTAATCGATTTCAGCGCGTCTCGGAACGCAGCCTGAGTGAATGAATTAAGGATGTGGGCCACACTTGTTAAATCGATATTTTAGGAGTGTGTCCCTAGGGTTTACGTAGTTTAATGGCGAACAACGGTTTAAGTCTTTCACATGTATTTATTATTGTCAGTTACAAAGAGAATCTGGTTTATTTCTATAAAGTTAAAAGATATGGTTCCCGTCTCGTTCCCTGTATTATTAAAAGGTTCCATGTGCGTCTCGTCACCGCTCGCCGTGACTGACTGAAAACTCGCGGGGCGACCAATGGGGAGTCGGTCTTCATTGACCAATCAGAGTTGAACATGCGTGTTCACGGTTGTCACTACTTTCGAGTGTTTACACCGGTGAGCGATAGCGAACCGGCAAAGTACCCCTGTTCAAGCGAGGTGGTAGTTTTGAACCACTCGCTACATACTCCCCCTCGATTTTATGCGAACGACCCGTGTATAAAATCACTCATCATTCACAAGATCAACATTGTTATGAGACGCAACATCGTTAACAACGTTATCATTAATACAATCATAGTAAAATACCCTATTTAGCAGTTAGCAGGATAACCAATTTAAGTCTGGTCACACTGGCCTGCAAAAAAAAAACAACCGTATGCGCAGCCGTTTGCACGCCGTTTGTTTTGAAACTCACTCATCGACGTTGCTTTATTATTTATTGCTTTCTTAGTTAAATATATTTGAAATCTAGTGAAATTGTCTTTAAAAATAGTGTCTTCACCATGGACTCCTCTACTATCAGCAACAAAACAACTTTTACCGAAACAGAAGGCCTAACAAACGGAGAACTAAGTGAACGTTTCTATTTATTGAAAAAGCAGCACGAAAACCTTGCATTCAGCTATGAGGCGATCAAACAGGAGCTGTATGACACTAAACGAAGTTATCAGACGGCCCTGGAAGTCCAGAATCACGTGAACGCCGAGTTAGAAACGTATCAAGCGGAGGAATCTCGTCGGAAGAACGAGTTCACTTCTCGCATCACAACTCTACAGGAGGAGCTCTCAGCGCTACGCGAAGAACGTTCCGAAGCTGTTGAGATACATGCGAACGAAATAAAAAAGTTTCAAACAGAAATTAAGCGTTTAAAAGAAGAGCAAGTCACAGTTCAAAGAGTAAGTCCTGAACGCGATAACTGTGAGCTAGATGAAGCTAGGACGGCCTTGAACGAAGCTTTGTGTGATGCTTCTGCAGCGAAGGAGGCGCTAGAGCAAGCTAAAGCGGAGATTATGTCGTGGAAGCTCAGGGCTGAGGAGTTGGTGTCCGAAATGGGGGAGATGCGAGCGGCGGCGGACTTGCGTCGCGAGGAGATGAGGGCAGCGGGAGAGAGGGAGGCGACGGCGCTGGCAGAGCTGGCTGAGGCTAGGACTATGCTGCATCAGTACACCAGTGCTGAAGACTTGCAGCCCCATGGTAAGATATTTCAGAGATTATCATTTTACTAAGGACATACTGGCTCATAGGTTTCAATTCTTACAATCTTAAAAATTCTGCATGTATGCTAAATCTGATCTGCAAGCTTCAGCCATAGCGTTCAGCCTTTTAAGCATAAAATGGTGATATGTTTTTATTTTGTTTCCTATGCAAGGTTATTTAATTTTAAGCAGTCTGTCCAGTTATTATTGTGAAAAACCGTAGTAAACCCTATTGTGAATTTTTGATTCGATATTTTGTTTGTATTTATTAATTTATTCAGTCCATTATCAATCTGTTTCAAGTATTCAGTTTGTAACTCTTGTATGCTTAATTCATTTTCCAGCTGCCAAAGGCAACTCAATATTTGCTGAAGTAGAAGACAAGAGACAGGAAATGGCAAAGAACCTTATTCAGATGAAGCAAACTAATTCAAGAGTAAGTAAGTTTTAATTTAGTATTTCAACTTAGTGGATACAGTTCCATTAACACTTTGTATACTTGGTGCGTTCTCACATCAACAGCAGCGGTTTGAAATTCAACAACTAAAAGATATTAAAACTCTAGGGTCATTTGCGTTTTTCACAATTTTTACTACATCTTCACAACACAATTTTCAAAAGTTGTAAATGGTCTCCAGGAAAGCAGTAATAGGCTAAAAGCTAAATTTAAAATTTTTCAATGAATTCATAGGGACATTCAGTAAGAATTATCAGTGTCCAGTTCTAAGCCGTCAATTTTCTGATCATCATCTCAGCCATAAGACATCCACTGCTGTATAAAGGTCTCCCCAAGCTCCTGGTAAAATTACTGGTCCCTTTGTGAGCAAAAGGGCAAATTTTCAAAAAGAATTTCTTTTTTAACTTACTTTTTCTCTTGTTTCAGTTAAGAAGAGAGTTGGCCAACAAGCAGTCTGAGTTGGAAGCTCTCCTTCACGAGAAACAGACCATCTGGGAGGAACAAGCTGGAGCGGCTGATCATTACGACAAGGAACTCAATCGTAAGTATTTGTTGTAACCTTTTTAGTTAACATACAGCCCTACAAAGCGACAGACCTCGATATGGAGAGATTTCGACGTTTAGGGCCGTTTATCATTTAGTTCAATTAACAAATGTTGTCATCACCATATTATTATCAGCTTCTAAAGATTATAGATTTATATAATATGTATGTCCGGATTTCCCGCGACCACCTGTCCGCCTTGTGACGTCATCATGCTGTTCTCAGTATGTGGTCACCATTACTCCACTGCCACTAGAAAGAAGAATATTGCGTAGGATTTGTTGTCATTCTGTGGCCAACCACTAGACAGAAAATTTATAGGCATCTTATTCCAATTACCAAGTTTTAAACTCACTTTATGCTTATAATTTGGTTAATTCTGTATCTTTATAATATTACAGAAAGCTACCAGGAACGCATAACTCAGCTGGAAGCTTTATGCGAGCGTCAGAGGAGAGAGCTGGCGCGGTGGTTCGGCAAACTGTGCGAGCCCACCGAGCCTGGCTGGCTGCCGGCCGTGCTCGACCATTTCAAGTGAGTGACGTCATCACACCTTCAATACAGATACCAAGAGCACATAACTCAGCTCGAAGCATTGCGTTAGAGAAGAGAGCTGGCGCGGTGCGGTGGTTCGGCAAACTGTGTTCGGCAATTGTAATCTCTGTAAATAAACATAAAACATTTTCACTTTTTGTTCCAGGGCCGAATGCGAGACACTCCGCGCCGAAGTGCTATCACGAGGCGCGGCCCAACTAGCCACCGCCGCTGTCGTCAGGGACCTGCGAAGGAAACTAGCCCTTCTCACCGCCAACTCCGCCAAACCGACCGCCTTCCCGACCCTAGAGAGCAAAACCAACGACGATAAGGATGAAATACCCGTGAAAGCGCCCGCCAAACCCAGATCCACAGTCGACGATGTTAAGAAAAAAGTGATGTTTAATTGAGAATCTTAATTGTAAGTAATAAGGTGTAAAAAAAAAAAAACAATTTTTTTATAATGTGTAAATTGGATTATTTAAATAAAAAATAAGTGATATGACTGTTGTTTATTTTTTACATATTTTAGCTTACAATACAAAAGTATTGTTCATTGACACCATATTCTTTTTCGGCTTAGGTATGAACTAAACATGCACTATTACAGAAATAGCAGGTACTTTCATACTTTGGCAATTATCTTACATAGGTACATTACTGCACAATACTTGACAATACTTAATAAAAATACCTAAAGGCACATGGACACCACATGGACATGACACAGATTGACACAACAACTAAGCTTTTACAACTTTGTAAAGATGTAATACTTAGAAACACAAGATTCTTAATAAAAGTCTGTACTGAAATCGTGACTGTAATGAGAGAGCATAAGCACTAAGAAGTCACTGGCGGCGGTGGTAGAGTGAGTTCCTTCAAGGCGTTATGCCTCGCCCCGGCCTCGTGTCTGGTGCGTCGCGCGGCTTCCAAAGCGTCATTTGCTGTGCGCGCGCGCAGACGACGGACAGCCGTCTCTTGGACGCACTTCGTGAACGTGTCTGGAATGTAGATTGATAAATAGGTCTATGGAATTTTCATCATCGAATATGACTGCAGTGGACTGCAATAGGCTGATTGATTTCTGATTTAGTTTTTTTATCAGAATATCTATCTATCACGGAATACTACACCTAGAAGGTTATGGAATATTACACGTGGTGGTTTACGGAATACTACGCGTTGGCTACGGAATACTACGCGTTGGCTACGAAATACTACGTGTTGGCTACGGAATACTACGCGTTAGCTACGGAATACTACGCGTTGGCTACGGAATACTACGTGTTGGCTACGGAATACTACGCTTTGTCTACGGAATACTACGTGTTGGCTACGGAATACTACGCTTTGTCAAGGGAATACTACGCGTTGGCTACGGAATACTACGCTTTGTCTACGGAATACTACGCTTTGTCTAGGGAATACTACGCTTTGTCTAGGGAATACTACGCTTTGTTTAGGGAATACTACGCGTTGGCTACGGAATACTACGCGTTGGCTACGGAATACTACGCTTTGTCTAGGGAATACTACGCGTTGTCTAGGGAATACTACGCGTTGTCTAGGGAATACTACGCGTTGTCTAGGGAATACTACGCGTTGTCTAGGGAATACTACGCGTTGTCTAGGGAATACTACGCGTTGTCTAGGGAATACTACGCGTTGTCTAGGGAATACTACGCGTTGTCTAGGGAATACTACGCGTTGTCTAGGGAATACTACGCGTTGTCTAGGGAATACTACGCGTTGTCTAGGGAATACTACGCTTTGTCTACGGAATACTACGCGTTGTCTAGGGAATACTACGCTTTGTCTACGGAATACTACGCGTTGGCTACGGAATACTACGCTTTGTCTACGGAATACTACGCTTTGTCTAGGGAATACTACGCTTTGTCTAGGGAATACTACGCTTTGTTTAGGGAATACTACGCGTTGTCTAGGGAATACTACGCGTTGTCTAGGGAATACTACGCTTTGTCTACGGAATACTACGCGTTGTCTAGGGAATACTACGCGTTGTCTAGGGAATACTACGCGTTGTCTAGGGAATACTACGCGTTGTCTAGGGAATACTACGCGTTGTCTAGGGAATACTACGCGTTGTCTAGGGAATACTACGCATTGTCTAGGGAATACTACGCGTTGGCTACGGAATACTACGCTTTGTTTAGGGAATACTACGCTTTGTCTACGGAATACTACGCTTTGTCTACGGAATACTACGCTTTGGCAACGGAATACTACGCTTTGTCTACGGAATACTACTACGCGTAAATTACGGAATACAACGCGTAGGCGGCGAAGTACGAAGCGTAGGCTACCTAAGGCTAACCTACGGAATTTCAAATATTTATCGTAGACTACGAAATACTACGTATAGTCCTGACATTCTCTACGTCGGTTAAGGAATACTTACTGACGATATCGGAACACTTAGCAGCGCTAGTCCACCGGTCGGTCGAGTGAAAACAATCGATGACATTGTCGGCGCAGTCCTGACACACCGACTCCACGGTCAGTATGTTCGCTGTCCGCAGTTCGATCCTCTTCACTGCCGCTTTTACCTCATCTACTGTTAGGCTGCAAATAAAGTAGTTAATACGGAACATAAGAACATACAAAAATCTTTAAATTAATTGAATGTTTGTTTATAGTAATTACGCTAGCGCCAAGCTGTGTCAGACATATCCTTTAAGATTTTTTTTTTTTCAAAAATTGGTACCTACGATTTGTAGTTTAATTTACGCTACGTTCATCAGTATAGTTTGAAGACGAAGAAGGCAAAATACGCGCGCTATGGTAGTTTATCGACCAATCAGTTCAGAGACCGCACTCAAAATCCCTTTGGAAGATTTTGCAAACAAAGTCCACTATGGGGGTTTTTTGACCAATTAGAAACCGTTTTCAAAACTCAGTAGATGTTGTTTATATGCGTCCCGTATCTGTCGAGCTCAACAGAAGTTCTGGGTTCCATTCCCGGTGGGGACACTGTCAAATCTCTTTTTTGAGACTTTCCCCAGTTAGGTTAGGACATTGCAGGTTGAATCACCTGATTGTCCGAAAAGAACGAAGATTCCGTGATTCGGAAGGCACGTTAAGCCGTTGGTCTCGGCTACTCATCATCATCATAATCGTGTGGGTTGTAAGGTCGACAACCGACCTCACCAACCCTGGTTTCAATGTTATAGAGCCGCCAAAGGCCACTGACTTGGCTCATTGACCCGGCTACTATCTAGTTAAACGAGTCATGTCAGTGGCATTTGGCGGCTCTATAACACTGTGATAACACTGACACCAGGGTTTTTGAGGTCGGTTGCTGACCTTACAACCCACACGATGATAAAGAAGAAGCATTTAACAATGGTCTCTGGTTCCACACACCCGATCTTCTCCGAATGGCTGTCGTCCAAGTTCCTGAGTCGATCGCTGAGTATCCTCTCTTTGATGTCACTCTGTGTCTCAACCATGGCCTTGGGCGGGGAGTCCAGCGCAGCTTTCGCGCTTCCTGCCACTGTCGCGTCTTCGACTAGGCGTTCCACCTGGAATAATATACTTGAACATACTTACCTGAAATAAAATTAGTTCAAAATGTTTATGAAACTGCCTTATCAACAGCTCATAATATGTGTCTCTACCGAGGGGCTCGAGCCTGCCCTAAATCACGGTGATCAGGCCTGTATCGACCACACTGGCCCAGTGCAGGTTAGTCAACTTCACACAACAACCATTGAATTTCTTCGCAGCAGTGTGCAAGTTTCCTCACGGTGCTTTCCTCTACCGTGAAAGCTTCGAATAATAATAATAATTATTATTATTATTATTAGCCATTTATTCCTAAGATCAATTAAGATACATAAAAAAGTAAGAAAATATACACAATTAACATTTGATTCCATTAAGTAAAAATTCCATTAAATACATTTTAAAATAATAATAGTTATAATTTATTTACATTTCATTTTTTAATCTTAGGTACCCATTTTCGGGTAAAGGCCTCCTCCATCAATTTCCACTGTCCTCGATCTGAAGCGAGCCTCGTCCAGGTAGTGCCCGCCGTCTCTACAATGTCGTCGCGCCAGCGTCGTGGTGGTCTGCCGCGCGGTCTGGTTTGGTCGCGAGGGTACCAGTGCAGGAGTCGTTCGCTCCAGCGTCCATCCTCATTTCATGCCACGTGACCCGCCCATCTCCATTTCAGTCTGCAGGCTAATTCGGCTGCATCGATAAGTTTAGTTCTCTTCCTAATGTATTTGCTTTTCAGGCGGTGCGACAATTTTATATTCAGCATACTTCTCTCTGTTGCTCTCTGGAATACTTGAAGTTTTTGTACAATTTTTTGAGTCAGTGCCCAATTCTGGCATCCATATAGTAATGTGGGCAAAATTGTAGATTCGTATGCTTTTTTCTTCAAAGTTAATGGTAGATCTGATTTAAATACATGTTTCATGGCCCAGTATTTTTTCCAAGTGATTTTTATTCGTCTTTCTACTTCTTTTAGTGTTTGGTCTGCAAATGATATTCTTTGTCCTAAATAAATATATTCCTCAACGTACTCTATATTTTGACTTCGAACTTTGATTGGTATTTTATTTACATTAGTCATAATGCGTGTCTTATCTGGATTCATCTGTAGACCACATTTGTAACTTTCTTTGTCTAAGGAACTTAGCATGAACTGCAAGTCTGTATGATTGTTGCATATTAAAACTATATCATCTGCGAAGCGTAGGTGATATAGGTACTCGCCATTCACTTTTATTCCGAGGTTATCCCAATTCAGTTTTAAAAATATGTGTTCTAGCAATGCTGTAAATAAGTTGGGTGAAATGGGATCGCCTTGGCGGACTCCTTTTTCGACTTTGAAGGGTTTTCCAGATTTTTCCAATTTTACCAGAGACTTACTTTTTCTATATATTTCTTGCATAAGTGATATATAATTTGCATTTACGCCGAATTGCTCTAGTGTCTTCCACACCGATTCATGTGATATAGAGTCGAAAGCCTTGGAATAATCTATATAAGCAATGTAGAGTGGGAGTTTGTATTCAGTGTGCTTTTCAATAATTTGTTTTCTTAGCTTCGAATAAACGTATATTAATTCGATATTCGAAAACACATTGGCACGTGGTGGTGGGATGAAACCTGCGTCTCCCGGACGGAAGACAGCAGCCCTAGCCATCACACCACTGATGCTCTCTAACTACTTATAAACTAGTGGCTCCGTGACTCCGTGAGCTGTAGACCTCGCGAGTACTTTTTTTTTAAATGGCTGAAAAAATCTCGCTAGCGCGTTTTAGAAAATGCGTTCCACTGTACAGCGCCATCTGTCGATATTTACTTAGACTAAAAGATGCTTTGTTACAATATTTGGAATTTAGTTTTATATTTAATATTGTATTATTATTATTATTTTATTATTGGTTGAGAAATATGACCTGTAGAGGAAAACAGCCTCAGCGGTAGACCTTGTAAGCTGGCAACCCCCATAACTCCATCATTTTAAAATTTCCAAAAACTGACTCGACAAAAAAAATTCAATTTCATCACTGGGAATGGGAATAAGAATTATTTACAGTGTTGCACGACGTAGTGTGAGACGCTCCCCTGCTAAGTGGCCTGATAACCTGAAGAAGGTCGCTGGTGGTGGCTGGATGAGGAAAGCGGGCGATCTTGCGCTTTGGGGTGCCAAGGGGGAGGCCTACGTCCAGCAGTGGACTGCAATAGGCTGATTGATTCATTGACAGTGTTGCACAAAGGCATACTATAAAACATTGCTCGACATGCACACTATGATCTGCAGGAACAGAATTTATGTGTCCTTGAAGTGGCGGTGTAAGAAAATAAACGATTTATCTATCTAAAATGAAAAATTAAATTAGGTAACAATAAAACAAACTTAACCCAGCAATGGGCGGATGTGGGCTGAGAATGATGACGTTGACGATTAAAGAACTCGTCTTACTTTCTTTGTTTTGTGTTCAAGTACAAAATTTAGTTTTAGCATTCTAGTAATTTTTACTAGTACTTTAATTGTAACAAGGCTACTTGTGATATGACATAGTATAGAAGTCTTACATGTCAGTAAGCATCTGCAGAGCGTAATGATGTGTCCTGGCATCGGCCCATAGTCTCTGCAGGTCTACTCGTCGCAGCTTAAGCAGGCCACAACATGCAGACAGCCTCCCTACTGCTGCCTCACAATGTGTGCCCCATGTGCTTAGGGCTTCTCCCATGAGAGTGAATTTCTGGAGAAGTAACAAAGAATGAATTAAAAGACTTTGGATACACCAGCCCCCTCTGCATGACCACCGTAGATAAATGAATCCGCAATATAAAACATATCCACCAATAATAACAGATAGAAAAATTACTCAATGTTCGTCTGCTTAATTACCTCAGTAAATTTGATCTTCTATCACCTTTTCAATATGGCTTCAGGCAAGGACGATCTACTGAAGATGCGGTGTATAATTTGAGCTCGCTGGTAGTAGAACAGCTTGATAAAGGTAAAAAATGTATGGCTGTATTTATTGACTTAAAGAAGGCATTTGATACCGTGTCTGTGCCCATCCTTGTTCATAAGTTGGAGAGACTTGGCATACGGGGAATTCCGCTAAACCTGTTCCAAGATTACCTGTCAAACAGGTCACAAAGAGTAAAGATGGGTATCTTCACTAGCGATGACGCAGAGGTGTCGTGCGGCGTGCCGCAGGGGAGTGTGCTCGGTCCAACGTTATTTCTAATATATATCAATGACCTGTGTGATCTTAAATTGGACCGAGCCAGAATCCTGTCGTACGCCGATGATACTGCTGTAGTTTTCTCGGGTGATTCATGGGAAGATGTGAAGATAAGGGCTGAACGTGGCATGGTGCTCATAGATAGTTGGCTAACAAATAACATTCTTACTCTGAACGCTGACAAAACTAACTATATTTGTTTCAGCATGTATAATGATAATCAACCTAAAGAATTTTCTATAAAGATACACAGTTGTAAAAATATTGCCATGACTAGAAGCTGAAGCTGTCCGTCAATTCAGAAGGTCACGCAAACAAAATATCTGGGAGTCTTTCTGAATCAGAGGCTCTCTTGCTACCCTCACCTCGAGCACGTAACCCAAAGAATGAGAAGGTTAAATTGGATATTTAAAATACTCAGGTACATGGTGCCGGGACGGGCCTCTGAGTCTCAGGACACTGAGAGGGATCTTTTGCATGAAATTTACATATTCTTGGCACAGTCTGTTTTAAGCTACTGCATACCTGTTTGGGGAGGAGCCGCTAAAACTCACTTTTTAGAACTAGAACGAGCTCAACGTAATCTAATAAAAATAATGTATTTCAAAAAGGCTAGATTCTCAACTGAAATGTTATATAAACTGTCAAATTTACTCTCTGTAAGAAAGTTGTATATTTTATACACTATACTTAGAAAACACAAATCTATTACTTATGATCCAAATATAAACAATAGGAGGCGGAAGGATACTGTAGTGAAAATACCTGAAACACATTCAACTTTTGCCAGCAGGCAGTATGATAAACGATCGTCATACCTGTTTAATAAATTATACAAAACACTTGACATCTATAATAAAACGTATTGCGAATCTAAAAAAACAATAACTCAATGGCTAAAAAATAAAAATGATGATTATGTAGAACAACTGTTGGAACATAAGTCTTAATCTTGTACTTCATGCAGAATACACAAACATACCCACACACACACACTATATATGGAGGAACTGTTGACTGGTCAGTGGACAATAAAGTGGGTACTACTGTATTGTATTACCGAACCCGATCCCAAGACAAAATAGTCGTAGGGCTGACCACTCAACAGTTCCTCCCATGTTCCTATGATCATGCTCATGCTCTTGCACACACACATACGCACACTAAGTATGGAGGAACTGTTGAATGGTCAGTGGACATTAAAGTAGATATTACTGTTTTGTATAATGAACCTGATCCCAAGACGTAATCGTCGTAGGGCTGACCACTCAACAGTTCCTCCCATACTCCCATACTCATGCTCTTGCACACACACACACGCACATGCATCCACGCACTTACGCACATGCACCTAAAACCTGGCATACATATTTAAGTTGAAACATTGTTACTTACACTACATACCTACTTACCTATATTATGTATGTATATATGTATGTATAAGGGGGACGTCTGCGAGGAGCGCAGACGGGTGACCTGCTCTATATATGAGAACTATTTCACTCTTCTTGTATTCCTTCTCCAACTTGGCGCGCTCTTTCTCCCTCTGCTCGTTCGTCTCGCTCGCCGATAGGGTGCGGATAACAGACATCAGGAGACCGCTCTAGAGTAAGAGAACAAATTGAAATATTACGAAAGAGAAATCTTGCTTGCTTACCAATACTGACTGATTTTTCTAAGCCAATATATCAGTGGCTGTGTGCCAACAACGAAGAAGATATAGGGACTACCAACTACACCTAAAGTTATACAAATTCTGAATAAACAGCTAGAGTTTGTTTATCACGAACAGTCGGAGACATTTCTGCTAGACTAAAATAGTTCTTTGTAGTGAACTTACCGATTCCTTCCCTTGCTTCGCCCCTCGTGGAGGTTGTTTAGTAGGTGGCGGCGAAGACATATTTGCAGAAAATTTTACGAAAAACTCAACGCCCCGCAGATCCACGCAAAATACAAGGTTTTTTCCTACAAACTAGAATCAGCTACTAAGCAAAAAGAGATAACGCTATACAAATAAATTTGTTTTCTCTTTCACGCATATTAAATAAAGCAACAAAATTCCTCTACTTGATATTTGTTTTTTTTTTTACGTTCGGATATGTTTATAAAGGCGTGTCTCCTGCTATGTTTTGGTCTACACAATACACAGAAAACATATACACAAAACAAAAAAAAATGCGTGTTTGTCTCTGGTTCAACTACACAAATTGTCTATGAAATGTTTTCTTTTTTTTTTTTTTGGCATGGTGCGGTTTGCACATCGCCACAGTCATTTTGTTAAAAATTGCATTTGCCATGGAAAACATTCGTTCAGAAAGTCCCCTATTCTCCCTCTACGTTCAGAAATGATTTCCTCCTCCTCTTCGGAGTCTCTCTATGTGCGCATTCCGAATCAGACTTTCAGCGCTGTCAGCGATCAGAAAAGCAAAAAAATGTATGAGTTTTGCCTGCTGATTTGGTTCCGAGACGCGCTGAAATGGATTAAATTACCCGTAATCGCGTTCCGAATCACTGTCAGCCATACATTTTTTTGCTTTTCTGATTGCTGACAGCGCTGAAAGTCTGATTCGGAATGCGCCCCAAACTTTTTGAACCGAAATGTATCGGACGAACGTCGTTTGTTTTTGTGTATGTGTAGACTGATTTGTGTGGTGTGTAGACCGTGAAAATCTAGACTGTATTCCGAATCAGATTTCACGGCTTCAAGTACTGACAGCGATTACTCGCGTACCGATTCAGAAATCGCGATAATACGGCTCATGAGCGAAATCAAAACGGAACGGCGTTTGAGCGCGCTGAAACTGTTTATAACTCAGTCTTGCCAGATGTTGATTACCGTACCAAAACTGGCAAAATTCTAAATTATTATACGTATTAAAAAAGTATCGTACAGCTGTGAAAACAGCACTTTTCGCATGGCTAGTACCCAAAATAAGAAAAGGTATGCGAATTTTAAAAAATGGAGATGTAAATAGGCACATGAAATTAAAAAAATACAAAAAAGAATGTTTGATATTTATATTTATATTTTATCAGATTGCCTATGATATTATCTTATGTATGTATGTGCCTGAGTCAAAACTATCGTAATATATACATAACCTACTCGATACTTTTACTATCGAACATCTGGCAACCCTAACCTGCAAAACTGATTGATTTAAAATATTTCAGTAATTTATCTCCATTTCATAATTGAATAACGTGTTTTTAATTTTGTTCAACCAAATAAATATAAGACACGTTAGTTTTACATTTAAACATTAAATATTTAACTTTTAAAAATAAATACACAATATGTCAAAGTCGAATTTGACATTACGCTTACGTGACGTGAATTTCGCTCTGGAGCATGGGCGCCGTTAGCGAAAGATGGCGGCGGTCATGACGCAATCCGTGACGTCACAATGGCTGCCGTAATCCCAATGACAGTGATTCGGTACGCGGTTTTGGGTACTCAAAGTGCTGTCAGCGCGATTCGGAACGCAGGGTTAGAAACTACAGATAAAGTTATTGAAAATTTCCAAAGATATATTTATTTATTTCTTACAATAATGATGACAAAACGACAAAATCAAATGTTTTAAGATTTAGTTGTCATTTAGCGAATATCGCTTTTTTTCAATGACGTCAATGAGAAAATTGACGTCTGCATGGTTTCTGAACGTATATACAAACGTCAAACCAACTACTTGCGTGTGCTAACAAATCGTGGATTATTTTAAAATTTTAATTTGTTGCTTACGTACGAAGTGTTTGCTGTTTACTTGTGATGGCTGGGAAGCTGAACAAATTCGAAACGCCCAGCTCCGCGAGCTCTGATAGGTAACCGTGTGTTGTAACCACATGATTGTTTGTTTGAACAGCTGGCTCGCGTGTCAATAAAAAAACCTGCGAAGGAGTCCTATTTCAGTATTACTTGTTCATCCTCGCGTGTGGAAGGAGTGTTGAGTGCGAGTGTCGTGTGTGCAGCTCGGAATGTGCTGCAGCGCTGTTGCAACGCGTTAACTATAACCTCTTTGCAAGCACGGTGACTTATTTTTAGACATTTTATTTAGTACATTGGCAGCTCGCTTACCGCTGTATGGCTGTGGCGTGAGTCGAGCACGTGCTTCGAGATATTGTGTTTTTGTAAAACACCGCGTCATATGAGAAAGGTCAAAAAACTGCAAGAAATGGAGCCAGGGTCGTTGATCTTCGCCAATCCGTAAGATATCCTACAGTTCCCGCAGTGGCCGTGTTCGTGACTAGCTTCCGGCTTCATTCTGGCTTCTATTATGTTAATGGCACATTTAGGTATGTTTTTGTTGTGAATAAATAGTGACATTCCTTTAAAAAAACCTGTGACTTATTCAGAACACTGTACAACAGTTTAATAGGCACGAAAAGAGCTATTCATTCACACACAAACAACAGCATTGCAGTTATTTATTATTTGCCTCTTCTTTACCACTATTTTTTGTTGCACAATTTTAACATAGCCCTAATACATCATGTGATAACCAAAATAACACCTGCACAGCCTTAAAACTGAACTCACTACCCCAGTGACATTAAAGGAGAATGTTATGTGGAAAGAAAGAAAATAAATGCTATAATGCACTGATATAAAATATGCATCTAAATTTATTATTTCTGTTTCCATTAAATAAAAATAAAAAACCTTTACTTATCTTTGTGTCTACTAACTTTAAAGCATATTAAAAAGGTCAAATGTTAAGTGGATACACCTCCCAATCCTAGTATTATCAATCACACATAGATGGCTGAGCAGTTTTGTAAGAAAGGCCCACGGACAATATGATACATTCTTGATCTAGATGAACAAAAAGGCTATTTTTTATGACAAAAAATAATTTTATTCCCAATGAATATTTAAAAACCACATATGTGTAGCTGCATGCAGATATGTAGTAATATGAAAGTATAAACTTTGTATTATGCCGATAATGATCTCATCCAACTCGAAATACAAGATACCGGGTTTGATAAAAACATAAATATGCAGATCTAATCTTTGATAACCAGTTCGCATTGTGGAAAAAACTATGTTGACTATAAGCATTTCACACACAATCATATCTACATCATTCATAATAATGATGCTAGTTTTATGATAACAGGTTGAGTTGAGTTTAACTTGTAAACTAAGTGTTTCTTATTACAGTACCTGTTTGAATGACTAATTAAGATCTTGTATGTTTTGGTTATGTAAACGGTACTCAATCAGAGCAAGTGATCATCATGTGAAAACGGAGAGTTATGATTGTTTTAACCAGTGGTACCTCACAACAATGTCAAGTATTGCCCTACTTAATTTCAGATTTTCATTGTCACTTACATTCTCTTAAAGTTCTTTATATTTAACTGTAACTACCTATATTCTACAAAAAAAGATTTTCTTATATATATTTTTATAGATATTCTGCTTTATTATATTTGTTTATTTCTCTCCTTATTCTAACATGAGTTTCACCTTCAATAAAAATTAATCTTGATTTGGTGTTAGTTTTTATCTTCATATTTTACTCATATGAACATTATTTATCTTAATATTTTTTGTACTTATTCATACAAGCTTATAAACATGCTTTGATCTTGTTCTGATTTTGATCAGTTAGTAATCTTTAAACTTTAAGATTTTAAGCAAAATTCTAACAAGATGATCCTAAAGATATCAGAAAATTTTTGGTGTGTTTTAATACAATTTATATTTTATATGATTTAGAAAAGTTTTACTTTTCATAATTCATTTTAAAAGTAATTTGAAATCACAATTTTGAAAACAAGTAACTTATATGATAGAGATACTTCATGAATAGAATAGGAATAGAAATAATTTTCATTTGCATAAAACATTGTATATGAGATGATAGTGTAAGCAAAAAAGTACAGTTATGTTTTACCAAACTAAAATTAGCATGCAAATGTCTTAATTTTTGACACTACAGTAAACAATTTATTGGTTAATTAATAAACTTAAAATAAAATAATGTCAAACATGGTACAAACTGAACAATTTCAATTATCACATAATGTTAACTTAATTCAATATATATTTAGGTAGCATTGGTAGCATTCAGACTCCTAAAATATTATTAGTCTGCGTCCAGACTGAAACCATTGTAGCAGAGATACATAATAATAATGTAGTCTTACATACAGATCAGACAAAATAAATCACACAACCACATGCAAAGTAGGTAAATATTTTAATATTGATTTAACATTGACAAGGCCTTCCAAATGAAATGTGGAAGGTTGTACAGTCAAGACAACCTACCCAACCAGACAAAGCCTCTGCTGTTCTAGATATACTGATAGCTAACATGTGTCAGGTTATACTGGATGTAGGTACAAAAAAAACTGTAAAACCATAACAATGAGTTCATGCCTCTCATGTTTTTATTCCGCTACCATTGTTAACTGCACAGCCTGAACTCTTGTTTTAAGAGTTGCATGAAGTAATCAGTGATTGATTGTAATATAATATCAGCAACTTAAAAACATTATGGAATGGGGTTCAGCAAATTTTACCTTTGTTTAATAAGTCTAGCAGCATAATGTTAATAGGGAAATAATCTTTCATTAATTAGGGAGGGTCTAAATTCGAATCCCGTTGAGGACGCTGGGGTCAAATAAAAATTACTTTGTGAGACTATCCTGGTAACATTGCAGGCTGAAAAATAAGATAACTCCGTACTTTGGAAGGCATAGCTCAGCAAAATTTTTACATGAACCATTTCAGATGCCACTGGCGCTATATGATGTCAATGTCACTAGTAGATTTTGCACATTGACTGAACACAAAATAAACGCCTATATTTGTGTGGTTAGTTAGCCACCTTACAACACTGCATAATGCTATTTTTTATTGCAAGAAACATGATCTTTAAAAATAATAATAATAAAAAAAAAAAAAACTATTACTATGATGGTAAAAAGTTTTTGCACTTGTTTGCAAAACCGATATTGTTTATCTTTACAATTGTCATGAAGTAGTAATAATTACACACAACGTGATAGATAGCATAATGACCTAGATATTCAATATCATTTAGCGGTCATTGTCAGTGCTACAGGCATAAAATATATAATTGTCTTTTGTTTAATTGTTGTTACTCGATTCTACTTTCAAATTATTATCTCCTTCGATCACAGAAAATTATCTCTGACTTTATTTTTTCTTATTATTTTTTCTTATTATTTTTTGTTTTGTTTCATCTTTCTGGAAATTTATATTTTCTAATTTTTTCAAATACGAAGGTCTAAGGCCTACCCTATATTAAAGCTATTAAAATCGATAGACTAGACATAAATTCAATTAAAATAACAATTCGATGTTTTTTATATTATGAACTTCACTCAAATCTCATAATATGACCATAGATAAAAGAAAAACACAATGTGAAAACACGTGAAACCATACGAGATTCGTGTGAAATTCGCACAAGCCCATCTCATTGTTATTTTAATCGCAAGTCGCATTGTACTTCATATTTTCCTTTCCCACCGTAAGTTCCAAAACGCATAGTTGCTGATAATTTTTGAACCCGCGACTTTCTGGAACGTTATCTTTATACAACCACACAATACGGTAGTTGATACCGTCACGAAGATACTTACCAAACCACACCCATTTTGTGCTAATTTCACTTTTAAACCAAGCTTATCATCGCATGTTCACCTGCCGACCGCTCGGTCACTGTTATAACAAAGTATGTAGGTTCAATGTTTATTTTTATTCATTCACCAGCCGCGGTAACATTATCTTAAATAGATTGCGGAAAGTTCAGTTTTTCATAAATATTACATACAGTAGCCAAACTGGCTTACGGTTTTCATAGAACAAGAGGTATGAGTGTACGACGGAACCTCAAAAGTCACCACTTCGCGGAACCTCGACAGACGGAAACTGTGATTGTCGAGGTTCAATTCAATCTTTTATTTACGGCGTTTCGCTTGTATTTCGCCAGTAATGCCAGTATCAAGTGGTTTTGCTAAGTAAGTAGCATGAGATACACAGACAGCCCTAATCCTAAGACTAGGGTGCTGTGTACGGTGAAGGACTCCAGTAAAATGATAGCAGCATTACTGAAGCCACCACGTGACCGCTGCAAGTCATCAATAAATGACGGCTAAATGCAAGCGTTTCAATTGTCCTGTTAAAGTTTATTGATCAGAGTCATTCACTGGATAATACACTATCGAAATAGGGGATCGGACTGTTCACCATATTTTACGAATTTACCATATTTTATGAATAATTTTTAAAATATAAATTAGTAGCAGACGATTCGCGAAGAAAAAAACAGAATCGGTTGAAAAACTAATTTACAGTGATTTTTTAAAGTTTCAATATGTCTGTCTCTTTCAAACACGATTTTTTGTATGGAGATTATATGGCGTTACTAATAAATGACGTCACAAGTGGGTATGTGCCTCTCTGTCTAATCTTGAATTTCAAACGTATAACTCGGTCAATTTTAAAGATAGAGCAAAAATTATTTTAGTGTTCGATAGCAGAAACTAGGAAGTTTGGATTTATAAAATAAAAAAAAGTAGTCCGATCCTCAATAAATTAAAAAACGAAAGCCCGACCGCCATTGACGGATGCTAACAATCGACCTGACTGTCGAGGTTCCGTCTTGTCGAGGTTTAGTCTTTCGAAGTGGTGACTTTCGAGGTTCCGTCGTGCATTGCACTACGAGAACCGCCTCTATTTGCCTCTATTTCGAAATAAAGGCGTTCTCAAGGTCATTGTGTATACTCGCATGTGAACGCCGCTTTTTGTTCAAGATTTATCTTATGAGAAACCAGCTGAAATTCAGCTGTACCTAACCGCTTTTTCGTATGGAAATACCACACTCTCATTCTCTTTGCTGTTCTGGCGTACCCACCACGGTAGCGCAGAGTGGGAAGACATCATTTAACCCTTAAATGCATACTTATTATAAAAAATTAAAAATATCAATAAAATTGGCTTTGGTGATTTTCTTTAATACCAAAAAAAAAATTTTGAACATTTATTTTTCTTATTTTCTTTTACGGAATGTATTGAATTCAAAATTTAAACAGTTAAAAAAATATTTTTTTTAATGTACCGTAAAAATTAAAAAAAAATATATATTTTTCCCATTTTTCTGGACCAAAAACAAGCTTAATCACCAAGTATTGTTAAAAAATAAAAACTCATGCATTTAAGAGTTAACTGAATCTACAGCAGCTTGACAAACTTGGAGGAGGCCCCAAGGACCTCTAAAACGACCGACCTTGCGCTGCCCGCACTGCGGCATCTAGCGACTTCCTGCCTTCACTAGATCGTAGGGGTCTACAAAACATGGTCGCCATTTGAGAACTGGGGGCCGTTTACGAAGCTACAAGTTACAAATTACAAGTACAATTTGATGTACATTGCGTAGACAATAAGGCAAAACGATAAGAGCTTCCAGTTTTGGCGAATTGGCTACGCAATGAATATCAAATTGTAACTTTTTACTAGTAAATTGTTGCTTCGTGAAACGGGGCCCTGTTCTCCCAGTTGTCAGTTCTACAAGTGCCCCGCCCACTTTCACACGAAGCTCGCAATAAATACTAATGTAAATTATTTCCGCAGCGACACGGAACTAGCCCTGGAGTTGAGTGAGCAGGTGTTCCTGGATGATGACGACTACACGCGAGCCCCCGCTTCCCCCACCACAGTGCCCAACGTGCGCCCCTACAGACCCCCCTCTACAGGTTTGTTCATCACACATCATCGCACTTTCTTTAAGGCGTGGCCCTATTTGAAAAATCGTTCTTGGGCCCCTTTTTTAACTCGTGTATTTCACGTCTCGGAATATCCAAATCAAGAAAATTACAACCAACAGAAGAGTTTATCATTTAACGAGGTAACCAAGTAGATTTTGCATAAAATCAAGGAATAAAGCGAAAATAAACAATTAAAATCACCGAAAATCACCCCACATTTAAAATTTGCAAATCTGTTTTCTCAATATTTTCAGCGACAACAACATATTTTTTTGTATTTTTTGGGTGGCTATATTAATACTTAAACGGCGAAACCAGCTAGTTTTTTAATTCGTTCTTTATTTTTCACTAAAAAGAGAAAAGAGTTCAAGAAAACGAGTTTTTCGCACGATTCCTGCGCAGTGTCGGACGTAACCTCCGTGAAGCATCGCACGCTAATATGAACGTTATTTCAGTGGTGCGTCGGTTGAACTTTCAACTAAAGCGCGTTGAGTTGCTAATTAACTAAGGATAGGGCCTCGCCTAAAGTCATTGTTATCACCTGAAAGATGTCCACTGCTGGACAGAGGCCTTCCTAAGGATCTCGACAAAAAACATTATTTGAGCTTGCATTCATTTAACTTTCAGTGATTTGACTAACGATGTTTTTAGTTAAGCGTGATGTGGGATCTCGTTCGGTTGACTTACAGTAAATAAATAAATAAATAAATATCGTGGGGACAACTTCACACACGGCCATCTGATCCCAAACTAAGCAGAGCTTGTACTATGGGTACCAGACAGTTGATACACATTACATAAATAGATAAATACATACTTATATAGACAAACAACAACCAGACACAAGGCGAACACAAGTGTTCATCACACGAATGTTTGCCCTGGGCGGGATTCGAACTCGCGACTCTGTAACACCTTGTCTTTATAATCTATTAGCAGCGGTCCGGCCGCGGCTACGCTCGCGTTGTGTAAGATTTTCCCGTGGAAAGTATCCTGTGTTAATCCAGGGTACAAACTATCTCTATTCCAAATTTCATTCCAATCCGTTCAGTAGTTTTTGCGTGAAAGAGTAACAAACATCCATACATACAAACTTTCGCGTTTTTAATAATATCAGTGAAGTAAGGAACTGGTGTCAACGAACCAAACATTATAAATATTATAATTTAGTACCTACGAGGAGGGATCGAAAAGTAGTGAGAACGACATACTCCTTGATAAGAAAAAAAAATACTCGCAGGCATAGCTCAGATACATATTTGTAATATTAATAAAGAAAAAAATCTTCGATTCTCTTTTGTTTTTTTCTGAATGTAGTCATTTGTTTGCTTCGTGTCGGAACGTGTTCTCGAAAATGGTGAAAAACGAAGTGCGAGCCGTTATTAAATACCTCTGTTTAAAAAAGTTACGACTCAAGAGATTCATTGCGATTTGGAGGCAACATTAGGAGAGTCTGCTCCGCCGTATTCTACTGTCGCAAGGTGGGCTTCTCAATTTCGAGTAGGGAGAACGAGCACGGTAGACGAACATCGTTGCGGCCGTCCATCGACGTCAGTCACCCAAGAAAATGTTGCGAAAGTCGAGAAAATTGTATTGAGCGATCGAAGAGTTACCATCCGATACTTAATTCAAGAAACGGGCATTTCATCCATATTGAAACAATCTTTGAATATGAGAAAAGTTTCTGCAAGATGGGTGCCGAGAATGTTAACCGACAGTCAGAAACAAAATCGACTTGACATTTCGAAGATATTGTTGGACAAGTTTCAAGAAGATTCTGAGAACTTTTTGTCTCGTTTCGTCCATCATTTTGATCCTGAGACAAAACAGCAATCTTCGCAATGGAAACGGCCATCATCACCGACCCCGAAGAAGTTTCGTGCCGTGGCATCGGCTGGCAAGGTTATGGCCTCAATATTTTGGGACTCAGAAGGGATATTGTTGATTGATTACCTGGAGCGTGGAACCACTATTACAGGCCAATATTATGCAGCTTTAATTCCCAAGTTGAGGAATGCCATCAAAGAGAAAAGGAGAGGGAAACTTCGAAGGGGCGTGCTGTTTCATCACGACAACGCACCCGCGCACAGGTCAGCAGTTGCGATGGCTGCCATTCAGCAAGCTGGCTTCGAATTGGTTGACCACCCCCCTTATTCACCAGATCTGGCACCTAGCGATTTTTATCTGTTCCCCAAATTGAAAGAATACTTAAGGGGAAACAGGTACGAAAACGATAACGAGGTGATGGATGCCGTGGAGAGCTTTTTGCAGGACCAAGACAAAACTTTTTTTTTAAAGGGATTGAAGCCTTGGAAAAGCGCTGGACTCGGTGTGTAGAGAGACTCGGAGACTATGTAGAAAAATAAATTATTAAGTTATCAATAGTCATTATATTCTATTTCATTCTCACTACTTTTTGATCCCTCCTCGTAGTTGACTCAACAACAATATCATTAATGCAGTTCATCACCATCCTTATTACAAGGGAGCAAAGTTTAAACTCGTTTAATAGAAAAGATTATAGTTATATATTTAAGGCAATGAGTTTTTACATTAAAAGTGGTCTCTATTGCTGGTATTTTTAAGGTCCATATTAGAATTTTCTTTACCTATTGTATTACAAGTATTAAATGTATGAGGAAAAATTTTAGAAGCTAATCCGCTTTTTACACTTTGTTAACTCCATGTGGTTCTAGGAAATGGCTGTTCGTAATTTAAAATATTTTTAATAATAAGTTTCAAGATAAACAAAAGGCGATCGTAGGCGACGCACGTCGTGAAGAAAACCACCTGTCAGTGTTCTTTATCATCAGGTAGGTACTATAACTCCATTTCATATAACATTGGAAAAAAGAAGCAGTGACAGTAAACATTTCAGCACTTACTAGTTTTTTACTTCTTTCCAATCCTATCTGGGACAGAGCTTTCAGATTATTTTTGGTTTAGGTAACATCTTGCAAAATGCGATATTGTGTTTTTCGAAAACACCTCGAGGAAACCTGCACTCTCCTGGAGAGAAATTCAAAGGAGTGTGAAGTAGACCAACCCGCACTGGGCCAGCGTCGTTGACCAAGCCTGAGCAATTCCATTTCAGGGTGGGCTCGATCCCCTCGGTGGAGACGTTGTAGCTGTTGATGTGTTTTTGTTGGTCTGCCTCTTTTCGACGTGATATTTTGTGATAGTGTACCTACTGGGTCAGGAAAGTGACAAGACTACTTCTTGCCACGCAGGTAAAATCTAATTTCACAGATATCGTAAACGTGAGTTACTGGAACCCGTCGATCTGGCAGGTCACTGTGTCTACACATGACACACGGTAACTTTAGCTTCTTAACTTGACGCTGTGTTATAGGCCATTGTATCAAGAAAGGGTCAGAAGAAATATTCGAGAAGCTATGCTCTAATTTTAAAATCCAGCTATCCTTTTCGTTTTTATGACTAATGAAAAAGAGGTGATGAAGTCAGATGAACGAATGATATTATTTTGAATGAATCACCAATAGCTCATCCCCCCACCGAGGGGCTCGAGCCTACCCTGAATTAGGGCGATTAGGCCTTAGTCGACCACGCTGGCCCAGTGCGGGTTGGTCGACTTCACACACAACCTTTGAATTTCTTCGCAAGAGTGTGCAGGTTTCATGACGATGTTTTCCTTCACCGTAAGAGCGTCGAATAAACGTAAATACGAATTCGAAATTCAAAAACACATTGGTACGTGGTGGGGATTGAACCCGCGTCTCCCAGACGGGAGGCAGCGGCCCTAGCCACTAGACCACCGTCGCTCACTTTTTAATTTATGAACGAATGATAACCAAATAATGGCGTAGCTAGCTGTCAGATTTTTAAGTCGGATTTTTTACGTGCTCTCTATACGAGTATTGTGCAATCGACGCGTGCATAAGGTTCAAATTCTATGTTTGAAAGCACTAAGGATGGCCATCGATCTCCTGTCCCTTTTTAGTCTTTTAAAAGTGAAAAGGACTGACGAACTTAATTTAAGGATTAGGCCGTGACTATGTGAATCGCTACCCTTGTACCTATAGACTCGCCTCGTTCACGCGTTTGTTGAGAAATGTTTGGCATACGTCTACACTATTTTTATTCGTTTCTTAAAAATATTTTTACAGTCAATTTAAGCGCGTTTGTCAATTAAAGCTTAACTATCTTGACCATCTGCTAATTAATTCCAGCAAAAAGTAACTCGACCTCATACGCCGTGGTACAGAAGAACGCGTCACATAACAACAATTAATCGTAAACTTGAGGCATTCTATGACCTTGTCATATTTTTGCATGGAAAGATGTAATGTAGGTATCTTAGTAATCGTGATGGGCTGAATGACCTCGGTTCTGAACGGACGAGGTGAACATCCTGATTTATACTGTTATCATGTCAAACATCGAATTATTTGGCCTTATATCACTGTCGCAGAACCGATGAGCGTTGGAGCAGACGGGTTCTCGAATGGAGACCGCGTCTCGGGAAACGTAGTGTGGGACGCCCGCCTGCCAGGTGGACTGATGACCTGAGGAAGGTCGCTGGTGGTGGCTGGATGAGGAAAGTGGGTGATCGTGCGCTTTGGCGTACTCTTGGGAAGGCCCACGTCCAGCAGTGGACTGCAATAGGCTGATTGATATCACACTATCGCATCACACTAATCATACTACGAGTAATATTGCAAATGTGAAAGTATTTTTGGGAATTTAGATGTTTGGATGTTCGTTATACTTTCACGCCTAAACTGCTAAACGATGTATGGTTAAAATTTAAAATGGAGATTGTTTATACCCTGAATTAACTCATAGGATACTTTTTACGGGAAAAAGACATATTCCCACGGGAAAAACTTGCACAGTAACCGCGGGCAGGCAGCTAATATGCGACAATTGTACCTTACATATTTTA
Source organism: Carpatolechia fugitivella (assembly GCA_951230895.1). Classification (NCBI taxonomy): domain Eukaryota; kingdom Metazoa; phylum Arthropoda; class Insecta; order Lepidoptera; family Gelechiidae; genus Carpatolechia; species Carpatolechia fugitivella. The sequence goes on along the minus strand of OX579658.1, from coordinate 15,402,440 downwards.
GGTGGCATGTATACAGACATTTTTATCTCCATCTCAGTCGAAAAACTGCTAGACAAAGACAAAAAATTATAGTAATTTTTTGGTCTTTGTCTAACACAATATTCCCATATGCACAATTTTTTATTAATTCCTTAATCGAAATATTTCAAGTTCCAGATAAACACATAAAAAATAATTTTTCAAATATCTTGTTCAGAAACAAAGTTATAAGGCTTCAAAGTTGACGGTTAGACAGAGAGGTCTGACGTGACATGTGACGTCATATGAATATAAATATATTTTAGAATAATTTTATTGAAGATTTATTGATCGTATAGTGAGCACGTTTTATCGGTAATCAATAAATACGAACAGTTATGCTTCGTCGTCGATGAGAATCATGCTCATTTGCTAACCGATCTGTCAGTCTACCTAAACATCTCTTTTGCTGACTGTGTGTCATTACAATAACTCGAGAGCGAGAAATCTGTCAGAGAGCGGAGAGCGTCGGTGGTCTAGTGGTTGGTTAGGGCCGCTGCCTCCCAATGTGTTTTCGAATTTCGAATTCATATGTATATGTTTATTCGACGCTCTTACGGTGAAGGATAATATCGTGATGAAACCTGCACACTCCTGCGAAGAAAATCAAAGGTTGTGTGTGAAGTCGATCAACCCGCACTGGGCCAGCGTGGTCGTCTAAGGCCTAATCGCTCTAATTCAGGGTAGGCTTGAGCCCCTCGGTGGGGACGTATGAGCTGTTGATGAATCTATCACTTTAGGTAGGTCTAATAACCCAACGCAATCTGATCTCTATACTTGAGCCCTTCGACCTAGACAGATATTTTTTTTCTTGTTACAGGCTCAAACATCCTAAAGTCGCCTCGCGCCCGACGCGTGCGCACCACTTCAATGTCACAGCCCAACAAGCGGACGACCGCTGAAAGTATACTTCACGCTGATAGACGAACAATTTACACCGCTGGAAGACCGCCTTGGTACAACTGTACGGGCGGGCAGGAAATAGAACCGTTCCTTATTGGTGAGTGTCCTATACACGTACAAACATATCCCCACACACACATGCACAAACGCTGAAAGCATACTATTAGTCCGGGCGGCCACCGCACGATTACTTACCTCATCGAGTTACTGAAAAATACCACTTTCCACGAAAAATTTACCTAAAATAGGTAGGAAAAATTTTTATCTGCCGGAGCTCAGCCTGGGGGAGACGTGGGGGGGAGAAGATAATGCAATCCACTTTACCATACTTTTATCTCATGTAGTTAGGGAACGAAACCCTTTCGTTGCTCTTCGTATTAGAGTCTTTGTAATAGAGTCTAAAAAACTTTGTCGGCCGAGCGCAGTGTTGGAGGGTTCAGCAGTCCGACCATTTTTAGGGGCGTCATCGAGAGGGGGCGCGCGCGTGACGTTGCGCGGTGCGTCCGGGCGTCCAATATGTTTGAAGTTGGGCGTCGCCGTCTCGCGTGGTAGACGCCCGACGCTCCGCGCTAAGTGGGTTGCATATCTTCTCCCCCCGTGGAAAGTGGTATTTTTCAGTTACTCGATGAGGTAAATAATCGTGCGGCGGCCGCCCGGACTATATGCACACGCATTAATAAAAATGGATAAACATATTAACTTTGATAGAAGATGGCTATTAGTAAAGTCAATTATTTAGTGAAGGTCACGGAAAGCCGCTGGGTGCCGGCAGCGCAGGGCCGACCAGACTAGTGGAGGCCTTTGCTCAGCAGTGGGCTTCTACTGAAATGAGGATATATTTTGTTGCAGGAATATGTGGTGCTAGTGCATCAGGCAAGACTACCGTCGCAGCCAAAATCATAGAATCTCTAAACATACCATGGGTCACTATCGTCAGTATGGATTCATTTTACAAGGTACAAGCCTACGGATTCGTACATTAAACGTCAAATTAAGTTTGAAAGCACTTTAAGCCCAAAACAAATGGGAAAGGCGATAAACATCCGGTTAGTCGAATTAGAGCTGTCCAACATCAAATTTGAACCGTAACGTCGTGTAAATTGAGTTAGTACCGGTGTGTCAAAAGACCTACTTGTCATTAAAATTCAGGCAAAAATATCTATGTCCTTAATTTAAAGATAAAAAATAAAATTATCCAATCAAATCATTCGTCCATCTTCATCATTCGTCATTACTCAGAATGACTTTAGAATCTAAATTAAAGACTTAAGAAGCTCGTGAAACTAGACTGAACTTTTGTTCTAAACTATTGCCCAAATCTCGTTGTCCAAGTCAATTCGTACGAAAAGAAATACGTCTTTTGAAAAGTTGTGGAACATTCGGCTTGCTACCAACTGAGAGGACAATGGCCTCGATTTGGGATGTCACGCTCTAATCCTTAATTTAAGTTAGTCCGTCCTTTTTACCTTTTAAAGATTGAAAAGGGACAGGAGATGGCAATCCTAATATTAGAGCTGTCAAACATCGAATTTGAACCTTATGGCCGTGTCAATTGCACAATTTTAGAGAGCACTTAAAACATGCGACTTAAAAATCTCTTAAACTGACAGCTATGCCCTTATTTTAAGTTATCATTCGTTCAAATTAATATCATTCGTTCATCACCTCTCTGTCATTGGTCATAAAAACGAAAAGGATAGCTGGATTTTAAAATTAGAATTAGAGAATGACATCCCGAATCGAGGCCAATTTCTCAAGCACAAGCATTACGTAACTTACACCCTATATCGCAGGTGCTAAACGAGAAGCAGCACCAAGCAGCGACCCGCAACGAATACAACTTTGACCACCCGGACGCCTTCGACATGGAGCTGCTGATCTCCGTCCTGCAGCGGCTCAAGGAGGGGAAAAAGGTGGAAGTGCCCATCTACAACTACGTCACGCATTCGAGGGAGAATCGCACCGTGAGTTGAATACACCATTAAGACTAAGCCATTTCAATGCGCCAAAATATCGCACTATTCATGTACATACATTTCAGAAACGACACTTTCAAAAGTAAGTCTATAGCTAATCCCTCTACAACTGCGCATCATCTGCGAAAAGAACAGACGAAGATATCGTATGAAAGTCGCACCATTTTAGAAGTTGAGTAGTTGTTTTTCCACGATTTTGAATGGCCCAGGCTTTATAAAATGAGGAGCAAGTTTCATATATACAACTTCGAGCTGCTGATCTCCGTCCTGCAGCAACTCAAGGAAGAGAAGAATGAATGGCGTTCGAAGGATAACTGCACTGTGAGTAAAAGAGATGGAAACAACATACGTTAGAACGTACGATTTGGAGCTAGATTTAAATAATCCTCAGAACCCCGACTTATTATTATACTCTGATAAATTTACGAAACGAAAAAAGGAAAATCTTATAAAGTGTTATGTTTATTCTATTTAAAAAAATGTATATTTCGATTTAACACCAAGATTCAGCATTATTTCCCAACATTATTCAACAACAAGAAAACGAAATTCAGAAACCAGTGCAGGAAGCCGCTGGATGCGAGCAGCGCAGGACCGGTCGTTGTGGAGATCCTGGGGGGGGGGGCTTTGTCCAGCCGTGGACGTCTACAGGCTGAGATGATGATGATTAAAGTTAACTATGGGTGTTTCTTATTGTTCCAGAAAACAATGTACGGCGCGAACGTGATAATCTTCGAGGGGATATTGGCGTTCTACAACGTGGAGGTGGTGAAGATGCTGGATATGAAGGTGTTTGTCGATACGGACGCGGACATTCGGCTCGCCAGGAGACTCAGGAGGTATCACTTAGTGTTGGATATAAAAATCGCTTTTAATGTCAATTTGATAAACATTTTGGTATACAGACCGGGGTAGGTACTTAAGGGCACATTAATTAGTCAGAGCTTCCTATTTAACATTTGAAAATGAAGGGGATTTTCCGACAGGCAATTAAAAAAAAATAGTTCATAAAACTTTGATAGATGGCGTTGACGATTCGTGGATCCGAAGAAATCCGGCGAGTCACTCAGGGCCATAAAAAGATTTAAAAAAAATAAAACGAAGTACACCTGGCGCCATCTATCGTCTTAATTAGAACTATATTTTTTATAGAGCTGTCAGAAAATCCCCCATTATCAAGTCCTTTATAATGCATATTTTGTTAGGCTGGGATATTCATGCTACTTGTTTAACCGATTTTGAATGTGTTATATTGTTATTTTATTTTTACTCTTTATAATTTACTTTTAACTTTTATTGTATTTTGTACATTTTATTTGCACGGTGTATATTTTAGAGCAAATAAATTAATTTGATTTTGAATAGCTCCCTGCATGACGCACGCAGCCCCTAGCACATTTCTTCTTAACTTTGTCTAATAATAAGAGCGTCGGTGGTCTAGTGGTTAGGGCCGCTGTCTTCTGTCCAGGAGACGCGGGTTCGATCCCCACCACGTACCAATGTGTTTTGCGAATTTCGAATTCATATACGTACGTTTATTTAACGATCTTACGGTGAAGGAAAACATCGTGATGAAACCTGCACACTCCTGCGAAGAAATTCAAAGGTTGCGTGTGAAGTCGACCAACCCGCACTGATCCAGCGTGCTCGACTAAGGCCTAATCGCCCTAATTCAGGGTAGGCTCGAGCTCCTCGGTGGGGACATATATGAGCTGTTGATCATGAACTTTGTCTATCGTTCTAACTTTCTTCTTATCCCTCTCTAGAGACATAGTCCAACGCGGGCGCGATTTAGAGGGCGTTCTCAAACAGTACATGACGCACGTGAAGCCGGCCTACCAGAGCTACATCGCCCCCTGCATGGCGCACGCAGACATCATAGTGCCCCGCGGGGGGGAGAACAAAGTCGCCATACACCTCATTGTGCAACACGTGCACAAACAACTGCAGCTGGTGAGTGGTTGTCGCCAATGGAGGAAGGACTGGTTTGTGTTATAAGTGCGTAAACAAGTCATTACATCACATGTTAATTACATTATACGTGCAAACAACCCATTACATTACATATGCACAAACAATTTCTTGATTACATCATACATGCATGATCAACTCATTATACCACATGTGCACGAACAATAAATTGCATTACACATTCACAAACAACTCAATACTTCATACGTGCTCAAATAACTCAATAAATCACAAGTTCACGAACAACTCATTACATCACACGTGCACGAACAATTTATTACACACACGTGCATAAAAACACATTGCATCACACATTCACAAACAAATCATTACATCACACGTGCACGAACAATTTATTACACACACGTGCATAACAACACATTGCATCACACATTCACAAACAACTCATTACATCACACGTGCAGGAACAACACATTGCATCACACATTCACAAACAAATCATTACATCACACGTGCACGAACAATTTATTACACACACGTGCATAACAACACATTGCATCACACATTCACAAACAACTCATTGCATCACACGTGCAGGAACAACACATTGCATCACACATTCACAAACAAATCATTACATCACACGTGCACGAACAATTTATTACACACACGTGCATAACAACACATTGCATCACACATTCACAAACAACTCATTACATCACACGTGCAGGAACAACACATTGCATCACACATTCACAAACAAATCATTACATCACACGTGCACGAACAATTTATTACACACACGTGCATAACAACACATTGCATCACACATTCACAAAAAACTCATTACATCACACGTGCAGGAACAACACATTGCATCACACATTCACAAACAAATCATTACATCACACGTGCACGAACAATTTATTACACACACGTGCATAACAACACATTGCATCACACATTCACAAAAAACTCATTACATCACACGTGCAGGAACAACACATTGCATCACACATTCACAAACAAATCATTACATCACACGTGCACGAACAATTTATTACACACACGTGCATAACAACACATTGCATCACACATTCACAAATAACTCATTACATCACACGTGCGTACGACAACAAAACAACAACAACATAGCAACTTATTTTTTGGAAACGGCTTAACGATTTAGAAACAATTTTGTATTTAGTAACAGTTTTAAGGTACTGTCAAAACGCCGAGCAAATTTCAGTAGTCTACGTACTGTATATTTAATTGCGCGTATTGTTTCAGCGCGGGTTCAAAGTGCGCGAAAAGCTGGCGATCGCTCACGTCGGCCAGCCGGTCCCGGACTCGCTGTACGTGCTCAAGGACACGCCGCAGGTCAGTCACCAAGAGAGGAAGTCTGATTATTAGAGTACCCCATGTGAACACCAGCGCCTATCGATCAATCAATCAGCCTATTGTAGTCCACTGCTGCACACACTAGCGCCACATCGATACAAATAACTAACTACAAAAAAATTATTTAGTGAAAACACCAAATATAAAAACCTGTACGATCAATTTCATAATAGAAACCGAAACGTTTTAAGCACTTTCGCTATCTGTAACTACAATAGGGAATCGGACTGTTCCTAAATTTACCATATTTTATGAATTATTTTTAAAATATAGATTAGTAGCAGACGATTCGCGAAGAAAAAAGCAGAATCGGTTGAAAAACGAATCTACAGTGATGTTTTAAAGTTTCAATATGTCTGTCTCTTCCAAAAACGATTTTTTGTATGGAGATTATATGGCGTTACTAACAAATGACGTCACAAGTGGGTATGTGCCTCTCTATCTAATCTTGAATTTCAAACCTTTATAACTCGGTCAATTTTAAAGATAGAGCAAAAATTCTATTAGTGTTCGCTAACAGAAACTAAGAAGTTTGGATTTATAAAATAAAAATAAAGTAGTCCGATCCCCTATCAACCATAGTTTACTGATTTAAACAGTTCTAAAAATACAACAAGACTTATAAAACAATTTGATCGTCCAGATTTTTGATATTTTGTGTTTTCACTAAGTTATGATTTTTTATCGATGTGGCGCTAGTGTTCATATTAAGTAACAAGATTTTTCAATTTGCTCGAATTGTGTTAACAACGTATATATTTTATTTATTATACTTGCCAAAAAATTACAAATCGCTTGTAAAATATCTCTGAACTTTGAAATCAAGTTATTTCCATCACGAGAGCCGCATCGGTTTCCTTTCTATGATAAAAATAAGTTAACATTCGCAGGTACAAGGTCTACACACATTCATCCGCAACAAGGACACGCCGCGAGACGAATTCATATTCTATTCCAAACGGCTCATGAGGCTCGTCATAGAGTTCGCTTTATCCCTAGTACCGTACTCGGAACACAGTGTGGACACACCTCAAGGATTCCAGTATAAAGGTATGTTCATAACTATGCTATTAAGGTACAAATAGTTCATTCGAGTTTAAAGGTACGTTCATATGCTACTCCAAACGAACATGAGACTAGTCATAGAGTTCTCATTGTCATTAATACCGTACTCGGAACACAGTGTGGACACACCTCAAGGATTCCAGCATAAAGGTATGTTCATAACTATGCTATTAAGGTACAAATAGTTCATTCGAGTTTAAAGGTACGTTCATATGCTACTCCAAACGAACATGAGACTAGTCATAGAGTTCTCATTGTCATTAATACCGTACTCAGAACACAGTGTGGACACACCTCAAGGATTCCAGTATAAAGGTATGTTCATAACTATGCTATTAAGGTACAAATAGTTCATTCGAGTTTAAAGGTACGTTCATATGCTACTCCAAACGAACATGAGACTAGTCATAGAGTTCTCATTGTCATTAATACCGTACTCGGAACACAGTGTGGACACACCTCAAGGATTCCAGCATAAAGGTATGTTCATAACTATGCTATTAAGGTACAAATAGTTCATTCGAGTTTAAAGGTACGTTCATATTCTACTCCCAAACGAACATGAGGCTTGTCATACAGCTCGCTTTATCCCTAGTACCGTACTCGGAACACAGTGTGGACACACCCCAAGGGTTTCAGTATAAAGGTATGAGCAGTCATATTCTACTCAAGGGTTCAAAAAATATCAAGCGCCAAAGGGGAAGCGTTGTAGTTCACACGAAATGTATACAAAATGGCAAAAAGAAAATGCTTAATTCAGTTATATATTATAACAAAGATGGCGGTTAAGTAATTACTATTTCTTCCAACTATGCAGTAATTTGGTGGTGGCTGGATGAGGAAAGCGGGTGATCGTGCGCTTTGGCGTGCTCAAGGAGAGGCCTACGTCCAGCAGTGGACTGCAATAGGCTGATTGATTGATTGATGCGGTAATTTCATTTTCTTCCAACTATGCGGTATTATTAGCCTAAATTGTGCGCACAAAACGGTACTTTGCTGCTCCAGCATGTCATGAAATCTATTATTGCACTGGTTATGCCCAAAACAGTGTATTTTACTGCACTGATTTTCCAGTTGGAGTACCTTAATCCTAATGTAAACCTTTGTTTCCAGGGCGCAAATGTGAAGTAGAGAAGATCTGTGGAGTATCAATACTGCGCGCCGGAGAAACCATGGAGCAAGCCGTGTGTGACGTATGCAAGGACATCCGCATCGGGAAGATACTCATACAGACCAACCAGCAGACTGACGAGCCAGAGGTGAGGATTCTTCTTCTTCTTCATCTTATATACTGTAGCCGTGTGTGACGGTGTGTTCGCATGCTTGTGACGTCACAAGCAAGTATGTGCCTCTCTGTCTAATCTTGAATTTCAAACCTTTATAACTCGGTCAATTTTAAAGATAGAACAAAAATTATTTTAATGTTCGGTTTGGATTTATAAAATTTAAAAAAAGTTGTCAAATACCCTATTGGTTGAAATACAATTTTGTATTACTACTAGCGCCGCCTTTTATTTCACAGATAAGTTGGGAGGTCAGCACATATTTTGACTTATGTCTCAATGTCTCTCTTCCAGCTGTACTACCTCCGGCTCCCCAAAGACATAAAGGACTACCGCGTGATACTGATGGACGCGACGGTGGCGACGGGCGCCGCCGCCATCATGGCCATCAGGGTGCTGCTGGACCACGACGTGCCGGAGCAACACATCTCCCTGGTCTCCTTGCTCATGGCGGAGATCGGCGTGCACTCCATAGCGTATGCTTTCCCACAGGTGAGGACGAGGCTATAGTGTTGTAAAAGCTAGCGTAGTGCTGTCATACTATCGATAGTTTTCATTTAAATATCGATAGCAATCTTTATTTTTATTTTTATTTTATTTATTAGGTTACCAACAGAGTATACATTAAATACCACATAAACTATAACACAAATGAAAAGCTAAATGCTACTCCAGTTACAGGTAACAACGACATGCACGATGTAAGCAAACAGAAGAAAAACATATATATATATACTCTTAACAGCACTAAAATCTATGTTGTAATTGCTAATAATTAGAAAAATGTAAATTAAAGTTATATAAATTCAGACAAATATTAATTAGTTAATAATAAACAGGAAAGAACAGCACACTAAAGGTAAATTTTTTCGATACACCTACGATTATCTTAGGTCAAAACATGGCATAACTATCGATATATAATATTGATGGTAATGGATACGATCGATTTTTTTAAAAACTACTATTTATAATATGATTGCTCTAATTTTCAATAGTATTGATAGTTTGTTGTCCTCTCGAAAAATCAGTGGTATCGACAGTATTGTCTCTCAGAATTTAGATATTATAGTGTTGTTATCTAATAGTTTCGATAGTTTTTTATTTAGGTTAAAATCTCGTACAATACATCAATAGACCAAAAAAATCGATAGACCAAAATTTGACAACATTATTTTGATTTATGTGTAATTAATATCATAGCAGTGGACGTCTTTTGAATATGGTTGTTCCCCAGGTAAAAATCGTGACGTCAGCGCTGGACCCCGAAATCAACGAGAAGTTCCACGTAATGCCCGGCATCGGCAACTTCGGGGACCGCTACTTCGGCACGGAGCCGGACGACTGAGACGCGCCGGCGGGGGGAGCGGGACGGGTACACGCGCGCCGGCGGGGGGAGCGGGACGGGTACACGCGCGCCGGCGGGGGGAGCGGGACGGGGATACGTGCGTAAGCTCCTACTGGACGCGTTCTTAGGGGTCGTTTATAAGTGTTTTTGAAGCTTTAATTTGAACTTTTACGTTCGTTATATGAATTTGGTTTGGTTTTATTTAGTTTTTTTTTTATCACAATGCTGTAGGTGTCGATTTCTGCTGGCTGATATAATAAAACAAAAATTGTGTTAATTTTGTAATTTTTACTTTTGTTTTGAAAAGAAACAGGAGATGGATGTCTTTCTTTCTTTTTCAAAAAGCGATTAATAATAATGAGGAAAAAAATTGCTAAATTTTATTGCCATCATCTATATGTAACTCTGTATTGCATAACACATATGGGACATACACAGAAAACATTATTATAACATGTGCGCAAAGGCGGCCTTATCGCTATTAGCGATCTCTTCCAGAGCCCATACCCGAATGAGCACATAAATCTATTTTTTTAACAAATGTATGGCTTGTGGCGCCATCTTGATCCAGTTTTCACCTTAATTAAAAATTGTTTGTTGAAATCGACACCTTGGTAAAATTCAATGAACTAATAAAAAAAATACTGTTTTTTTTTAATTTTTTACTGTACAAATTAAGGCAATGCATTGTTTTATTGACAGCTTTATTTCAAACATTTTTTTAATTATCTCTAGAACGCGTCCAAATCTGACTGGCCGAGTTGGGATTCGAAATAAAAACGACGAATATTAGTATCTCAATTATCGAGAATGTAACGTGTATTTAAAATTTAAATAAAGAAAACATTTTTTTAAATACATTGTAAAAAATAACCTGTTTATTTTTTGGCGGATGAGGTACAACTTCAGATTGAGTCAAGTCAGTGGCCTCTGGCGGCTCTATAACACTGACACCAGGGTTTGTGAGGTCGGTTGTCGACCTTACAACCCACACGATGATGATGATGATGATGAGATTGTATTAGGGACTATGCAAAGTGGCAGTTAAAAAAATAAGTCAAGAGTGTAGTCAATACAACTACTTTTCTAGCGACGACTGCATCTAGCTGCACCATTGTTTTGCAGCCTTCTTGCAGTTCGTATGCAGAAGGTCCAACTGAATTACAACAATACAATCAATGAGTCAAAGTAAAGCTGTAATGTAGTTATATTAAATGCACTCATGCTGTATTTAAGCAGCTGTAATTTAAGCCCTATGTGGGTGGAGACCTTCAACAGCTGACCGCCATCTTTTATAACGCTCTGAAACTTTTATCTATCCGTCAAAAATATGTATGCAGGTGTAATATGTCGCTTCTAATTTCGTTGTTGTATCCCTTATAGAATGTAATGGTGGGTCTTAGTTTTGTTAGCGACTTGCCAACTAAAGTTAACAATTTTAAAAAGTAAAAAAATAAAGTCAATAAAAAAAAGTCAGTTAAGTGTATAGAGACAGACGGCTTAAAACGTTATGAAGTAAAACAAACTTTAAAACATCTAAGTCAAAAAGTGAATTTTTCAGTGATTATCTTTGTTTTCTTTGAGTTTGTCTCTATAAAGTTCTATACTTAAGTAAATAAATGCCCATTGTACTTTTTACTTTTACAAAAATAGTAATTTTACAAGACCCATTGCTAAAGCTGTATATTATTGTATACTGCTACCAGTAATGTATGTATATAATGGGAGGACCTATAAGCCCGTAGAACTTTTTAGTATTTATTGATGTAAGAATGAAATTAAAATTTCAATATTTATGAGTTGAATACGGTCATAAAACTATAATAAAATATTAATATTTTTTGGGTTTTTAAAATATAAAGCGGAATCAGAAAATATATATTTTTAGCCAATCAGACCTCATAAAAAATTTTTCATCTTACAAATGATGAAATTTTACTTGATATTTGGCAATATTTTTGTTTTTTGACTAACTACTAACAGAGCTTTATAGAAAGTTATATGACCACTTTTACTTATAAAAACCAAATTTAAGTCATCTTAAAGTTATTACATAATCAATGCTTCAATTATCACTTTGCTATGGAAGTTTAAAAACGTATTTTGGATCTTCTGTAGGTAGCAATAAAACAAAGTTTTTTTTTTTTTTATTAATTTGTACGTAATCTAATCTACCAATAGGGTATTTGACTGTTCGTAAATCTACCATATTTTATGAATTAATTTTAAAATATAGATTAGTAGCAGACGATTCACTAAGAAAAAAACAGAATCGGTTGAAAAACGAATTTACAGTGATTTTTTTAAAGTTTCAATATGTCTGTCTCTTGTATGAAAATTATATGGCATTACTAGCAAGTGACGTCACATGCTAGTAAGTGCTTCTCTGTCTAATCTTAAATTTCAAACCTTTATAACTCAGTCAATTTTAAAGATAGAGCAAAAATTCTTTTAGTGTTCGATAGCAAAAAGTAACAAGTTTGGATTTATAAAATAAAATAAAAGTAGTCAAATACTCTATTCTCTCTTTTGTTTTCAAATAGTATTTAAGGGGTTTAGTAGGTAAATAAAGGTAGGTAGGTTCGTTTCCTGTTTTTGTAAAAAAAAATACCTATCCGTAAGTGTGACAAAAAGCTGACTAATGCTTATTATTTTTTAGGTTTGACTTCATACGTTTCTAGTGCAATGAATAGCAAAAAATATTTTTGTAAATTGTAAAGATGGGAAAAAACGGAAGATCCAAAATAGGTAGTGGTAAAAATGTATTTAAAAAACATCTAGTCTGCACTAATATGTACAAGATAAGTGGCGGAGATCTCTTTAACTGTAGTTTAATTATAGTTGATGTTGCCCCAAATATATTTAAATTATTCTTAATCTATGGCTTATTATTACAGTATTACCAAATTGATAATTGATATCTTTAATCAAATATTATTGTTTATTGCGTCTAAAAAGAGTAGAAATTAAAAAGTGGCATTACTGTAGTGTCGTCCTGTTTTCACCATTATATTGATCTGAAAGCGACGACACGTTGCCACTTTTTAATTTCTACTCTTTTTAGACGCACTGTAACATTGTCGATAACAGAGACAATACATGCCAATAAAGTCCTCTATTACTGTAATAATGTATTCTAAAAGGCCGTGACAATTTAAACATGTTTAAAATAAATATTTTTAACCAACAAACAACCACCACTTTGGCTGTAAGTTATTAAAAAATCAAAAAACATGCAGTACAAAAATGGTGTCATTATAAAATCAAAATGTTAGTCTCAAAACAGCTTGACCAAAGAAGTTGTTCCTATAAATTAAATAATTATATTAAAACGGTTGTATTTTAATCTTACATCAAGAAACTTTAACAATAGGTAACTTAAAATTAATTCTTATATTATCACACTTGCAGCTTCCATAGTAAATTGAAAAAATCCTATACATATTATGTAATATTTATTAACGTATTACTTAACGCATGTACTTTGGATGTTCTTTATAATTTTTTTTTTTAACATGGCAAAGATCTTAAGTTATATAACTTTAATTTAAAGTCTGCGATCTTGATGCAGTCCACGTTTTAGAGTTGCACTTAGAATCATCTTGTGTAGATTTATGACGTCAAAACCAATGAATTATCTATAATCTAGAAGAGTAACCGTCTAACAAAGCCCGCTAAAACATGGCTCCTAATTAATGTTGACAGACGACGACAGACAGGCAGATGATGTCGCTGCTGTACATTGAAGCTTACTTTCGACGTTCTTACAAACCGAGTCATATAAAACATCATTGTACCGCATTCGAATGTGGTATGGTATAGTTTTGCTTCTTTGGTATTCATTTGGTGGGGTCAAGTTTGAAGCGTAGTTATAGTTACTCTTCTAAACTATAGATAATTCGTTGGTCAAAACCAACGAATAAAACTATTGTAGTTCATTGGTTAAAACGCAAAATGTGTGACATAAAATGGATGTAGCCCAGTTTTTTTACTATCTCTAAAAATAGTAAAAAATAATATTATGTAATTTAAAAGTGTTGCCAGTCAATTTCACACAACGCTCTCATTTCTTTGCAACTTTTTTGTGTCACACTGTACTACGACTTCCTTTTACGTACTTATCCACAAAATAAATAACCATGGTGCTGTTAGGTACTACATAAAATAGTAAAATCGATATAAGTGAATTGTTCAATAAGTCCATTATTGTTTTCATTCCTATTTGTTTTTACTGCCAATCAATTGGACGTAGTTACACGAAAAGGATCCAATCCACACAAAGTTACTTTTCAGATATTGAAGTATGAAGTTCAAAATATTTCTTCATAGGTATTTGTTTCAAGATAATTTTACGTGTTATGTTTTGTGAGAAACATTAAAACATTTTTATTGTTAATAGTATATTTATGGGACGATTGGTATTATTTGCGGTCAGTTTTGTGTACGTAAGTCATTTTTGACAATGTTGTGGATTGGATCCTTTTCGTGTAACTACGTCCAATTTGTTATAGTGTTTTTTGTTTACTTAATATCATTTCAGTATTATGAATGTGTAATTTATACAGTAAATTCTACTTACAAAATTAACAATGTAAATCTTTTTTAAATGAACTCTTCCGAAAACTGTAAAAAAATTGGTTCCATACAAAATGTATTGTGCTGAGTCTTGATATTATCGTTTTTAGTATTAGGCTAGTTTTTTGGAAATTTATTTATTGACGAATGAACTTTTAAGTTTATTTCGGATTCTTTTTTAGAAAATCGATGTGCTTAAATTAATTTTAAATAGTTTTAGCAATTTTAGGTACTTTTGCACGCAGACCTTTCAAAATTAATCTTGTACGTAACTTACCAAACGTAATTTACCAAAAACGTTTCATTTTATAAAACTGACAGCGATTTTGTAACTTTTGTTTATTTACTTCTGTAAACTTACAAAATTGCCAAAAGTTTACAAATGTTTTTATTTTTGTCTGCGAGTGTACTTAAATTTTAAGTACCCTGTGCATTTCGTCCCACACCAGTGTGTATCAAAGACTTTTTTCTATGCACAGATTGTAATATTGTAATAAATGTTCTGAATTTAATGTGAAATTTTACAATTGCATACGATCGTTTTGTTTCGATCGTGGTTTCATGATTTTTCACTCTTGTTGGTTATGAGGTAAGCAGTCTTGCCTGGCCACTCTAACTCTTAAAAAATTATTCGCTTGACATCGATATTCAATTCATAAAGGCCGATTTACATTGAGTCGGTAACTGACGTCTGTCAGTGCAGGATAGACGAGCACTTTTAACAAGAGTTAACATGCAAGCGTGCGTGTGTATAGGGCGCTCGACTATCCAGTGCCCACTGACGCCAGCGACCGCCTCGGTATCGGCCTTAAATATTTAAATAATCAAAAACAATATACTTCTATATTTTATAAAACAAGTTATACAAAAATTTTCAACAGAACTCAAATTATTTTTCTTTTTTTATTGTATAGGTATAGTTCATTTCATATTGAATTCATAGCCTTTATAAATGGGAACGATTTATACTTATTTAAGTAATGAACATACTGTCTTTTATTTGTTCAATAGAGAGACTTAACCTAATGTAGTTTAAAATAGGCTTCACTAGATAAATTTATTAAAAAATGTAGAAATTTATACGTACGTATTACGTTATATTATCTGCCTTCATTAAAATTTTCTAAACCAAAGCTTTGTTCCAAATTGTGGTAAAATCAGTTTAGAACTTTTTAAACAGTTTTTCGCAATTTCCAAAGTTAAAAATCATTTTTGAACAGTTTTATAACTACGTTAATTATTTCACCTTTCTCTATCGATTCTCTTCTTCCATTGCACAAGATTTGTGTAAAATATTGATGTTATTGTATAAGCAAATTGTATAGTCGTAAGTCGCTGTGAATATATTTGTGAAAAATACAAAAAAGAAGGAAATCTAAAAACTATTATGCTAATATAGCAAATTGAAATACAAAACATTTTGTTTCATTTTAATATTTAAGTATGCAGTTACTTTCAAATTAATCTTCTAAGAAATCCCGAATCTATAAACTAAGCCTCAAAAAGTTTTGTCAGAACGGATAAAATACGTTTCACTAGTTTTTAGTGGTAACTATTAATTTGGAATTATTATAATTATGTTCATAACACGATCACAACAGTTTACAATCATAACATGAAAATATAGAAAACGCATGGTTCAGATCCAGACTACGAACCAAAACCGTACGTACAACATTACAAAATTATTATATTTTTCACATTGACGACAAATCATTTTCCGCTTACTAAATTATTGTTGAATACATGCATAAAACTTGACCAACTTAGATGTGGTCGCAGGCGTCGAGGTAACGCTGGAACACCAAACCCAGGTGTTCATTTCTGGGACACGCCACTTCACCGCCACTCGCACTTTGGTTCTTTCTGGAAACGTAGCGTAGCGTAAACGTAACGTAATTTTAACTAACTATAACTTTTAATTTTTATTTTAGTACTTTTTGTTTTTTTTTTTTATTTAAAATTAATGGGCTTGATTTTAACACTTCACCAGTAAGGATTAGATCAATACAAGGGTTTTATAGTGTTGGCTTTTTTGGGTATTTAGAATATTTAAACTGTCACATAGGAACACTTTTC
This sequence comes from Carpatolechia fugitivella, assembly GCA_951230895.1. Lineage (NCBI taxonomy): Eukaryota > Metazoa > Arthropoda > Insecta > Lepidoptera > Gelechiidae > Carpatolechia > Carpatolechia fugitivella. Next base: position 15,385,860 of record OX579658.1, on the reverse strand, counting down.
AAGAAACGTAGTAGATCATAAAACGTAAAAAAGAATACAGGTAACACATAGAAATTGAATTTATAGCGCATTTCGTATGGAAATTCGAAATTTGTATATACTCAATCTTTCGTTCCATGTCAATTTAATTCAATCTTTTATTTACGGCGTTTCACTTGTAGTATTTCGCCAATAATGCCAGTATCAAGTGGTTTTGCTAAGTAAGTAGCATGAGATACACAGACAGCCCTAATCCTAATCCTAAGACTAGGGTGCTGTGTACGGTGAAGGACTCCAGTAAAATGATAGCAGCATTACTGAAGCCACCACGTGACCGCTGCAAGTCATCAGTAAATGACGGCTAAATGCAAGCGTTTCAATTGTCCTGTTAAAGTTTATTGATCAGAGTCATTCACTGGATAATACACTATCGAAATTATACACTAAACACACTCAAATAAATTAAAAAACGAAAATTAAAACGAAAGCCCGACCGCCATTGACGGATGCTAACAATCGACCCGTTCCATGTCCATTTGCGAAAGTTACAAGTACTCTGTGACGATTGAAAATCAGAAACAGGATAGATTTAGGAACCTATTCAAATTGATGATGTAAAGACACGCCCACTTTCACTTGTTAATTTACAAGTAACTATAAAACACGTTCGTCAAGGCAAAGTCGAACTTGTTTACTAAGAACTATTCTATTCTATTGTCCGACTTATCTTCATACCTAGGTACTTGCAATACATTTTGTATTTTTAGAATTCCGTAGGCATAATATTCATACAACCTGAAATAAGTTAAGAGGGAAGAATAGATATTTAGGAAAACATTTGCTATCGCTTGTGCACTCATGCGACCCCCAATCGTGCGATGCGATAGAGAGCGTTGCAGCTCGCGAAGTCAAAGTCAAAGTCAAAGTCAAAATAATTTATTTCCATAGGATGTTATTACATCACTTAGATCCGTCATTACATTTTTTTGGGTGAGTTCACTAACACAATGGCGGAATCTGTGGAGAAGAGCTCACCGAAGAAACTCCACAGTCGTCGCATCTTTTGCGTTTCCTTTTTTAAATAAAATATTGTCAATTACAAAATTAATGCTTATTACATATCGAAAAAGCCTGCTACTCAAACAATCTATTCCCATGGACACCTATCTTCTAAGTAATCAGATATCCTATAGTAACCTTTTTTATACAATTTCTGTTTTATAATTATTTTAAACTTGTCTAAAGGCAAGTTTTTAATATCAGTAGGGACCTTATTGTAATAGCGTATACAATTGCCTTTAAAAGAATTACTAATTTTATGTAGTCGGCTGACATAAGCAACCAACTTGTCTTTATTTCTAGTATTAAAATTGTGTATATCACTGTGCTTCTGAAAATTACTTATATTTCGTTTTATATACACAAGATTGTCATAGATATATTGAGACACAAATGTCAGAATATTGATTTCTTTAAATTTTTCCCTCAGTGACACTCTAGGCCCTAATCTATAAATTGCACGAACAGCCCGTTTCTGCAAAATAAATATACTATTAGCATTCGCAGCGTGACCCCACAATAAAATACCATAGGTCATTAGACTATGAAAGTAACTGAAGTAGACTAGTCTAGCGGTGTCTACGTCGGTAAGGGCTCTTAATTTTTTTAACTGCGAACGCTGCTGAACTCAGTCGGTTCGACAATTTATTTATATGAGAATCCCATTGTAGTTTGGCATCTAAAGTAATGCCCAAAAAGACAGTCGAATCTACAAGGTCCAATTTCTGTCCTTTTATAAATATATCTGTAGTTACCGGTTTCACATTGGGTAATACGAATTTAATACATTTAGTTTTCTTTTCATTAAGTAATAGATTATTAACAGTAAACCAATTCACTATACTAGAGATAGCATTGTTTACGTCGTCATAGTTTGATTGTTGTCTTTTAACTTTAAATATCAAAGAAGTATCATCGGCAAACAATACTAACCCATGTTTTGCTTTAACAAGATAAGGTAAATCATTAATATATACTAAAAACAACTGACAACAGGTATTTTTCTTGATGAAATTCTCATTTCGGGAGAAAACTGTTTCCACTAACTAAATTTCAACAAATCACTTTGATTTTGATGTCGATCGTTTCAGCACAATATATTCTAGGTTTATAGGTTTCGCTTTAAAAAAAATACATTGTTTTTGTTCAACAAACGGCTTAATTCGACACAGTTTTAATCACAAAAATTACGTTACGAATCTATAGCAAATTTTGAAAAAAAAGAAAAACTAGAAACCTAGTCATTCATTGTGTCAATAACATACTAAAAAATCATGGAGATTGGAAAATATTTAGAAGTCGAAAAAAGGTTTTCTCTTTTTGTATGGATGAGCACGTACTATTTTTCCCTCTTAAATAGGTAGATTTACACTACGACTCGATGGCAAGTCGAAATTTATGATGTAGCCCAGAATGTGGCCACTTGGACGGTTTGGCTTGGTTTTTATTTTCTTACTACTGTATGTATATTAAAAGAAACAAATAGTCTGAGAGGAAAGTTTCATTGCAAATAGTAAATAATTCCCGGTCCTCCTTTTTGCCTGTCCGGGAGACAGGTTCAATCCCCATCACGTACCAATGTGTTTTCGAATTTCGAATTCAATTCAATTCAATCGTTTATTCATAATGTACGTTAATTCGACGCTCTTACGGTGAAGGAAAACATCGCGAAGAAACCTGCACACTCCTGCGAAGAAATTCAAAGGTTATGTGTGAAGTCGACCAATCCGCACTGGGCCAGCGTGGTCGACTAAGGCCTAATCGCCCTAATTCAGGATAGGCTCGAGCCCCTCGGTGGGGCCGTATATGAGCTGTTGATGAGTAAATAATTTAGACCTTTCAGTGTAGCAATATCTTAGGCCATTTAGTACAGGAAAATATAAAACACACTATAACATCATAATTCTATTTAAAATACAGTAAGTTCATAAAGTGTAGATAATTTCACATTTGTACGGAACCTAGATATCGTGCAATTAATTCTCTGTTGATGCAACTTTGTCGACATCCTGTGTTGCTAGAATTGATGTGGGGATTCCCCTTACAATGTACTGCAGCAGCGGTACAGAAACAAAAATGTATAAATATACTTGGCGGCAATGCAACTTGATTTAAATTGGCAAATCTTGCAAAAATTACTCGTACTGCTAGAAGAGCAAACCGATTATATTATATCAACCCAAAATGTTATAGTGGTATAATTTCAGCCACCGACTTATTTCTCAACCTATTATATTAGTTTGATACTCTAATGAGGGATTTTCTGACAGCTCTTAATAGTTCTAATTAAGACGATAGATGGCGCCAGGTGTAATTCTTTTTTAATCCTTTTATGGCCCTGGGTGACTCGCCGGATTTCTTCGGATCTACGAATCATCAACGGCATCTACCGAAGTTTTAAGAACAATTTTTTTTTTATTGGCTGTCGGAAAATCCCCCATTGCATTGCATATATGTACTATGTATCTGTGTTATAGGTACTCACTTGTGGTATTCCTCGCACTCTTCCAAAGAGACGTCAGCGCTGACCAAACGCGAACCGAACCCGCTGTAGTACGTTGAGTAGCGTTGCTGGTAAGAAATACGATGCATTGAGAGAAAATTTGATTTCAAAGTTAAAGAACTTAAAAAAACAGCTTTATGTATGGATGCGAGGCGTGGACGTTGACTTTGAAGGAGGAAAATAAGCTTTTAGTAGCGGAGAGGAAATGTTTCAGGAAGATTCTGGGACCCACCAGACGAGAAGATGGTTCGTGGCGAGTTCGAAAGAATGTAGAAGTGGAAGAACTAGTGGGCGAGGCGAATCCAACATAGGCAAGAGCAAATCTGCTAGACTTCGCTGGCTCGGCCACGTGAAGGATGGAAAAGGATCGTGAAGCCAAAAGGGCGTATCTGGGTAGACCACGGGGCAAACGTCCAATCGGAAGGCCCAGATATCGCTGGATAGATGAAGTGCAAAAAGACCTGCGGGACATGCAAGTGGCTGATTGGAGCGCTGTTGCACAGTACAGAAGCGATTGGCGGAATCTTGGATCGGAGGCCAAGATCCTTTTAGGGTCGCTGAGCCGGCGCAGTCAGTCAGTCAGGTGTCCGCCAGAGCAGTGCGGTGCGGGCCAGAAGGTACAAATTCTAGGAGTCTCTTTATATTGCAAATCATTTCTCTGCAGGTAAGTGTACAATCTCGTTCGTAGAGTGCACGTGCATTTCATTTATCTTTTTTCTTTTCAGAAATCAAATTATTTATTATTTTTTTATAAATGAAGCCCACGAGCTGGACAGATGACTTGGTCAAAGTTGTTGGGAGCCGGTGGATGCAAATAGCGCTCCTGCGTTAACGTTGGAAACCTATGGGGGAGGCCTATGTTCAGCAGTGGACGTCTTTCGGCTGAGATGATGATGATGAATGAAGCCCAAAACGATTTGAACGAGACAAAAATGCTTGGGTCATTACCTGTAAATGTTTGGAGAAGACTTGTTCTGCGTGCATATTGCAGGCAACCCTAAGGGCTTTCGCTACAGAATCGATGTACCGCGCGTACAGTGCCGCCATCTCGCGCGGATCGCTGTCCGCGCGAGGAGTTAGCGCCAGGGATATACCGCTAGATGGCGTTGTACCCTGAAAAACAAAGGATTGACTTTTTCCCTTAACTATAGGCTTTGACTTACCAAAGATTGACTTTTTGGTAAGCAAACGGATAGGTTGATGTTGAAAGTGTGCCTTCTGTTGTAATCTATTTCGTGGTAGATTATCAAGTTTCGATATTTTACAATACAATACAAATATACCCACATAACCCCAACTCCCACAACCCCAACTCTATTTACTTATACATGGTTTTTGCGACTGGTCTCCACAAAATAATAAGGCACATACAGCAAATGATTCTGAATTATTTTCCACAGGAATTTCAGTATTTATAAATAATTGGCCGTGTGGTGACGGCAGAGTAGAATACATTTGTCACCAGCCCCTACTCTTCCCGTGGGTGTCGTAAGAGGCGACTCTCTGATACAGTAACCTTTTAATCTGCGATCTCCAACCCGCCCGCCAAGCGTAGAGATTATGGCAGATGTCCAGCAGTGGACTGTAACGGGCCGCTTATGTTTTATGATAATGTCATGTTTGCTGTGCTCTAACAGGGCGTCATTGTACAATACAGTGACGGCTCCGTAACCCAGTGGACGTGTATCTGCCTCCGACGCACAGGGTCGCGGGTTCGAATCCCGCCCAGGGCAAACATTCGTGTGATGAGCACTTGTGTTTGCCTTGTGTCTGGTTGTAATGTATATCAGCTGTCTGATACTCGTACCCATAGTACGAGCTCTGCTTGGTTTGGGATCAGATGGCCGTGTGTGAAGATGTCCCCCCACATATTTATATTTATTTATTTATTTACAGTAAATGTTAGGTATAATGATAAATGCAAATAAATATTTTGAGTTTGAGTAACATAGGAAATATGAAAATATACCGTTAAAACAATTTTCCGGATTAAAATGTCCTTACTTGCTTACCTGGTCAATGATGCACTTCATCATCAGAGCAAGTCGCTTCCTGTCGTGGTAGTTCGTGTTGTTATCATTGCTGATCAAGATTCCACCCAACATGTTGTAACTGTAAGGTAATAATTAATAATAATTATTATTATTATTTATATAATAATTTTGAAGCTAAAATATAACATGCGATAAAACTTAGACGCGATGAGCTTGTCATTTGTTTGTATGACAATAATCCTTTACACTATGGGTAACTGCCTGAAATAAAGATATTATTATCATTATATTATTCATCGCCTTGTGGTGACGGCAGAGTAGAATACATTTGCCACCAACCCCTACTCTTCCCGTGGGTGTCGTAAGAGGCGACTTAGGGACTACACATTGAACAGGGAACGGGCAGCAGCGCTCTCTGATACAGTAACCTTTTAATCTGCGATCTCCAACCCGCCTGCCAAGCGTGGAGATTATGGCAAAACCAAACACTTAAGTGGAGGAGGCTCATAGTCTGTAAATAATATAAAAATCAAATCAAATCAAATGAACGGATTTGATTTGATTTTTATATTATTCATCATCATCATCATCGTGTGGGTTGTAAGGTCGACAACAGACCTCACAAACCCTGTTGTCAGTGTTAAAGAGCCGGCATAGGCAATTGACTTGGCTCGTGTAACGACTAGATAGTAGCCGGGACCAACGGCTCAACGTGCCTTCCGAAGCACGGAATCATCTTTCTTTTCAGACAATCAGGTGATTCCTGCAATGTCCTAACCAAACTGGGGAAAGTCTCACAAAGAGATTTTTGCTTGACAGTGTCCCCACCGGGAATCGAACCTCCGTAATGGACGTCGAAATCTCGACCACTCGGCCACGGATTATATTATTTATATTCCTAATTTGAGTATGAAAGAAAGGAGATTAACGAATTATAATTATTTCGAACTAGCGGTCCGCCCGCGGCTATGCTCGCGTTATGTAAGATTTTCCCGTGGGAATACGACTTTTGCCGGTAAAAAGTATCCTATGTGTTAATCCAGTATTCCAAATTTTATCCAAATTCAGTAGTTTAGGCGTGAAAGCGGAACAAACATCTAAACATCCAAAATTATTTTCACATTTATAATATTAATGTGATGTGATGTGATCGTGTGATATAGCCTCCAAGGCCGTGGGTCTTTGGTAGTTCTATATCACTGACATCAGGGGGCCGTTTCACGAAGCTACAAGTTACAAATTACAAGTACAATTCGACGTACATTGCGAAGACGATTAGATAAAACGATAAGGGCTTACAGTTTAGGCGAATTGGCTACGCAATGTATAACAAATTGTAACTTGTTACTAACTTGTTGCTTCGTGAAACGGGGCCCAGCACTTGAAAGATCGGTTGTCAACCTCACACCCAAACAGTAAATAAGAACGAGAATTTTTCCAAGCTTTTTTTTATGTCCTAAAAGGGAGTGTTAGAGCTGAAAAGTGGCCCAACAGTGGCCTAGTGTGGGAAAGACGATGATGAATAGTTACTTACGCATTGGCCATAAACATGTGATGTCCTGGCTCGCAACAGACTCTGTAATATCTCTCCAGGTTATAACTCTTCAGTAGATAGAGGCAGCTGGTCACATCCCACATGTAGGTGTTCAGCATCTCCTCGGTGTGCCAATTACAGATGTAATTATTGTAATTGTAATTCCGGGGATTACAGTTGTAATAAGGCATTATTAGCAGCTGACATCTGTAAGAAAAATAACAATACAAATACAGATTATAAATTATACAGATTATGTCTGTTGGCCGTCGGTGGTCTAGTGGCTAGAGCCACTGCCTCCCGTTCGATCCCCACCACGTACCAATGTGCTTTCGAATTTCAAATTCGTATGTACGTTTATTCGACGCTCTTACGGTAGAAGGAAACCATCGTGATGCACACTCCTGCGAAGAAATTCAAAGGTTGTGTGTGAAGTCGACCAACCCGCACTGGGCCAGCGTGGTCGACCAAGGCCTAATCGCCCTAATTCAGGGTAGGCTCGAGCCCCTCGGTGGGGACGTAATGAGTTATTGATGAAAGGTGTTTTGATCGTGATAAAATTATTATTACTTTTAAGTCGACCTACCTGTAATTCAACTTCTCTTTATACTCTGTCGTCATCTTCAGCAGCTTAGCAAACAGTTTGATCTCTCTTTGGACGTCAGTTTGAAATAGCGCATTGTAGCCTTCTCTATACGGCCAGAGTAGGAACGTCTCTGCGTTCAAACGCTGCGCCACTTCTAGACATTTCTTGATCTGTGCCGCCGCTTGGATGAAGTTTGAAGCGTCTGGGTTTGTGAAGGCTCCTGAGGTGTATCTGTGGATAGAAGATGTTAGTTATTCTCTAAAAGAAACAAATAGAGCCAATATAAATCTTCCTACAAGTGCCCGAAGAGCTATTAATAAGATTTTTTAAATAATCTTACAAACCTTCAGACAAACTTTTACAAATGAATTCTGAGTACATCATGCTCTGCCTATGTTATGTTCTGTAGGACCCTTAATCACATTTTCTTCGAATGTTCGGCGCATCATTTACAGAGACAATTATTTTATGATAAGTTTTCAACCATTTATGTTTATAAATGGTTGAAAACTTATCATAAAATAATTGTCTCTGTAAATGATGACCAGCAATCATCCCGCGCGACATTCAAGATTTGCTGGTAAATCCTGAAAACTATACCTTAATTTATGACTTTATTATTTCTACCGGTTGTACTATTTAACCGCAAAAATGAAACTTCCTGATTATGATGATGATATCAATGACATTGATGCTATAATACTGACTTGGCTTTGGCCTTACTGCTATGATTGAAGACTTGGCTTTGGCCTTAATGCTATGATTGAAGACTTGGCTTTGGCCTTACTGCTATGATTGAAGACTTGGCTTCGGCCTTACTGTTATGATTGAAGACTTGGCTTTGGCCTTATTTCTTGAAGATTATGGAAGAAATTAAATCAGACGAGGCTGTATGGTCGTATGATCTTTGCCTGCCAGTACGTAATTTACGGCGAAGAAAAAAAAATATGTTCTGTAGGAAGAAGATAATTATTTACAGACTATAAAGCTAGTTGACATTTTCTTCGAATGTTCGGCGCATCATTTACAGAGACAATTATTTTATGATAAGTTTTCAACCATTTATGTTTATTAATGGTTGAAAACTTATCATAAAATAATTGTCTCTGTAAATGATGACCAGCAATCATCCCGCGCGACATTCAAGATTTGCTGGTAAATCCTGAAAACTATACCTTAATTTATGACTTTATTATTTCTACCGGTTGTACTATTTAACCGCAAAAATGAAACTTCCTGATTATGATGATGATATCAATGACATTGATGCTATAATACTGACTTGGCTTTGGCCTTACTGCTATGATTGAAGACTTGGCTTTGGCCTTAATGCTATGATTGAAGACTTGGCTTTGGCCTTACTGCTATGATTGAAGACTTGGCTTCGGCCTTACTGTTATGATTGAAGACTTGGCTTTGGCCTTATTTCTTGAAGATTATGGAAGAAATTAAATCAGACGAGGCTGTATGGTCGTATGATCTTTGCCTGCCAGTACGTAATTTACGGCGAAGAAAAAAAAATATGTTCTGTAGGAAGAAGATAATTATTTACAGACTATAAAGCTAGTTGATGCCAATACATAAATGATAAGCTTTTTTACTAGAGACATAAAGAAGGCTTTTTTACTAAGTTAGCAATTTCTTTAAGTCAAGAGAGTGCGAATGTATGGTTACTTAATACCTAAGCTAGTATAAAAAGATATGAGTGTGTGAGTACTGGCTAGAGCTGTTACCTTTCATACAGGAGATACGGGTTCGTACCCCACCTCATAATATAGGTATATAAATGTAATATATATATGTAATTCAAATTCGCATGTGTATGTGTGAGTGTGTGTGTGTGTGTGTGTGTGTGTGTGTGTGTGTGTGTGTGTGTGTGTGTGTGTCTTACGGTGAAGAAAACAATCGTGATAAGATCTGGACACAACTTGATCGACCTAATTCAGGGTAGGCTTGAGCTCCTCTGTGGGGACGTATGTAAGCTGCTGAGAATAACATGTAATAAGGTAGATTTTTTTAAACTTACTTTAACCTCGAATGCAGATCAGGCGCCAACCACAGCAACTTCACGTGATATTTCTGCATCAGCTCTTGAACATACTCCGCCATATCGTCCCACTGCACTTTATACTCGTCCCAGTTCTCGCAAGGAGTCACCAAGTCAGTATCAAACGCCGTCCAGTACTTGACGCCGAGTTTTGACATGAAGTCGAAGAGGGCTTTGAGGGACCGTTTGTGATTATCTGAGGAGTTTGTTCCGTCGTCCCACGCGTGGGTGGGGTTGCGATTGTGGGCGTTGTAACCTGAGGAACAAAATGTTTAGGTCAAATTGTGTTGTTTGTATTAATTGAGATGATTGATATTACAAACCCTGTTATCGGAATTATTGAGCCGTACATGGCTCTTCGTATTATTTTTTAGTGTGGTTTGAAAGGTTGGAGGCGGACCTGACAACACCTGGAGACATCATCATCATCGTGTGGGTTGTAAGGTCGACAACCGACCTACCCTGGTGTCAGAGAGCCGCCAAAGACCACTGACTTGGCTCATGTAACGACTAGGGGGCCGTTTCACGAAGCTACAAGTTACAAATTATAAGTACAATTCGACGTACATTTCGTAGACAATGAGATAAAACGGTAAGAGCTAACAGTTTAAGCGAATTGGCTACGCAATGAATATCAAATTGTAACTTGTTATTTGTAAATTGTTGCTTCGTGAAACGGGACCTAGATAGTAGCCGGGACCAACAACGGCTTAGCGTTAGAGATGACAGGACTCGAGGCTTTTAAACCCTTATGTTCAAAACTCGCCTCAACTTTGAAGACTCGATTACAAATATACGACTCGAGGCTTTTTACAAATCTAAAAAGGTTTGAGTCACCAGATGGCTCGCTTAAAAGTTAAACGACTTGAGTGCTTTACTAAAAGACTCGAAACTCGGACCCGAGCCTTTTAAGTAAAGAACGCGAGTCGTTTAAGAACCCGAGTCTTTTAAAATAGGATTTCAAAAAAAGAAAACGAAATAATAAAAGTGTGTTTAGTTTACAAAAACACAAATACTTACCTTCACCCACAATACAACAATAATTCACTCATACGGCTTACATTATATTACTGATCTGTGATACACCTCGCGACTCGCGCGAGCCGAGTCTTTTAAGAAAAGGTTCGAGGTTTTTCGTCGCAACTAAGTCGTTTATAAATGGGAGTCTTTTTAAAGTGACTCGAATATAAAATTAAACCTCGAGTTGTAGTCGTTTACAAAAAAAGGTTCAAGGTTCAGGGTTTGCACGACTCGATTGAGTTGAAAACCTTAGAGTTGAGTCGAGTCTTCTTTAAAGGACTTAAAAGCCTCGAGTCCTTACATCTCTGCTTAGCGTGCCTTTCGAAGCATGGAATCATCTTTCTTTTCGGACAATCAGGTGATTCAGCCACTAGAAACACTAGAAGTCAGTGTCAGTAAGCCGTCAAAAACCTCTTATATAGTTCAAGTTTTTCTTATCATTTGGGTTGTACCATGGTATAATAATATGGTTGTACTGTTGGTCGATGACGGTGCTCACGAAACCTGGTGACACCAGCGAATTACTGAGGCGCCAAAACCCCTGTCTAACATGGCTTATGTAAACCGTTCCGTAACGTCCCTTGGGTTTACCCCCCTAGGGTTTAAAGGGTTACCTGTGTGGGTTGTAAGGTCGTTGTAAGGACGTTTCCACTGTGCAATTTAGATTAAGTTGATACTGTTGACATACGACAGTAATTAGTGCTACGTAACGTAGTTTCCAAACGTGAAAGCGTCTAATGTCTTACGGCTTGAATATCACTAGCTCGTAATAGCATTTTTCGCAGTGTACCCTCTTCATCGAGGGTGCTAGTAACAGAGCTGCTCGTAGCCACGCCTGCGAGGTTCGCGTACAAGCTTAATGACCTGAAGATTAAGAATAGAGACCATCTTCCCTCACCGTTACTCGTGAAGTGTGTGAGCGAGACGCTGAATTTGAGCCACTCCTCCATAGTCCGGGAATGCACTCGCTCGCTCGCGTTGTAGTAGCGGTATGTAGACGTGTCCGTATGGGATGCTGAATTGTTGTACTCCACCTTGTCGACACCTGTGTTAGTCGAGCACAAAGAAACAAAATTTAAATAGCAATACAAGGCTTATTTATTTAGTGGTGACCAAAAAACATGACAATCATTTAGTTTGTTGTTTTCTGTAAGTATCTATCAAAATATCCCATGACATGTGTGTGATACAGGACATTAACAAAAATTTAATTAAGATTAGCATTTTTTTATTGACAAAATCAAGGGAAAAGTATCACATTTTGTAAACATTTCTTAAAGTAGGGCAAAACCACTGAAATCTTAGGTTTATCGTCAAATCACACATGAAACTTGATTGTCTCCCACCAAAGGGCTCGGGCCTACCCTGATTAGGGCGATTAAGACTTAGACTACCACGCTGGCCCAGTGCGGGTTGGTCGACTTCACACACAACCTATAAATTTCTTCGCAGGAGTGTGCAGGTTTCATCACAATGTTTTCCTTCACCATAAGGGCGTTTGCGCACTCATCCGTATCCGATTCTTATCCGGTCCGTTTTTGATCCGTAAAAAAAACGGACGGTAAATTCACGTCTAGCGTTTGCGCACTCATCCGTATCCGATCCGGTTTTCATTCGTATTTGAGACGATATTGCATGATATTGTCGTAGTGATGTGCCGAGTCAAGCTGACTGACTGAGCTGATCTCGACCATAATGCTATAGAAGCAAGAAGCGTTCAAGGTCAAAGTGTTAACACTTTACCACTGACTGATGAGCAGTCGACTGGTACTCGAGTATAGATTTCGGGTACTTATAAAATTCGAATACTAGGTTGATCTTTTTTAATTATATCTACTTATGTAATGTAGATTCCGCAATAAAGTCGCTCACGTTACTCGTATAGTTCGTTTCACGTAAATAGAATCCTGGAGTATCTTGTCTCGAGTGTGCATTCGATTATTTTTGTAACGAGTACTAAAATTTTTCAAAAAAAGTGAAAAGGTTTTGCCTACCAATAAAACCACCATTGTGCTCCGAAGCCCTGTCCAGGTTGTGTTGAGAAGCTAATGCGGACTGTTTTAGTGAAAACGTGTTTTTACTACTGGCAACACTAAAATTACCTACATTATTTATAATAATTTGATACTTACCCTCATTTTTGTGTATATTTACCAATACTCGTTAACGCCAGGGAGGGGCGCGTGCGGGCCTGCGGGCACTATATAACATGATTGCAGCGCGCCTTGCCTCATTGCTTCTCACCAGGTAGAAATGAAATTGGCCTGGACAGGGCTTCGGAGCACAATGGTGGTTTTATTGGTAGATAAAACCTTTTCATTGTGCATTCCTCGCCCTGTCCAGGTTGTGGTGAGAAGTGTCTGTTATCACCTGGTGTAGAGTTCAAGGAAATGCAACAACTAGGTATTGCAAAATAAGTAAAATGTATAAATGTAAGTAAACAATTTATTTTGATGAAAAATAACAAATTAGCTTAAGTATGTTGATATTACATGCAAAATTTACATACTAGAAAACAAATTGGACATATTGCTTTGAATATTGTTAACAGATCGTGATGTTCTTACTTCCCTCTGATAAAAATTGTGGAATGTCGAGGCCTGCTTCCAATTACTTTTTGCTAAAATATCGTCTATTGGCATATCACAAAGCCAATTAAAAGAAGCAACTGCAGACCGACTACTGCCAGGTGTGGCATCAATGCCAGCACTTTTCAAAATAGTTCTTACCCAACTACCGATCACTGTCCTGGAAGCAGGTTTCGGCACACCTTGTGTAGTGATAAACAATTGTTGTAATGTATTTCTTCTTTCACCCGATAGTTCTATGACCTTGCGAATCCAAAATATAGGACAAAGGTTTTCATTTTCATGAGAAAGGAGTTTCCAACCCGATTGCTGTCTAATAGCAGAGTCAGTTTTGGATCCAAATACAGGCCATAGAACTATCTCTGTACCCATGTCCTGAAAATTTTCGGATGAAATATGAAGCAAAGTCAAATCGTGTACACGACGTCCGGAGGCAAGTAATAAAATCGTCGCACACCGACGACAGGCTTCAAATAAGGTAATTGTAGATGGTTTATTACCTTGTAGCCATTGAACTACCTGGGTAGGATTCCAAATAGGAGCTTTTTTTGTCTTAGGCCTGAATAAAGAGACCAATTTTAGTTCTTGTCTCATAAACACTTAACTTGTGTCCAAGATGAGGTTCACATACAGTAGAAATCACCGACTTATGTAGTTGGATCGTTGAGGGCGCTAAATTTTCTTCTAAATGGAGGTCTGCTAAGAATTTCGCCAATTCCTTAGCTTCTGGTTTGAGTGCTGAAAACTGATTATTTTTACACCATTTAATCCAACGATTCCACGCGGGTCTGTAAGAAGCTAAAGTAGACTTACGCCAACTTTTCATTAATAAAGACGTCTCATCTGATGTCCAGTCACTGAGTATGGTATTCCACCCCCAATTAGCCAGGCTTCCAGAGTTAGATTGTTGATCTGTGGAAGTGTGTGACCTGTCGTTATGTCTACGAGAGTCTGCTGAAGATTTTCGACTTGAACCGGCCCGCTGAGAGCTCTGTTCATTAGGTCTGGTCTCCAAAATGACTTCGGCCATCAAGGGGCTATGACCTTGGCATCTGTTCAAGTGAATCAGGACCCTGGGGATAAGTGCCGGTGGCGGAAATATCCACGCCAAGCGGTAGTCCCACTGCCTGCTGAAGGCATTGTGGAATCTCGCTGCTGGGTCTCGTGGGTCGAGCGTCACGTAGCGTCGTAGCTGGACTATGTGCGCTTCTTTCGAGGCAAATAGGTCTATCTCCGGGCGACCGAAAATCTGAAAAATTGTCGTTGTTGCATCTGAAAGAAGATGCCATTCCGAAATCGGTTTGCCTCGGAACAGACGATCTGCAACCCCGTTGAATCGGCCTGGCAGGTGTTGGAAAGTCACAGTGGGAATTTGATATTATTTTCAAAATTACTGAGGGGGTATTCAAAATCTTCCAACGATTTAGGAAAAACTGCAGACGACCGGCTTGAAAACCCGAGTCAATCATATCGAAGTCTCTTGGTGTCGCCATGACGGCGTCCAGAAGATCTCTTAGGCTCATGCTTTCGTTTTCCCCGCGAAGTTGACTTAGATGTCCCTGATTGATCAACGCCTCGAAAAGGTTGCAGAAATTGGTTATTTACAAATTTTGAATTGTTCTTCGACGTAGATGGTAAGGTTTCTTTCTTCTTGTGAAATTGTGGCTTAACAAAAACTTTTGAAGGTCCTCCTTCCATTTCTAATAGCTTTGAGAATTATTCTGGTTCGAACAGAAATTCTGCAGATGGGGGAATCTTTTTAAATTTGTCGGCAGTAAAATTGTTTTGAACAGATTTTAGCAGCTCTGTGCGACGATTATTAATAATTGAAGCTTTTTTCCCGCAAACGATCTGCATTATATCATTAGATATTTTATGATATTCTTTGTTTTCACAAAACAGTTCGTTTAATTTGAAAAAATCAGGAAAAGATATTTCATGTTGACCAAGCTAATAATTGAGATATATTTTGTTGGAGAACTTCTCTTTGCAGTAAGACTGCATTTGAAACTGCTGCCAATGTTCTTTCACAAGAAGGTAGAAACTTATTTTTGTCAAACGGTATGAGGTCCTCGTTTGTTTCTCGCTCAATAAAACCCGGTTTCGATAAATAAGACTTCTGAATGTCGATAAAATTTATATTTGACCAATCAGGGGAATCAAATAACTGAAGCGATTTAATTATATAACAACGCTCTTGGGCTGTTTTCGCTATACCATTATCTTTGAGGGTAGTTTGTAAAGACTTAAAAGAAAATTCTTCACTAGTTTAATTCTCAGGATGAGCATCCACCAAAGAATCAGCACTATGTTTTTGTAAATTGGGCGGCACTGTTTCTGGGGTTTGAACAAAATTTTGACCAGCAAAAGAATTCATAAAATCAGTCAAAATGCTAACCTGGTTACAAAGCTTCTCCAAAAGCGGCGTCTCAGAGGCTCGTCGTGATTTACAGCGCCTCCAATTTGCACGGTCCAAAGAACTGTCACCACTGGAACTGGATGATGATCGAGAAGAAAAAGACTCGCTCCTTGATCTCCGGCGTTTTCTTCCGCGACGTTTATTCGCACTGGATGTGTTGCCAATATCGGTATTCATGTCGGTATCGATACTCAATCCGACAGAATAACTACTAAAACACGTGTTGTCATTTCAAAATTCAACAACGCAAATGAGACAAGGCGCGCTGCAATCATGTTATATAGTGCCCGCAGGCCCGCACGCGCCCCTCCCTGGCGTTAACGAGTATTGGTAAATATACACAAAAATGATGGTAAGTCTCAAATTATTATAAATAATGTAGGTAATTTTAGTGTTGCCAGTAGTAAAAACACGTTTTCACTAAAAAAGTCCGCAATAGCTTCTCACCACAACCTGGACAGGGCGAGGAATGCACAATAGTCAATTTGGCACATCACTAGCAGCGCGAGCCTTCCCCTCCCTGTACCTCACTCTTCATCCGTAAAAAAAACGTGTAGTGCGCAAGCGTACGTACAATTTGTATGGCGGCCACTTCAACTCGGTTTTGATCCGTAAAAAAACCGATCCGGAGTGAGAATTTACGGATCGAAAATGAACCGGATACGTATGGGTGCGTAAGCGTCCATACAATTACTAGGACAGCCAAACCGGATCAGAAACGGATAAGAATCGAATAAGAACCGGATACGTGTAGTGCGCAAACGCCCTAAGGGCGTTTCCGTAGTACATGGTTTTTATTACGGATGAAGTGTGAGGTACGGGGAGGGGAAAGCTCGCGCTGCTAGTGATGTGCCAAATTGACTATTTTTTGATAAACAAGTATTTTGGTACTCGTTACAAAAATAATCGAATGCACACTCGAGACAAGAGACTCCAGGATTCTATTTACGTGAAACGAACTATAAGAGTAACGTGAGCGACTTTATTGCGGGATCTACATTACATAAGTAGATATAATTTAAAAAGATCAACCTAGTATTCGAATTCTATAAGTACCCGAAATCTATACTCGAGTACAATCAACTGCTCGTCAGTCAGTGGTAAAGTGTTAACACTTTGACCTGGAACGCTTCTTGCTTCTATAGCATTATGGTCGAGATCAGCTCAGTCAGTCAGCTCGACTCGGCACATCACTACGACAATATCATGCAATATCGTCTCAAATACGAATGAAAACCGGATCAGATACGGATGAGTGCGCAAACACTAGACGTGAATTTACCGTCCGTTTTTTTTACGGATCAAAAACGGACCGGATAATAATCGGATACGGATGAGTGCGCAAACGCCCTAAGAGCGTCGAATAAACGTACATGAATTCGAAATCACATTAGTACATAGTGGAGATCGATCCCGCGTCTCCCGGACGGGAGGCAGCGGCCCTAGCCACTAGACCACCGACACTCTCACACGCCACAGATATCAACGAAATAATTAATGAGTTAAGTTACATACGATTATTAAATTTACGTACCAATGTGTTTTCGAATTCATATGTACGTTTATTCGACGCTCTTACTACGGTGAAGGAAAACATCGTGATGTAACCTGCACACTCCTGCGAAGAAATTCAAAGGTTATATGTGAAGTCGACCAACCCGCAATGGACCAGCGTGGTCGACAAAGGCCTAATCGCCCTGATTCAGGGTAGGCTCGAGCCCCTCGTTGGGGACGTATATGAGCTGTTGATGATGATTAAATATAAAAATCAAACTTACCTTGAAAATAGTCGACATTATCAATTCTTTCTCTAACCTTCTGTCTCTTCGCGCCAGGTTGCGAGTAAGCCGCCATTTAGTTTGCACTTTCTTTTTAAATTTTCAACACTTTAAAACACTCCGCCAACTGGTAACACACAGACAGACGGATGTGTCCGCGTAATCTTATATAATATCGCATGAAAAGGACCAGCCGACCGTAAGTGTGTCACAGTGTATGGTGTCCTATTGTTTCAATACAACTGGTTTCGCGTCTGTTTTCAAAACGGTCTGCTGTTTTGTGAGTATTAAGTTTTTTTATTATTTCTTTCAAAAGTTTTGATTACCTATTTTTAGTTGTCAAAAGATTCAACGCGGTTTTGTTTGTATTATTCTTTTCTAATTAAATTTTTTGTTTAGGTACTTTGTCTTCAGAAATAGTCAAAACGTTCAAGGTGTTTTTGTTTGTAAGTATAATTTTTTGTATTTGAAAATTTCCATTACTTAGTTTTTTTTCAGTTGTGAAAAGATTCCCAAGATCAGTAAGTAACCCTTTATTGCACACACAGAAAAGCACAGATAACATCATAATGTGCGCAAAGGCGGCCTATCGCAACAACTACTTCCTTAGGTTAAACTTTTTTTCACAAATACTACATTAATTTATTAAAGATAGCTTAGGTCCCCAGATATTTCCAACGTGTTACATAATTCAATCAGACTTTTTACCTTGGTAAATGGTACCGAACGTCAATAGACGCTTAGTTCTCCAAAAAACAATTGGACGTAGTTACACGAAAAGGATCCAATCCACAACATTGTCAAAAATGACTTACGTACACAAAACTGACCGCAAATAATACCAATCGTCCCATAAATATACTATTAACAATAAAAATGTTTTAATGTTTCTCACAAAACATAACACGTAAAATTATCTTGAAACAAATACCTATGAAGATATCATTTTGAACTTCAAACTTCAATATCTGAAAAGTAACTTTGTGTGGATTGGATCCTTTTCGTGTAACTACGTCCAATTCGTTACCTTTGACCTATTAATTAGTTGTCCTAATTATGTACAATCACGTTCATAAGTGAATACTTTGAAATATCTTATTTTCTAAAAATTATACTTTCCTGACTTTTGTCGGACAGATGAAGTGTACAGAACTTTAAATGCAAAAATAGTAACATGCAAGTTATGTATGATAATGAAAAAATATTTCAAAGAATAAAAAACGCTTGGAATGACTCCACTTTTGAACGTGACTGTACTTAGACATACATTCACAAAACATCAAAAGTCAAATACTATGAACTATTTCGTACAATATAACTATGTAGTATGTATGTTTCATAATGCATGAATAACAAGTTTTCCGTTTATAGAATTCTACAAATATCAATATTACATAATATTGTAATGAGGGATTTTCTGACAGCACTTTAAAAAATAAAAATAATAGTTCTAATTAACACGATAGATGGCGTCAGGTGTACTTCGTGGATTCTTTTATTTTTTTATCTTTTTATGGCCCTGGGTGACTCGCCGGATTTCTTCGGATCCACGAGTCGTCAACGCCATCTACCGAAGTTTTAAAAACTATTTTTTTTTTATTGGCTGTCGGAAAATCCCCCATTCATATTATGAATAAATAGGGCCGATATCAGTTGGCCGTGACCTTGACGACACGCGCCATCCGATCGCGGCTTAGTTTATATAGTTTATTAGACATTTTAGGCTTTTAGAACCAACCTTTAAAACTATTATTTTATAATGTACCAATTCACTATTTCTAGGATATTTCTGATATATGTATGTATAGGTATATAGTTCCTTTCAATAGAATCCGGCAATAGTGTAAACAAACCAATTTAAACACGATTACTCCGTAATTACTAACATTTGAGTATCAATGCTGATCATATTCACATATCAAGGAACCATAAATTCTTCTTACACTCATTTCGCCCCCTATTAACTTTTTTTATGATAGTTATTTTGATGAAAAAAATACTCGGACGACAAATCATTCAATAATTTGTAAGACTGCCATATTAATTTTTTACTCATAAAAGTATTTTGTCTTTGGAAAGTTAGTGTCAAAAAATTATCTTTTTTACATTATTGCCGGATTCTATTGAAAGGGACCTTACGTGTATTAAACGTCAGATAAAGGTACAACTATTTATTTATTTACTACATATATTTATTTCAAATACTTCGGTCAATTCAAACAAAGTTGCATTTTGAATCTTATGGTCCAAAAATGATTTGTAAAATTTTAATTCGAATAAAATATTTTTGATTTTGATGTAGTTCGAGACTTGTCAAAGTTAAAATATTCACTTCATAAGGTTCAAATTGCAATCATTAGGCCCACTGCTTGTCGCTACTCTCTGAGTGTGAATAATATTATTTTATATTATAGGTAGGTAAATAGTTATATAGACAAAAAACATCCAGACACAAGGCAAAGACACAAATATTTGCCCTGGGCGGGATTCGAACCCGCAACTCCAAATTTCGTAGACAGACATACTACTGATTGAAATGCAGAACCGACAAACTACTTGAACATTAATTTATAAATTGCGTTTATTCCCATCGGCCCCCAAATGGGGACAGATAGGAATTTGGGGGCCGATGGGAATTCAAATTCCCATTGGCCCCCCTATATGAGATTTAAAAGAGGCATGAAACACTCGACGGGTCTGTTCAAGTTATGCTGGTTTAGACATATCCGTAACCATTGACCAAAAAAGTTATTGCACCCATATTGAACTATCCAGCATAAATTGAGCTGATCCTTAAATATTTCAATTCTTAATATCTTCTAAGAGTAATTCTTGTATTCGTTTATTTTGATTTATTCCATGTTATAGATTCTCGAAAACGGCTCTTATAATTCGGATGAAATATTGTACTGAGATGAAGCTTTTCTTTTTTTTAAGTTTATTTAGTTAGGTGTTATCTTCGATAAAACACATACCTTATAATATAACACAAAATAAAAACGCAAAAGTATGTTGACGACATGTTATAATAAATTAGGGTACAGCCAATTCCTCAAGATATGTATCCGTTCAAAACAGATGGCGTTAGCTCAACTTATTATTTTATTGTTAACACTATGCTTGCATAAATAACTGCCGGAACATCATCAATCTCCAGCCACCATGGATGCATATCTTAGGGAACTGACTGCATGTACAGTCAGCAAAAGAGATAGTTATGCAGGCCGCTTGTTACCGATTAAGTTTTCTCATTCTTTGTCACGAAATTTCGTATGATGATGATGATGATGATGAAATTTCGTATAACTGTAAAGTAAACTGTACAAGTTTAAAAAATGACATGTAAATGTATAAAAAATGGGGTATTGCACATAAGTTGTGTTTTGGACACGTTCATTTTTAGTCCAACCTCAAGGCTTGCCTATCTTAGCTCCTGTAACATTATCTCTAGCTCGGCGGCTGAAGTGGAGAATAGGATAATGTTGTCAGCAAACCGCAGATTCGTCGGGTGTTTGTTGCCAATAGTTATGCCTTTTGATGCTCCGCCGTGTGGTGACGGCAGAGTAGAATACATTTGTCACCAACCCCTACTCTTCCCGTGGGTGTCGTAAGAGGCGACTTAGGGACTACACATTGAACAGGGAACGGGCAGCAGCACTCTCTGATACAGTAACTTTTTAATCTGCGATCTCCAACCCGCCTGCCAAGCGTGGAGATTATGGCAAAACCAAACACTTAAGTGTAGAAGGCTCATAGTCCAGCAGTGCACTGTAACGGGCCGTTGATTGATTGATTGATGCTTTTTGATGACCATGATGACGACAGTTTTTTTTAATGATTGATTGATGCTTTCTGATGACCATGATGACGACAGTTTTTTTTAATGATTGATTGATTGATGCTTTTTGGTGACCATGATGACGACAGTTTTTTTTAATCTCCAAATAAAACTTTATCGGTTTTACTCGGCTTGCATGACTATCTCCTTTGTCGACTGTACCTTCAAATCAATGAAGAACCACATCTCTGTGGTCGTACATATTTTTAACCAAAACATCGAACTGAAATAACGCCATCTATAATAAAATAACGCACTAAAACGAAACAATTCCGAGCTTGGCTCGATCACTGAGGTTCTTTCCTTACAATATCTTGAGTCTCACCAACAGCTATAAGAACATCCATATCAACCTCAAACCGCACGCGATGATAACCACCAGAATAGGCATCGGGAACGCCATCTTGGCTCTGTCGACCACTTGCATGTCCACCCCGGAAACCTCCCCCTTTCTGAGGGGCGCCGTTAGCCCAGGCATGACGGGCTGGGCTATGGGTGTACCCATCATGGAGAATTTTGACGCGCTAGTTATTCTTACCGTTACCATCTTGCCCATGTATTTCTCTTCCTTTGGTACCAGTACCTGAGTAAAAAACAGTTGTTTGTTGATGCATAATACCAAAATATACCATGAATAAAAATTAACATGAAAAAATGATTTATTTCAGCTGATGTTTACACCCTCAGCGCCAGTGTATCATTTGTGCACACACTTGCTATAACACTGTGTATCAAAAATGATACACACGACCCTTCTTGTTAAAAACATTGTGTATCCATGTCGTAGAATTGACCAATCATGAAATCGGTCACATTTCATGTAATTTTTACTGTCCATTGGCCACACATCATGATGTACCTTGGCCAGATCGATGATAAGAAATCATTTGTCGATATGTTCAACTAAAAACGCAGCTACCTCATGAAATGGTCAAGATTATTTGATCATATCGTAAAATTATTACATTAATTGCCGATAGAAGCGCTGGAAGCGCTTTGTTTATGTACCAACATGGCGGCTGCGTTATTTTTCGCAGTGAAAAAGTGAATAATTCGTTATTCAAATCAGGAAGAAAAAAGAGTTTATGATGAAAAAGTACTCTGAAAATGTGTATCGGACTCAGAGAACAATAAGTACCAAACATAATTTAGATTCTTATTAAATATTTCATGGATGCCCTATTTTCACAATATGGCCAATCGTGGACGACAAAATCGTTAAATGTTCACGATTTAATGATCTGGTCAAATTTAGTTGCCCACATGAAATGATCGAAAATTTCACAATGTGGTCAATTCTACGATATGGCCACGACATATCCATAATGCACACGCTTTTCATATTTTTTGTATGGAAAAAAAATCCTCTGGCCTGGGCGAGTGAGTGTAACGGTGTATTTAGGCTTAGCGCTGAAAGTGTCCTTAACTTGAGCACACTAAGGGCACATTCCGAATCAGACTTTCAGCGCTGTCAGCGATCAGAAAAGCAAAAATATGTATGGCTGACAGTGATTCGGGACGCGATTACGGGTACTTTAATCGATTTAAGCGCGTCTTGGAGCGCAGGGCTGGAGACAGTCTCACCTGTTCGTAATACTCGTTGTGTCCGACGTAGTAGTTGTGGTCGTGCGAGGTGTCCGTCACCAGCACGCGCTGCGTCTCGCCCACCTTGTGTCCGTACGGCTCGTACGAGCGGAACAGCTCGGACAACATCTTAGTGCGCTTCTTCACTTCCTGACTCGAGCACACCTGGAGGAATCATCTAATTAAATACAAATATTCCGTTTATTCCCGTATGCCACCCCCTAGCTTGCCACCCCCCTTTGTTCGCCACCCCCAACTGTTGGCCACCGGGGTGGCCAACGCCACTAAATTAGTTTTGTATGCCACCCCCGAATATTTTTTTTTATCGATAGTCCCCTAATGTCGAATTCGTTGCCAGAATGAAACCAAGTGGCCATCTTGAACTTTTTAGTTATTAAACCGATTGCTTTCAAAATCGATATCTGACGGTCCACGCGGTCTCTGACGTCGAATCCGTTGCCAGAACGAAAACAAGTGGCCGCCATTTTGAACTTTCTAGTTATTAAACCGATTGCTTTCAAAATCGATATCTGACGGTCCGCGCGGTCTTTGACGTAAAATCCGTTGTCAGAATGAAAACAAGTGGCCGCCATCTTGAACTTTTTAGTTGTTAAACCGATTGCTTTCAAAATCGATATCTGACGGTCCGCGCGGTCTCTGACGTCGAATCCGTTGCCAGAATGAAAACAAGTTGCTGCCATCTTAAACTTTTTAGTTATTTATTTAAAAACCGATTGCTTTTAAAATTGATATCTTATGGGGCGCATTCCGAATTTGACTTTCAGCGCTGTCAGCGCTCAGAAAAGCAAAAAAAGTAGTAAGTCTGACAGTGATTCGGTACGCGATAACGGGTACTTTAATCGATTTCAGTGCATCTCGGAACAAAGGGTAAGTCTGCGTAGTCTCTTATACGAAAAGGTTTGGTTATAGCATTGCGTTGTTGTTTTTTTTGTCAAATTAGTGTCTCAAACCGAGTTTCACCGAAATCGGTTCATAAACAAAAAAGTTGGCCGCCATCTTGGATTTTTGTCATTTTTATCATTGCGTTTTAGTTTTTTTGTCAAAATAGTATCTCAAACCGAGTTTCACCGAAATAGGTCCAAAAACAAAAAAGTTGGCCGCCATCTAGAATTTTTGTTTATTTTATAATTGCGTTGTTGTTTTTTTGACAAAATGGTGTCTCAAACCGAGTTTCACCGCAATTGGTCTATAAACAAAAAAGTTGGCCGCCATCTTGGATTTTAGTTTGTTTTTTACATTGCGGTGGTGTCTTCTTGTTAAAATAACGATATAATTATAAATTATATAACCCTCCTTTTGACTTCTCCGCCCGCAATCGTATTGTTGGTTAGTGGCGTTGGCCACCCCGGTGGCAAGCTAGGGGGTGGCATACAGGAACAAAAATTAGTGGTGTTGGCCACCCCGGTGGCAAGCTAGGGGGTGGCATACGGGAATAAACCATCTAATTAAATACAAATATTCACCCATTGGTGGTCTAGTGGTTACCCACCACGTACCAATGTGTTTTCTAATTCATATGTACGTTTATTTGACGCTCTTACGGTGAAGGAAAACATGGTGATGAAACCTGTACACTCCTGCGAAGAAATTCAAAGGTTGTGAGTGAAGTCGACCAACCCGCACTGGGCCAGCGTGGTCGACTACGGCCTAATCGCTCTAATTCAGGGTAGAGTCCCTCGTTGGGGACATATAATAATATGAGCTATTCATATTGATGATTCACCCTTTTTTTATTTATTCCTATTAAGAAAAAAAAACTGAATCTGAAGGGGGGGGGATGAATTTAGTGAAAAAACATAATATCAAAAATTTTAATGATCAAATTGATTCATAAGTCTTGTAGTATTTTTAGAATTGATTAATTCAGTTAACTATTGTTAATCGTTGTTTATTGTAAAAACGGCCGTTTTTAGCACTTTCGCTTACTCTTACTACACCGTATAAGATTTTATAAAATTTGTTATTTCTAAAAATACTAAAATACCCTACACTTCAAAATGAACCTATCAATCATGCTATGCGTTGCCTTCTAGAAATCTGAAATGTGTGTTAGTTATTCAGTGTTATATTTAGTAAATACAGAATTCAAATTTAAACATGATACTTTTATTCTAAATTTAATCCCGTTACAAAGTATCTATGTGGACTTCTGTGCTATGTTCCTAAAATCTTTTGTAATATAATGTCATACTTTTAGATCCACCTGTTTAGGGTGTGTAGACAACGCACTTTAGTCATTCAGCGATGGATTTTTTTTTTATTTCATCCTCTATTTTCCCCCACTAAAGGAGAAATTTGAAATTCCAAGATCCCACCAATATAGTTTCCACAGTCAAATTATTTCGCACATAATGTAAAACGTTTTTTTGGGACTAGACAAAGCTGGATTAGGTTACCCTCTTCATATTAGCAGCTGGAGTGCCAGGTCTTGGGAAGAACTGGTTGATGAAAAGTGAGGGGAAGCGGTGCTTTTCGCACAGAGACATCGTGTCCTCGAAGTCGCGTTCCGTCTCCGTGGGGAACCCGCAGATGATGTCGGTGGCTATGGTCATGCCGGGCACTCTGCAATACGGACAACATTCGTGTGAAATGAGGGTCATCAACGGCCCGTTACAGTCCACTGCTGGACTATGAGCCTCCTCCACTTAAGTGTTTGGTTTTGCCATAATCTCCACGCTTGGCAGGCGGGTTGGAGATCGCAGATTAAAAGGTTACTGTATCAGAGAGCGCTGCTGCCCGTTCCCTGTTCAATGTGTAGTCCCTAAGTCGCCTCTTACGACACCCACGGAAAGAGTAGGGGTTGGTGACAAATGTATTCTTCTGCCGTCACCACACGGCTAATAATAATAGAATAGAAGTGTGATGTGATAAAAGAGAGAGAAAGAGAAAGAAAGAGTATCTTTACTTACTTGTGCCTGAGGAAATCGACGACGTGTTCGAAATCCGCCCGGTTGTACTCCCGCTTCATGTCCGCCAGCACCTGGTCGCTGCCCGACTGCACCGGCACGTGCAGGAACCTACACACACAAGTCATGAGTTAGATACAAAACATAAAAATGTCTTTATTCGAAGTAAGATTCAACAAAATAACTTTTTCAAATTCAAATCAAATTCAAATCATTTATTGCTTTAAATGTGGTTAGTTAGTTACAGGTGGTTTGTAGGTACATATTTATAGTTTCACACACTTAGTCGTAAGATCGACATGCAAAATTAAAGAAATAAAAAGCATCTATTCTAATTTACAAAAACACTATCAGGTAACAATAAAAAAATAAAAAAAAGTTCAGTCAAATTGTCAACACTATTAAATATATATGGAAGTTTAGCATGCGATGTCTAACAAATTTTCAACAATTACCATTCTTATAATATAAAACAACATTAAATATTTGTACTTCACTTAAAAACAATCGTCTAGGAAATCATTTACTTTATAGAAACATTTCTCTAGTAGCCATGCTCGTAGTTTTGTATAAAAAAAACTGTTTCGGATACTGCCATGTGATTATATATTTTAATTGACATATTATAACAGTTTCTACGACTTAGCGCACTTTTGCAAAGTGGTACCATCAATAAAATAGGATCATTGGGCCGTAAACGGGGATTACATTTTGACGCAGTAAAGAACCTGGAAAAAAACACAGACGTCAAAGCAAGTTGGCCCGTTCACTATGTAGTGACATTGTAGTAGCGCTCAGGTCAGCAGTTCGGCCATGCGGCCCGCTGCCTAGCCAGTCACTCGACTTTACTTCGATCACAGAAAGGGACTAGATAAAGCAAGTAGGTTCTAATCGTGTCCCACTAAAACTCCATTCAATTTGAAAACTGCACTCAGTTTGCGATATAAGGTTACTGTGCGCGGAAAAAGGATAGCATTATATTGCCCGCGATGTCTTGAACCTGAACAAGTACTAATGTCACGGCGACGCGCGACGCATTTTTGATAAAAGTTGAAGTATGAAGTACTGAATTACCTCCGGACGCGACGGGCAGGTCCATTCTTGTGACGTCACATTACATCGTAATAGACAATTCCAGTGTTTCCTTTATACAACCTTCTGACAAATACCAAGTAGACTCTCAGACTCTTAGTTAACCCAACAATCCCCACAACAAGTGGATAAGAACGGCCGGAAGAAACTCCACAGGCGCATCTTTTGTACTTTAGTTAAAAGTTCTATCTATAGTGACATCATCATCATCTCAAACGGACGAACAAAGGTTTCCAACATGAACGGTCCTGCGCAACTTGCATCCACAGGCGCCCAGCAACCTTCACCAGATCATCTGTCAACCTTGTGGGAGGCTGTCTAACACCTTCCTTCCTCCGTTCGTCAGTCATGAATTTTTCCTTAATTCATTCATTCATTCATTCATTCATTCGCTCTTTCATCGTTTTTTCATTCATTCTTTTGTTCATTCGCTATTTAGTTCATTCATTCGTTCTTTATTTAATTAATTCATTCGTTCGTTCACTCATTCACTCGACCGTAGATTCGCTTCTCCAATCATTCGCAATCAAACACACTCGCACTAGCACTCACTTGTAAACCCTGGGATGATGCATGATCTGAGCAACTTGCTCCAGGTGCTCCAGTATGTAGGGAGGGTTGGTCATCCCCAACCGCAGTCTGCAGCCGGAGGGAATCACCTCCACCAGTTGCCATAGCAACTCAGGTAGCGAAGTGCCGATGTCCCGACCGTACGTGCCTAGAAGAAATACGACCAAAATATAAAAATTATAATGATTTCTATCCTGTTATGAGAGCCCGCATTGCTTCTCGTTAGAGTAGGGCCGTCCTGAAATCACGTGATGTTTACCGGGAAGTCTTATTCCCACGGGAGAATCTTACTTAATGCGAGCGTAGCCGCGGGCGGACAGATACGTGTAGTATTAAATAGAACTCACCCGTATCTTCACTAGTAAGCCAGATCTCGCACACGCCCTCCCTGAACGCCTGCCTCGCCCTTTCCACTATCTCCTCTGGCGGGTAACTTGCCAACTCCCCGCGTGCGTGCTTCGTTTTGCAATACGTGCACTGGTTCAAACAGCCCGTGTTCACTGCTATGATCTCGATGAGGGGGTTCTTCCTCACTTTCGGCAGGAGGAGAGATGCCCCGCCTGCTTTGCGTCCGTCGATCGTCTTTTTGTGGCCGAAGAGGCGGACTGTATGGCCTGAAATAAAATATAAGTTTGTTTATTATTCATCAACAGCTCATACCTATACATCCCCACCGAGGGGCTCGAGCCTAGCGATTAGGCCTTAGTCGACCACGCTGGCTCAGTGCGGGTTGGTCGACTTCACACACAACCTTTGAATTTCTTCGCAGGAGTGTGCAGGTTTCATCAGGTTTGTTTATTATTATTTGGATTATACTTGTAAATGAGTATTTGGTTCATGGTTTGGGATAACAAAGTGTACGAGTAAAAGACACATTTGTGAAAGACAAGTATATTTTGTAAAAAAAAAAATTGCTTTCGCAAGAAATAATAAAAATTAAGTGTTAGATTTTTGCACAAATATCTTTCGCAAAAGCGTATTTTGAGCAAGTAATCACGTATATAAGGGGAGGGGGGGGTGGGGTTTCGGAGGTTTAGAGGGTTTAAAGCACTCACCGCATCATCATTTATGCTTTGGACAAAAGCCTGTGTAACTGATGTTTATTATCTCGTAAGACGAGAAAAATAAAGTTAGAAATGTATAAATAATAATAATAATGTCTTTATTGATCCAACAAACAAATCACACTGACATCCCTGATCCTTAAACTAAGCGTCCCTATGCTATGAGGACCAGTTATCCCCCTATCTGGAACATTAATAAGTATTACCTACATTTAGGTATTGGCTTACACAGCCACAAAAGTTGTCTTTCACACACTGTTTGAATCGTCTGCAATAGACGTCAAGGCCAATGATGATGACATTTATAAATATTATACCTTTAAGCGTCTCTTCGACAATCTCTACGATGCGGTCGATCTGCTGCACGCCCACCACGCTCAGGCCCTGCAGGTACCCCGACCGCGGGGCTCCTTGCGGCACACACCCTGCCACCACCACATGAACTCCAAGGCTCTGGCCTAGCTCTATCTCATTCCTGGTATTGACAAAGAATAATAATGTTTTATGTCACAATCAATCAATCAGCCTATTACAGTCTACTCCTGGACTTAGGCCTCCCCAAGGCCACACCAAAGCGCACGATCACCCATTTTATGTCACACTATTATAAAAGCCATCAGCAACTTTTTAAGATTACTTAAATATATATTCCATTTGAATAAATATAATAATTTTGAGAAAATAAATTTGAGAATTGCACATTTAAGGTCTTTCGCTTCAGCTTTTACAGCATTTATTTCACCCACATCAAAAGATGTGTTGACAACAGATCCAATTATATTTACTAAAGTAACAAGAATGACTTTATAAGGAAATCTTCATACTTGAAATGGTCCTCAGCAGGGCTCTTTACAGTGCAAGAGTTGAGCAGCCAGAGGTCAGCCATCAACTTGTCTTCGGTGAGCTTGTACCCGTTGGCCGCCAGCAGACCGGCCATGTACTCAGAGTCCGAATTGTTGTGAGCGCAGCCCCATGTCTTCACATAGATTGTTTGTGTACCTGACATTAGATGAAATGTGTAATTTATTTTATATTTCAAACAAATTGAACTTAAATGTCTTTTTTATTCTTCGATCACAGAAGTGATCGAAGTTTTTATTGGCTTCCAATCTTAATAGGATGGAAAGCTGATTAAATTGATGAGGATTGCAATGGCTAGCTTATCTCGACAAAAAGACGTCTCTTTCCAACTCTTTCAGTCAATCAACATGTGACATGAAAGGGATTGCATTAGAAATTCGCATCTCTAGAGCCAGTTTAGTTGCTGCAATGAGGTTACGTTCCGGTCATGTTCCACTCAACAAGTTTTACCACATGATTGGAAGGAGAGAGTCTCTTCTGTGCGCTCATTGTGGCGTTACAGAGGACATACTTCACTTGTTGGTGGAATGTGAACGGAATTGTGACCTCAGAGACAGAATGTTTCCTAAGGGTTTGCATGTGGGGCAAATAAATGTAATATTGGCATCGCCTTTATCCAAAGACGCGGCATTACTGTATAAATTGTACAACTCATCTATAAAGGGTCGATGATAAATTATATGGATAAATAACTTGTCTAAAACTATGAGGCTGGCATAGTCGCCAAGTGCGATTAAAGCCTCGTCAAAAATTAGACAAAAAAAAATTAAAAAAAATCGCATCGTGAATTATATGTATTTTTGAGGGGGGGAGGACTGGTCATGGTTCTTTTAACAAACATCTATATGTCCTAGGTGTTACTGACAGCCCCCTTTGCAGAGCCTGCTTGGAGGCAGAAGAAACGGCCGCTCACGTCCTCATGGAGTGCACGGGAGTGGCGGACTACAGGGCTAAATACCTCGGTCAAAGAGGGACCTTCCAGGGATAACCGGTAATGTAAAGGGCCTACTGGGTTTCCTGGAAGAGTTGGGTTGGCTCGAATGACACCGCATTCCCACCCACACGCAAAATAGGCGCATTTGACGTCGAGTTGCGGAAACCAGCCTGTCATGACTAATGACTAATGACTAATGAGGGGGGGAGAGGAGGGGAACTTAAGTGGCTCATAGTCCAGCAGTGGACTGTAACGGGCCATTGTGATATTGAATTAATTCTACAAAAGGATCTTTTTTATTTACTAAATTTGACCTTCTCCACAAATATTCAACTATGACATCGCTAACGTTTTCGGGGTGATTGTATCCACTGGGACTCTATACGTTGAGTGTGTCCCATCTTCTGCCACAAATGGACTGTTTGGATCACTATTGTGCACCTTTTTATGGATGTAACCATACTGGTCCAGACAATCATAGGCCCTCCTGTAATCTGTATGAATTGTCGTTCCAATTGCGACATTAAAATATTAGATTGAAATAATGAACTATTAAAAAAGAATAATAAATAATTATATATTTAAAAAATAAGATTATCGCAATATTAATGTTTTAAATGCACATAACAAGCGCGAAATGATGTTTTGTTCCACGTAAGTTCAAAAACATATAAAAATCTAAGCATCTCCGAGGGGGAGGGGGTGTCGTTTGAAAGGGGCAACTCAACCCTATATAATACAAACCTTAAAAACCCCAAATTCATGATGCTAATTTCTAATGCCCACCTGGGTTTTTTTGGTGGACAAGAATCTATTTGTCAAAAGAATTTTATTCTATTTTATATTCTAATTCTATTTTTAGTATAAATACTAGCATAAAACATCGTAAATTTTCACATTGAAAAGTGGGTTTCTAAAGGTATATGACGATAAATACTTAATTCTTTCGACTCATAACAAGCGAAATAAGTCGATAATTCAAGAGCAAACACACTGTCTCTACGTACAAATCTTTAGTCCGTATATTAATCTTACTATATAAACTAATTTCGAAGCTAGATTAGCTGTAAAACACTTGATTTTATACAAAAATAAACACTAAATTTGAGGTTACTTTACCTGGTACGACACTCTCCAATATGACCTTTTCAACAGGTTCCGCGGTGTTCTCATTGCGTTTTCGGGAGCGCACGGTCACATTCTTTCTGCTGGCGTATCTTTCTTTAGGAGTTATGTCCTGAGAAGATATTAAATCTTCAATATCGTCAATGATTTCTGAACAAGCCCCAGACATTTTTACTACACATGACACGACTGACTGACAGTTGCTGTCAATTTGCGTTTTAATGATCCATTTGCGTTTTCGTGTATTTCGGCAGCCGACAGCACATAGAAAGATCATCTAAAATATAAAAAAGATGTACAGCAATTTATAGAAAGAGAGATTGATTTTTCTTGTTAAGTATCTAAATCAAATGAGATAAAACTATAAAAATCATTAGAAAATCTTTTCTGTGTAAAAACAAAAAACGTTATTCAATCAAATATAATTTGCACCATTAAAACGTTGCTTGCACGTTGCTGACGTTGCTTCTGTGGCCGAATGGTAGAGCGTTCGACTCTCATTACAGAGGTTCCGAGTTCGAATCTCAGCGTAGACACGACAAACCAAAATCTCTTTGTATTTTCTATTTGTTTTTTTTTTTATATATTGTAGGCTAAATCACCAGATTGCCTGATGATTCCGTAGTGGTCCTGTTGGCTGGCGCGGCTACTATCTACACGGAAGTAGTTAGTAATTAGTGATTTATCGCGGCTCCAACCAGCAGCATTTTTCAACCAACACGATGAAGAAGAAGAAAAGAAAGAACTGACCACTACCTACTCCTATCCATACTTTTGTGTGATGTATTGATGATCAATGAAATATTTTTATCCTAAAATACGTTCTCACAAAAGTATAAATTTCACCTCGCCCGAACTTGCTATTTAAAAAAACCTCAATCAAAAGAACCCCAATAAAATTGTCACTTCACATTAGATAATAGTGGTTTTATTAATATTCTTATTAACATACGAACTCAGTTACCTCTATTCCGTTGCAATAAGGTTTATTATCGTTACTAGTTGGGTTTAGAAAATGATAACAATAGGTCGTACGCGCAGCTGTGAAAGGTAAACTCATGCGCTTCCGATCCAAACGGGGCTCATTCAATGTTATTTCAATGTCAATTTATATGATTGTAGTTTCGCGCCTATTTCCAGTACAGAAGTACAGAATTAATAATTATAGTAAATAAGTAAAAGAAATATTTTTATTTCGCTCAGTTTACGATAAATTACAGAGGAACCTTAGGAGGAACCTTATTTTTTTATATGGTGTTTCATTTGTGATTTCGGTTGTCCCCCCGAAACCTTAATTTCCATCTAACATAGACCAACAGGTGCCAACAGAGGTAACGGATTTTCCATTTATTTTTTATTCACCAATCTTTTTTAACTTTTTGTCAGTTTAATACGTAACTTATAATTTATTTTTATTGCTTGTTGCAAAAATCCAGGCACTTATGGTCCGTTCAATCGAGCTTCCGTTTTGCGACTCAAATCAAAGCACGTGTCGGGTAAAGTACATTGAGGTTTTTATAAAAGTTTAAATAAACTGGCCTTCATCATAAACACCAATGTACTTTTATATATTTTATGTATACTGGCCATCCTCCACAACCGGTTCTTCACTACAGTCAGTCGCGCGAGGGTTGTCGTGACAGCTGCACGTGTTCTTATTATTATTAGAGGTGAATCGTGCGTGTGTGTTGTGTTCAAAATATGAGCCGTATTTTTTGCTATCCAGTGCATTTCGTGTTTGAGGATATTTTTAACAGGTAAACCAAGCCAGTCAAATTTCGAAATTAGAACATTTATTTCATAAATAAGAAAGTTTTCCCGCGCTTTTTTATTTTTCGGCAAATGTAAAAAAGAAAATGTTTCGATACTGCCTACTTTTAAAAAGTTGAATGGATGTTGTTGTTTTTATATATTAGTATGGATGTATGGATAGCTTTGAGTACTTCCATCGGTTTCACAATGGCTGATTATAGCCAGTTAACGCACTATTCAATGCGCATCTGAGGATCAACATGGGATCATCTAATGAGCGATTGTGAATTTTCTTTACTAATTAATACTTACTTATAAAGTTGACTTGTATTTATCAACCTAATAAAAACCTATTTCCTCACCCTGTAAGGTGTATTCTATAGGCACTTACCTCTATACAGTGTGTTAGTTAACAAAACAAATTATTTAAACTTCAAAAAAACTCTTGACGTTTCATACAACACTGGAACTAAAGTGGTTCAGTTTCTGAAAAATATGTAATTATGTAATATAAGTTTATTATAAGAGAAGGCCACCGGATACCGGCAGTCGAAACTCTTCATCAGGACAATTGATCGCAGACGAACTAAGCACCTACTTCAACACAAGAAAAAAGACGTCAGAGTCATCACAGGTATAGTGACAGGACACTGCACGCTACAGAGACATCTCAGCATCATGAAGAGAGCAGAGAGCCCCTCATGTCCAGAGTGCGGCGAAGATGAAACAAGCTTACACTTCCTGGCAGAATGTCCGATGTACTCACTGCCGAGATGGGAAATACTAGGAACAGACAGCATCGAAAAGGAAGAACTGAGCAATCTGTCATTCAAGGACATACTGAGATACTGCAAAGCAACAGGCAGATTTGAGGGGGCCATCACGGAGGAGCTACAGTAAAACCAGTACTCCTTCGATGGGTGCTCCGAGGGTGGGCGATGGCAGGCCCGGCCGATTGCGATCTCACGGGGGGAGAACAATCGTGTGGGGGAACCCGGTATTCTCGAAGCTTAAGGCGTGGGGGGCACCGGGGCTCACGCGGCGCTCGGGGGGGTTGGCTGGTAGTAGCAATAGCCGTTGCCAAGCTGGCTCTCCTTGAGTAGTCGCTGGGGCCACTGGGTCACCCTATGCCAGAAGCGGAGAGAACAAGGGATAGACCTAACACTACTCACCTACCACGAGTATCACGCGATACGGCTGAGCTGATGCGGCGCTATCATGAAAGGAGCATCCATCAAAACTGGGATTAAGGGTGAAATAGTTCCTGTATATGGAGCAGGTCACCCGTCTGCGCTCCTCGCAGACGTCCCCCTTATACATACATACATACAATATAAGTTTATGACTTACTTACTTATTAGTCATAAAGAGATTCAATTCAAAGATAAAAAACCAACGAATTAAGTATCTTTACAAAAAATATCCGCACGCAACAACAGAGCCTCTCGGTGGTCTAGTGGCTAGGTAGGGCCGCTGCCTCCCGTCCGGGAGGCGCGGGTTCGATCCCCACCCCAATGTGTTTTCGAATTTCGAATTCATATCGACGCTCTTGCGGTGAAGGAAAACATCATCGTGATGAAACCTGCATACTCTTGCGAAGAAATTCAAAGGTTGTGTGTGAAGTCGACCAACCCGCACTGGGCCAGCGTCGTCAACTAAGGCCTAATAGCCCTAATTCAGGGTAGGCTCGAGCCCCTCAGTGGGGACGATATGTTGATGTGATGTGTGTGTGCAAAAAACATTATTAGGGATCTTTTAGTCAGTGGTATAAGAAATACTGGCAGTTGATAACACCTACGAAGAGTTCCATGGATTATGTATTTATATTATTTTGATAATTTTCTACATCTTTATAAATAAGGTCGACCAATAAATTGGTTTATCACCCTAAGGTTGAATGTCAGCTGCAAATTATAGAACAACAAAGATTATTTTCGTTTACAGAACGTTCTGTACCGAGTAAAACCTTATTGAAATTTTTGATAACTATAGGAAATTTAATGAAAAATGGTAAACCACTTTTAGGTTAGGTTTAGGTTAACAAAATCGTGGTAATAACCCGGTAGACTTTCTTGGTCGACCTTACAACGTGTTAGCAAAATAATGCAAAACCCCAAGAAACTGAACAACTTTATTCCTGAAGTTCCACAAAATCTCAAAAAAAAGCTATTCATAAAAACTGATTAAGTCAATAGTATAAAAAAAAAACACATTTTTAAAAGTTGTGGTACAAAGGTGGCCACCCGAGAGGTTTACACTCTAAATCCAAGCCAAAACAAAAAACTACATCATATTTTTCTGATGTGTCTTTCTTTCTACTCAGATATAACTTAAACTCGAACCGTGTGCGTCTAAGCCGTGTGGTGACGGAAGAGTAGAATACATTTGTCACCAACCCCTACTCTTCCCGTGGGTGTCGTAAGAGGCGACTACATATTGAACAGGGAACGGGTAGCAGCGCTCTCTGATACAGTAACCTTTTAATCTTTGAAATACTCCAAGGAAAGGATAACAAAAATCACACAGCCCTACGAAAACTTTTTACGGCACGATAAGAAGACTATACTACATCCTTTTTAATGAGGTTCTCAACGCACTTCGTCACGGTCTGTGAGCACCTTTAAATCGTAGCGGCCGAATGGGCCCCCTCACTATAGCCTCAAAAAAAAAAAAACTACGGAAGCGCGCCAAGTGGCACGAGGCGACCACCTGTCTCAAGTTATTGTCTAAATATCATTATAAGACTGACTGAGGCTAGAAGGATAATAACCACAATTACTAATAATGATTTTCACGTATTTTTGTATAGAGGTAACCTAGGCAACTAGTTGAATATTTTTTTTGTCTTCTCTCGGCCTTGAAGTAGTACTTATCTCAAGTATATATAGACAGTATAATGTTCTACCCGACTAGCCCGTTTTCGTATTTTCCCATGGGAATAACTCATTTTCCCGTGGTAAGTAACCTAGGGCTTTTCTCATGTATACCTATGAAATATCTCATTTCGAAAAAAAAAAAAATAAGTATGGTTTTACAACTTTTTTTATTTTATTTTATTGATCACAATTTGGTACATAAAAATAGGTAAACACTACAATCTCGCCAAACTGTAAAGTTTGATGGCGAGTGAAACGCTCATAATATTAATACTTTATGTACCTATCCTATAACTAGTGGCTCTGTGAGCTGTAGACCTCCCAAGTCTATATCTTTTCATATATTTATTTATTTAAGTATTTATTTATTTTAATTTTTTCTCCACAAACATCCCCGACCCCTTGATTGTTTTTTATTTTTAACTTTATTTTATTTTATTCTATTCCATTCCATTCCATTTTTTTTTTTTTTATCTTATTTTATTTTATTGGTTAAGAAATGCGACTGTAATGTGATGTAGAGGAAACAGCCTCTGCGGTAGACCTTGCAAGCTGGCCCATAACTCCGTCATTTTTTTAAATTTTCAAATACTGACTCGGCAAAAGAAATCGGTTAAATTTACTGAACCTGCTCACAAAATTTCACGAGAATCGGTCGAGAAACGCGACCTGTAAAGTGAAACAAACAAACAAACAAACAGATGGACATACAAAAGCAAATTTGGCCAAGCTGAAACAGAGACGCTTCGCTCGCTCGGTCAACTAAGTAACCTACTACCTGCACAATCACTTAACCTAAACATGCGCATGCACACATATTATTTTATTGACTAAGTAAGTACATAAACAAGCAAGACACCACAGGAGCTGCTTATTTTTTTGTCAACCTGTACCTATACAGGGTGGACCATGTAGATGGGTCAGCTCTCTATGGCTAACTCAAAAAGCTGGCTAGGCAGCTGACTGGTATTTGATGCTTTTGGTTACCGTAGAATATGAAATCTAATATCCAAGTTCTTGGTCAATTGAAATAATTTATTGATTAGATAAATACCCCACTCCATTACGCCTTCGTACGATAAACAAAACATTTATTTTCAACGTCGTCATAAATATATTTGTTAGGAATAAATTAGGTATGACTTAGTAATGAACCGATTCGATAAATGCTACTCAATTAATTATGTATGTAAGTTAGTAATATATATTCTTCATATATTACGTTATTTGCTTATTTGTTCTCTAGTGCTACAAAGAAAACATTTTAAAAATATAACTTCAAGCAGCGACCAAATATTTATACAATTATTCTTGCCAAAAATCTTATAGGGTGTAAATAAATTAGCTGACACTATTTTAAAGGATCAACCTACCCATGAAACTGAACAACTTTCCCCAAGAAATATAGGCTGTCGGACGACAAAAAAAAGTTGTCCCTTTCATACAAAACCACTTTCGTGCTTATTTATCTAAACAATATCCAGACACAAGACAAACACAAGTGCTTATCAAACGAATGTTTGCCCTGGGCGGGAATCGAATCCGTGACCCTATGCTTCACGGGTTGGCGTAGGCGTACTACTACCAACTGGGCTACCGGGCTAAATGCTATGTCCATTCTGAAAACGAAATTATTTTTATTGACCGAGCGAGCAAATTGTTTTTGGATGTCCATCTGTTTATTTATTCTCATCT
The DNA here is from genome assembly GCA_951230895.1 of Carpatolechia fugitivella. NCBI lineage: Eukaryota > Metazoa > Arthropoda > Insecta > Lepidoptera > Gelechiidae > Carpatolechia > Carpatolechia fugitivella. The sequence goes on along the minus strand of OX579658.1, from coordinate 15,348,035 downwards.
ACAGGTCGCGTTTCTCAACCGATCCTCGTGAAATTTTGTGAGCAGGTTCAATAAATGTATAGATTTTTGCTGTCAAGTCAGTTCTTGAAAATTTTAAAAAATGACGGATATATGAGGGTTGAAAACATCCTCTCTTCCCATATATCGATGTTTACATCACCAACCACAATGGCTTCACAGTTGGCTGGTATAGAGCGTATCAGCTGCTTCAGCTCCTCAACACATCGATACTTATTTGTTTTCGGAGGCCTATATACCGCGATGATATGCATAGGGCTGTCACTGCCGTTCTGTAGTAACAATTCACCATGTATGATTTCAGTTGCCTGAGCCGTAATATTTTTAGACATGAAAGTGTACTTTTTTCTTACATAAAATAATATTCCTCCTCCGCTTCTCTTCACTCTAGCGTTTAAAAACGTTTCATAGCCCTCAATTTGGAATAGTGGCAATTCCTGTTCCTTGATGTTAATTTCAGTCAGTATTATTACATCAATACTCTCTTCGTAATCGTGAATCAGAACTAGAAGTTCGTTGAAGTGTTTTCTAAGCGATCTTATATTCATATGTATAATGTTACAGCTATTGGGAGTTTTGAGATTCTTATACCAGGTTTCCTGCTCTGTATATAACGAACCATATCAAGAAGAACCATATCAGCCATTTCGAAATTCAAATTCAAAAATTATTTATTTCCATAGGTAGGATGTTATTGCATCACTTCAATGAGCATCATTTTGATCCGTCATAACTTTTTTTTGGGTGAGTTCACTATGGCGGAATCTGTGGAGAAGAGCTCACCGAAGAAACTCCACAGTCGTCGCATCTTTTGCGTTTCCTTTTTTAAATTAAAAATTAAAATATTACAAAATTAATACTAATTAAATATCGAAAAAGCCTGCCACTCAAGCAATCTATTCCTATGGACATCTGTCCTCTAAGTAATCAGATATCCTATAGTAACCTTTTTTATACAATTTCTGTTTTATAATTATTTTAAACTTGTCTAAAGGTAAGTTTCTAATATCAGTAGGAACCTTATTGTAATAGCGTAAACAATTACTTGTGTATTCGGCTGACATAAACAACCAACTTGTCTCGAAAAAAAAAAACCTACTCGCAAGATCTACAGTTCACATAGCCACTGTGACTGGTTAATTTACCAAGTCGAACCTACCTAACTTACCTAGGTATGTTTATTGATTGATATAGGGTACCCAAGTGACGACACGGAATAGTTATCTTTCGCAAACATATCTATATTTAATTACGGTCAGCTTAATCAGGTGCGGTTCGAAAATTATCTACCAATGCCCCCTCAATCATTATAGCACTTTTATAGCACCACTTCACTTTTGAACAAAACAAAATCATCAAAGCGTTTGTTTCATTCTTAACAAACAATCTTTTTCATAATAAATAAGGGTGCGTGTTCACAGAAGCGAGCTGAGAGCGTCGGTGGTCTAGTGGCTAGGGCCACGCGGGTTCGATCCCCACGAACCAATGTGTTTTCGAACTTCGAATTCATATGTACGTTTATTCGACGCAAAACATCGTGATGAACCTGCACACTCCTGCGAATAAATTCAAAGGTTGTATCTGAAGTCGACCAATCCGCACTGGGCTAGCGTGGTCGACTAAGGCCTGATCGCCCTAATTCAGGGTAGGCTCGAGCCCCTCGGTGGGGACGTATAATATGAGCTCACTGAATTCACTGAATTTTGATGAGTTCACTGAAGCGAGCGGACTATGTGTCAGTCAGTGAAAAGGTGTCAGAGAGCCAGCTCCGGATCTAGGGAATAAACCGAGGTCTTGCCCCGGGCGGCAGTTCCAGGGGGTGCCAAATCCATACATACATTTATGATCATGCTCCTATTTCAGAAAGGATGAAGCGCTAAAACCATGTTTGGCAATATTAAAAAAACACTTGTAAACAGTATGCTTTGTTGTAGTTTCTTGCTTGACGGAACTACATAATAATACTATTATTTTCACTAGTAATCCGAAAAATTCTAAATCCAGAGCTGCAGAGAGTTCATTTGATAATTTTCATGAAACCATTTTTCTGCTCTGCTCCGCTAATACGCAGCAGGTCAGCAGGCCATACAACTTGATTTGACAGTACTCTTCCGCTAGCACTGTTGCCACTGAAGCGGAGAGGAGACTTGATCAATTTATATACTTTTCCGTTCAGTTTAAATGCACCCTTAACTCGCTTTCTTGCCTCTGTTTCGTCTCTAAAATTAATATAAAGCTTGTCAAAATAGTGTTTTTTTAAAGAGCTCGCGTTATGTTTTTTATATGCAAATACTGTATTTTGGGCTACAACATTATAAAATTAGACTTGGCATCGACTCGCTACTTGCTGAAAAAAAAATTGACATAAAGTTGTTCGGTATTCCCTAAAACTCTGCGAGCTATCTAAAGCTCTACCTCCTTGATTGGTGTGTGCTTCAAATCAAACTGTCAGTGCCGTCAGCGATTAGAATATCAAAAAATTGTATGGGTTTTGCCCGCTTGTCTCGGAGCGCAGGGTTTGTTTGTATCAAGTGGTGTAGTGAAGCGACCAGGGCCACTGCTTACCAGGCCAGTTCTTTTTTTTTTTTTTTTGACAAGGACCTAATGCTTGTGTCGCAAAATCGACGTATCAAGCGTAACCGGACTATTGGGGGAGCGGAAGGCTCTTACCCCTAGTATTATAGCAACAGCCTAAGGGCGCCCACTTGGGGGCACGGACCTCGGCCTAGGACGTTGCCATGGCGAGAAGCGCGCGGGAGAGGAATGACCCTGACGGGGTCTTCCAGGATTATGCAGAACTTGATTGGGTCTACCGCGTCCCCGCCGGCGGGTGCGGTTGCTACCAGAAGGGCATTCTGTGGAGTGTACTCTATTGGCAATGGCTATCTCAACAGCAGACTGGATGGGATCGACTGGATCGGACAGATACCAGGCCAGTTCATGAACTTTGCACAGTACTGCACGCGTACGCAAAAAGACTGTGTGTTAAAATACGATAACCCACACTGGGCTAGAGTACGCGGCCTGTATGGCCTGATATCGCCCTAAATTCCGGGTAAGCTCGAGGCAAACATTTTGTGTGACTTGTGTTTGGATTTTATTCATCTATTCCAATGATATTTTAAGAAAAATACGTCACGTTCATACTGCACACACAACATAAATTGTTCCGCGACACAGACACGCTATAAGTGCGACAGGAAATAGGCAAAGCGTAACAGTGAAAGAGACAGCGATCACGGCTCGACTGACTGCAATGGTCACAATTAGGACCAATTCACGGCACGCGTTTGGTGCGTTGGTGGCATATCTACCTCTTGTATGTATATAATATCATTGATCTATACATTGTATTGTGTCATTTTTCTTTATTTTTATACTTATATCTTGTAAATTTCTTATTTACAATAAATAATAAAATAAATAAATAAGTGTTAGCAAATTACCGCAAAACCTCTCGGGTTGTACATATTTATTACATACCTACTTATTTATTGTTTGTCCAGGCGCCTGCACGGCACGGTTTCTCGACCCTCGTGTGACCCCCTCTTTGACACCAGAATAACACTATCACAGAGATTTACGACGAATAATTCAATTTATCAGTTTCAATAATAAGCTTGACTACATAATTATAATTAAGTATAATTAATAAACTAGGTTTCGTCCCGTGGTTATATCCGCGTATTGCGATTTTACAGTGGTGTAAAAAAACATTCGTCTCTGGTTGTAAACGATTTATGTAGATGATACCAATTTTTTTCAAAATCGGTTCAGTACATTAACCGTGAAAGATAAACATAATAGACAAAATACATTCGAATATTTATTATAAATCTTATTTTTCAGACAATCAATTGATTAAACCTGCAAAAATGTTGTAACAAAACTGTAAGTCTCACAAAGTGATTTAATTTTGACCCTGGTGTCAATAGGATTCAAACCCGGAGTCTCCGTATGATAACCGAGCACTTTACATTACAACTCGGCCACGCAGTTCAATTACAAAGCGATTGGAAATGTCCATGTGAAATAAAGTTTAATTTATTTTTATTAAGTTGTAGGTAAATGTACAACTACTTTCGGCTCGCGGCTTTGCTCGCGTTGTGTAAGATTTTCCCGTGGCAATAAGACTTTTTCCCGTAAAAAATATTCTGTGTTAATCCAGGTTACCAAACTATCTCCATTCCAAATTTCTTCCAAATCCGTTGAGTACTTTTAGCGTGAAGGCGGAACAATCATCCAAACATCTGAACATCCAAATACGTTTTCACATTTATAATACTTATTAGTGTGATGTGATGAGAGCGTCGTCGGTGGTCTAGTAGTTAGGGCCGTCTCCCGTCCGGGAGACGCAGGTTCGATCCCCACCACGTACCAATGTGTTTTCGAATTTCGAATGAAAGAAAAGCAAGAAAAGAAAATATTATTTATTATCCACCAATTTAAATCATTTTATACTTAAAATTAAAATTATTAAAACTAAAGGCGGATAATAGGGAACGTCTCAGTATATGCTGCCACTGGAACAAGTCCCGGGGCGGCCCTGTTTTTCAGACGCCCGGATTCATTTGTACGTTTATTTGACGCTCTTACGGTGAAGGAAACCATCGTGATGAAACCTGTACACTACTGCGAAGAAATCCAAAGGTGTGTAAAGTCGACCAACCCGCACTGGGTCAGCGTGGTCGACTAAGGCCTAATCGCTCTAATTTAGGGTAAGCTCGAGCTCCTCGGTGGGGACGTATACGAGCTGTTGATGAAATGGTACAATAGCCAGCACATGTGGTTAGACACTTTGACCTTGAGAGCGCCTTAGTTATGTAGAAGCAGAAGCGGTACGTAAAGCAAGTGTCTAGCCGCATGTGTTGATTTATCAACATCAACAGCCCGTTACATTCCACTGCTGGACTATGAGCTTCCTCCACTTAAGTGGAGGGTTTTGCCATAATCTCCACGCTTGGCAGGCGGGTTGGAGATCGCAGATTAAAAGGTTACTGTATCAGAGAGCGCTGCTGCCCGTTTCCTGTTCAATGTGTGGTCCCTAAGTCGTCTCTTACGATGCATGTGTTGATTACTGTACACATATTTGAATATCTAAGTGAATGAATAACAAACCGACAGTGATTAGCATACAATGAGTGTAGATTGTAATTGTGGATCTATGAGACTACACTACATTCACTTTCATAAAACAAGTTTGTTGAAGAGCGAAGGATTTATGAAGATTTGAGACAGGATACCTTGTAATGTGTTTGAGCGCTTGAGTATCCTGTCACGAAAACCTTCAACATCATCAGCCTGTGGCAGTCCACTCCACTGCTGGATGTACGCCTCTCCGAAGGCACGCCTTGTTCGGCTGCACGTATCCACAAAAAATCTCTAAAAATTATAATATGATTTGCATAATAACAAAGACCACTGAATACTTTATGTCAACCAGATATGGATTTGAAATTAGAGAGACACTTTATTTATTTTGTGCCCCCCCTCCATATATTTAGTATTTATATTGTATTATAAAATACAGGATGTTCAAATAATGATAGGGTAGGATATATTCTTTACCGATATTTTTTTTTCAGTTTTACTGCATTATTTCAACACAAAATTTTGTTTTTTGACACAGCTCTATTTTCTAGCTAGATTGCCGCAATGTATTATAAAATAACGACGAACGGGCAATTATTGCAGTAGTTACTTGCTCACTGCGCACGTGTGTGATACATTGCGTAGGAAAAATAATTGAAATCCCTTTCCTAGAATACCATTTACAAGAATTACCATAACATTCCTGTTGTTTTTCATGTTGATTACTTTATCATGATAAGTGAAATAAATGTGGTCAGTTTGTAGAATAGAAACGTTTGTCACTTACACGCGGTATCATCATCAACAGCTCATACACGTCCCCTCCAAGAGGCTTGAGCCTAGTACAATTATTATGCAACACACTAGAAATAAGGTCAAAACCCGATTGAATATTGTTATCTAACAATTAGACATTCCGAGTAGACACCTACTAAGTTTATTAAAGCTAGGACACTAATTGTTGGCACAGTACAGTACACTGGCTAGCACCAACTCCAACAACTGGCGATCTTATTGGTTTGCAGCATACATTGCTACTTTTTTGACCGAGCGAGTGAAGCGTCTCCATTTCAGCTTGGCCAAAATTGCTTTTTTATGTCTGTCCAACCCACGGAGACAAATTTTGTCTCCGTGGTCCAACCGTTTGTTCCAGTCTACAGGTCGTGTTTCTCGTGAAATTTTGTGAGCATGTTCGATAAATTAATCAACTTTTTGAATCTACTCTTAAACTTGACTTGAGTTCAGTATATTTATGTATTATATAATAAGTATTATTAGTTGTGTATATGGGTGTCTTTGCCTGAAATAAAAATGTGTTATTATTATTATTTATATGGAAGAGACCTGTACTCAGCATTGGGTCGACAAAGGTTGAAGAATCTAAAATTATACATAATATATAATACGTGCTTGTGAACAAAATTTCAAAGTTTTGAATCTAAATAACATGAAAAAAAAAAGAAACAGCAATGGATGTTGAGTTCGTTTTGTAAAATGGTAGCACTTGGCATAAACATAACGCAAGCGCTTAGACAAAGGATGTAACCTAGATAATTTTTATAATGATCCTTCTGTTCGATTGTTTTGGGGCGAATATGTTGCATTTGCATTATTGTTTGATCTTGTTTTACTGAGAATTGTAATATGCAATCAAAAACTTTGTTATAATTTGCATCTCGACAATATTATATCATCAACTCACTTCTATATAATAAAATTCATAAACAGTTACAAATTAATAAATTACACAAATACGAAATAAAAAGAAAAATGGAAAATTGGCTGCTAAACCTTAGTTATTCACAAACTGAGGATTTACTAACTAAATAACATATTCAATATTATTTTACTACACATGACCCCCCACATACATACATACATATTATACATAATACACAAATAAATAGGTACACAAACACAAATACATTCACCCTACTTACATCTTAACACATTCTTTTCCCCCTACCGTTTTTGCTTCCTTTGTGTTTTTTTTTTTTTAATTTGGTTTGTTGTCACACGATTGATCACGTTTCGAGAATTACTGATACCTAAGATACAGGTTTTTACCTAGTTTAGGAATCAGGATTTCCACTATCTTATATTCCATTTTCAACGTGCCACCTAACTCACTTGTTCTAGTTTCTAAGATAATCAAAATTGTTTCTTTGGTTAATAAAGATATTATTATTATTATTATTATTATATGGTTTTAAATTTTTCGTATTGTTCTCTATTATAGCGTTAAATCGTGCTTAAACTTTTTAGAACAAAGAGATATACGGAACGCAAGGTTTCTTTTTGTGCAATATTCATTAATCTTAAGAAATAGCAGTGTTTGTGTCAGGGCAGTACTCTATTTTTATAAGGGGCGCTGAAGGGGCGCCATATATTTAATCAAAGCATTAATGAAAATTTTAAATTAGAATTAACCAATAATAACATAATTCTATAAATAACAATGTTTGGTTCTAACATAGATTAGCGCGTCAATCAGGAGTGCGTATTTACGAAACATTCTGTTTCATATCGAGACCGATCCGCTCCAAAAATACTACCACTTGTAAAATGCTGGTAGACTGGTACTCGCCACACAGATGGACAGCACACGTCCATCCTGATTCTTGTTATTGGAAATCTGTTTTTCATAGAATCATGCTGTTCTAAAGAAATTTCCCAAGTTCGGAAAACAATACACGACTAACAGTGGCGACGCGATGATTTTCATCGTGCTTATTGGGATGGGGAGGTATATTATGATATTATAAATTTCATAATTATGATTTGCATTAGGCATATTAATAAATTACATGAATATTTTTTAGTTTTTGAATTAATTTTGCTTTAAATTGATTACTGCTCGCAGTTTGCGTTTTGTCTCAATCTGAAAAGTTTTTCTAAACCCCGTTCATCATCTCCCTGTCAAAATTTATCTAGTTCTTCCATAGCTTCATAATATAGTGTGTCTGTATTGTCGTACCCACGTCATACCATACATACATAATAAACTAGCCGCTGCGCTCGTGCAAGCTCACTGTGTCTGGGCTCTTCTTGGCTACGCGCGTCATCGTCATTAGTCGTGTTTACATTGAAACATTCGTTATGTGAGCAATCGTAACGGTTCCGGCTTCTACCGCAAACTTGAAGCTTTCATTCTTCACAATAGGGGATCGGGCTGTTCCTAAATTTACCATATTTTATGAATTATTTTTAAAATATAGATTAGTAGCAGACGACTCGCGAAGAAAAAACAGAATCGGTTGAAAAACTAATTTACAGTGATTTTTTAAAGTTTCAATATGTCTGTCTCTTTTAAAAACGATTTTTTGTGTGGAGGGAGATTATATGGCGTTACTAACAAATGACGTCACAAGTGTCTAATCTTGAATTTCAAACCCTTATAACTCGGTCAATTTTAAATATAGAGCAAAAATTATTTTAGTGTTCGATAGCAAAAATTAAGAAGTTTGAATTTATAAAATAAAAAAAAGTTGTCCGATCCCCTATTTTGTAGTCATCTTGATATGATTGATTCGTAATAATAATATGTTCGGTCATGGCACTCCAAAATTATTTGTAAATTCGCATGAATGCGTTAATGCGTAATCATAGCTCTACAAATAATCTGATGGTCACTACTTTTTTATTATGTTTAACATCAGTTGGACATTGAACGGGTCTGAATTTTGTGAATGTTAAGACAGGGTTTCGCAAGCAAACACCTACCTACAATACAATCCGCCAAAATAGACAACAGATAGACATTTGCTATTTTTTAAATCTTGGGTTTTGTCTCTGTTTCGATAAGTTTTTGACTAACTAATTAAAATACAATTTTGCTAAAAAATAATCATGTACAGGTGCGAAACTTATTAGTACCTATCTGTACAGAACTTTGATTACAATATAATATAGAATAGTAATAAAAAAATACGATATCGCTTACGAAGCGCTAAGTGCGTTTCAAAATCACTAGGGTAATGGCTCTCAGTACAATGACCGTCAGCATTCAGTAATCAAGTGATAATGTCTAAATGATTGGAGAAACCTATCACACATACACGTTTTTTCGCTTCAATTATGTTAACGGTGAAGTGTTTTATTTACAACACTAAATTATCTCATCTAAGGCGTATTATTCGTTATCTAATTTTGTCAAAAAAATCCATCTGCTACTTCTAGATTGGTCCTTCTATTATCGCATCACATTTCACATTAATATTATAAATTTGGATGTTTGGATGTTTATCCCGCCTTTACGCTAAAAGTACTTAACGGATTTGAATGAAATTTGGAATGGAGATAGTTTGTAACTTGGTTTAGCACATAGAATACTTTTTACGGGAAAAAGTTTTATTTCCACGGGAAAATCTTGCACAACGCGAGCGTAGCTAAGGCCAGACCCTAGTAATCTACATTTGACTGGTTTGCGTCATCGTCACTTATAATGTGCAAATTATCTCAACTTACCGCGATATTCTGATCGTTTTGATCAAGTCAAAGTTCGTAGTTGTTTGTTTTGTCGATATTAATCTTAGCTGGTAAGTATTATGATCAACATAGGTAAATCAGTGTTCCACAAACTGAAATGACGTCTATAAATACTGATGGAATCATTTAAGAGGGTTCAAGACCAACAGTTTGGCAATAAAATAAATTGTTTTAAAAGGAAGCTGGTAAAACTACTGATATAAATTTTGGTTGAACAGCTTTTTTTAGAATGACATAATATTATATTATGTCATGGCACCATCGGACACACAAATCTCACAACATAATCGTAACTAGGTAAAGTAATAAAATTTAGTTCCATGATGATGATAACAAAGGTTTCCTAACCAAGCGTTTGTGTAGAAAAATATGACAAAAGGTTTGAACAGACAGCAATCTTCAACTCAAATAGACACTATGTTTACAAAATCCCTTTTCTATGTTTTCCTTTATGTTGTAGGAAAACAATGCTTCAACCCATATGGTACTCGTACGTCACCAGGTTTCGCAACATCCCATGAATTATTCGGCTGAGAACTGAAAACACACGCGAAACGTGACCATTACTGATCCAGAAGAATATAAATTCACAAACATTTTCACCGATATATATAATCTGTGAAGAGTTTTGAAAGTTTAACAGAAAGTGAAAAACGTTGCTTAATGAAAGAGGTTTCACGTAAATTATTTCGTAAGTGTGAAAATAAATAAAGTGGTGCCAAGTGTAATTTCACGTTTACTAAGCCATCACAATATGATTGTAATACTTAGTAACTAAAATACTAAATTATTATTAATAGCTTATAGCCCACTGCAGGGCATGCAAAGGCCTCTCTTTCACACGTCTCGGTCCTGGGCTGATCCTTGCCTGTCGCTTCTGTAGGCGTCAAGCTCGTCTCGCCATCATCGTTTATGTGGACGGCCACGGTGACGTTTCCCATCGGGAGCCCAGTTGATTGTTTGTTTGGCCCATAGTGTGTTTGGCATGTGGAGAACGTGACCGGCCGGCCCAGTGCCACTTCAAGCTTGCCGCTTTTTGGAGGACATCCTACGATCTTGGTTTTTAAACGCAAGGTGGTGTTGCGTATCCTGTCCATCAATCTTACACCAAGAATACTGCGCTCCATAACCATTTGGCAAACCTTAAGTTTGGACTTTTGAATGTCAGTCAAAGACCAAGTCTTTGCGCCATATGTGAGAAATAAAATGTTTACTATTATATAATAAAGATTGCAATTAGCCTCGTATCTCTTTTATAACAATAGCTCCAACAACTCAAGGGAATCCTCGCATCATAAACATTTTCATCAGTCTGTTTGCATGGAAATGGAAAAATGAATGTCAATTGTTTCTCTGTTAACATCTACGCGACCACAATTCTTTGTTTATTTACATTTTTGAACCATTATTGCGACTAAGCTGAGGTCACCCAACATGAGCAACACCTACATTAGCCATTATTTCTATAGCCTCGACGAAATTACTGCACCGATTATGAGCATGTTCTAAAATGATCTACACTCGAACACGTCCTGTTGTATGTACGAGAATGTCATTTAGACTAAAACGGTCATCAAAATATGAAACCGGTGCATGAGTCAGATAAAACTGGGTTGAAAACCTGCAGGCTGTAAATGTAAAAAACAAGGACAGCAGCCACACTAAAGTAGGTTTACAGACAGAATTTGCTCTAAATTTACTCGTACTACCATGGTTCCTTTTTTATACGAATTCAATGAACGGATATAATAATGGTAGGTATCATTATTGAAATACTTATTTTATTTTAGCTCTTAGTACTTTGAGTGAGGTAAATTAAGGTGTTTCTTGAAGAAACTTTTTTGATTGGGAATATTTTTAAGGATTTATTGCCCTAACATTACTTTCAAAAGGCAATGTTAGCGTAACTACCTAGTTGTTTAAATCCCCCAGAAAAAATATTACCCATGAAAACTCGCCAAGTTTTGGATTAGAAATGATTCCTTTACGTCATTGCACAAGACTTCATCAAATTGAAAAAAGAAACGGTGGGTGGATCTGAAAGCAATCAGTCGTAAAAATTAATGGTTTTACAGAGATAAAAGGTAAACACGTTATTTATTCAGTTTTCATTGGACTTATAGATAGACCGTATTCTATAACGAAAAAACCCTAGTTTAACGTAGTTGAATTGATAATTACTTATACAATCAACCGCCCCGAGACCACGACTATGTTACCCTCTTTTACTTCAAGACTATTTATAGTGTAAATAAATTGGATTTGTCATTAAAATATCTACGAATATTTGTATTTCCATTCATCGTAGATATTGTATTTTAATAGAGACGATGATAGATAGATAAGTGGGGGTTATTTTAGTCACATAAACTTATTTATACAGCGCGTCGCGTCGTCGTCGAAATGTAGTGTAGTGGCTAATGCACGTGTTTATAAAATCCACTCCAGTGGTGAATAAAAAACATCGTGACGAAACCTGCAAACACCTGCGAAAAAAATTAAAGTTGTGTGCGAAGTCAACCAATCAGCACTAGGTCAGCGTAGTCGACTAAGACCTTGGTGGAAAAAGGACCCCTAAGTCAAGATAGCCAAGCACCCCTGATAACAACAAACTTCTACAAAGGTTTGCTCTACATCTTGATTGTAAAGAAAGTTTATGAAAATAATATTGAAATAAGTAATTTAGAGACAGCTCTATGCTGGGAGTCTCACTACGTCATCTAATCAGAAATGAGGAGATACGTAGAAAGACCAACATAGCCATCGACATAGCTTTCAAGATATGAGTGAATTTCAACAAGCGATATTTTTTTATCATTTCGGTGAGATTTTTTATTTTAATGTTTTTCTACGCAGTTTCGATGACAAATAAAACTTTATTCTATTTTATTTCGTGTGTGTGAATGGGCATCGAATATTATAAAAACTTACTGAGATATTTAAGGTTGAATTTTTTTTAGGCTACTGAAATGAAAAGTGTCAACCGAAATGATAAAAGTGTGCACCGTTGTGATAATTAGTCCACCGAGATGATATAACTGTACACCGTAATTAATTTAGCCCACTTAAATGATACGGCCAAGGAAAGTTGTATAGCGTAATCAGGGTTCAGTCTGTGTTAGGACTGTCTTTTTATCCATATCAAACGTCTTTCTTTCTTAAATATATAACGTTTGCTTATTCTGTAGTTGACTAAAGCGGAATAAAATAAAAATAAAAACTTAAATAAGTTATGAAATAAATTTTGATTGTATAAAATTCTAAAATAATTTCTAAGATGCCATCTAATAAGTAGGATAAAGATTCTTTCCACATTCTTAATTATTTGGCCATTAGCCGTAACATAAATAGAAACGTAAACAAAAATAAAATTATAACCCTTTGACTCAATATTTCACACAAGGAACTCTAAGACTTATGGTTGTTTTCATTTCGGTGACATATTTAATTTCCATGGACTGTTACCGGTATTTAAGTCCACCGAATCCTCTGAAATGATAACACTGAGATGATAAAATTTTAAGTTAATTGCATATAAACTCCGAAATAAAATCTGTATTTTATATAATACTGGTTAAATAAAAGAATACTTAAAGAGAAAGCAAAATACGAATTAAGGAAGAAATCGAATGAATATAACACGAGTTATAACGGCTACCGAAATTAAAATATTTTTGTCTCCTATACCACTGAAATGATAAACTTACCTTTTTGGCGGGAAACCACGACACGTTGTGACCGGTGTGTTCACGCCGAGCTCTCGAGCGGGACTGGTCGAAGGTGGCGCAGGGTAAGGGGGACACACAGATTCAATGCTAACGGAGGTATCTTACCAAATATAACTCCCCACTGGAATGAATACTTTTCTCCGGACAAAAGTTGATTGCCTGTCAAATTTATTCTTACGTAATTAAACAATTAGAAATGATTTCCATTGATGGCTTAGTTATCTATTAATATATTTTAAGTACATCTGAATTGATTTAATAAGTAACATTTCCGATACAAGGCATTATATGAGCAGAGATAGGTCCAGGACAAGTCACCGACATGATAAAATGGCACTTCAATTTTTTTTTTATATATGTAATTGGGTACGTACCTTAATAAAATTTATTGCACTAGTGGAGGGCTATGTATTCTGCCCAGAAAAAATATAATCAACCATATAGAAAGACATTGCACTACCGTTCTAAGCTCCGCCGTGGTTTTTTTAAGCTTGGGCAATTCACCCATATATATTAAGCTGAAGTAGTAATGGGCAGGCCATATAGCTCGACGATTTGATAACCGATGAGGAAGAAAGGTTCTCTCCTGGCTTGCACGGGCTGGAAGGCGTAGTGTTGGACGGCCTCCCACTAGGTGGACAGATGACTTGGTGAAAGTTGCTGGGCACCGCGGTGGATGCAAGTAGCGCAGGACCATTCACGATGGAAACCTATGGGGGAGGCCTATATTCAGCAGTGGACGTTGATGGTGATGATGAAGTAATTTCAATTTACAACCGCTGCTGTGTTTTACTATTAAGAAAGATCTAAATGATAGCTGAATTCGAAGGCTGTGATTTGTTTATATTTGTATCACACATTTGCAAGCTGTTTTTCTTTTCATGTGGTTTAAAGAAGTTTGACGTAGCCGTTTCCTTCCACGACCCCATTAATAACGTTGCCACAGCTTCTCATAAACATAAATGCATTTAAAATCGCAAATATGTACTATACTTTTCCATAGATACATTATATATTCAGTCGATTCTCCAACATTAAACAAATACATTTAAGTCAAAATCAAATAAAATGTGAGCGAGTATTAGTTGGTAAATATTAAAAACCTTGTTGTGTTTATTTTGACGAGTTTTCAAGTTCTTGAAACCCATCGTAAATAAATGTTGTAGTGTTGTTATTGCGTATTAGTATCACTTTTATTCTACTTCAATTACTTAAATATGCCTAGTTTGTATCACTCAGTTAAGATGAATAGGTATACATATTTTCATTCTACTTGTGATATTTACAAACAATTCTATATAAATTTTAATCGTAATTCTTCATATTTTTTTTTTAATTGGTGCGAAAAATAGTTCTACAATAATACTAACGATGTTGTAAGAAAAATATGAACACAACACCTTCGAAGAAATTCAAAGGCTGTGTATGAAATCAAGACGCGTTGAGCCAGCCTAGTCAACACAAGCCTCTCCGTGTGGACGATGTATTTAAAACAACTATTTTATAAAGTATATTTCATTCATTTCATTCAGATATTCATTAATATTTTTTATTTTGTCTCTGTTGCGTTATACAAGGTCATCGTTATAAAAAATATATATGAAAATTAAAAACTACCACTGGCCTGCTGATAGCAACTCTAGTTTCACCCCGAAATCAATCGACTGTCAAAACGTCAATTGGAAACGGTGTTCACGAGCCGCCTCCTCATATGCCGCCCCTAAATATAGCGTTCACGTACAGTCAGGGGGCGCCTATTTGTTTAGTTGACATACTGGCGATTTACATCCTGGGCCGAGCGTAGCAGCGACATGTGAACCTAAAGGAAGGAGAAAGTATTCTTAAATTGACCTCGATAATTTCATCGGCAAGGCAATTTATTTTTACTATTGTAGCAGTAGTGGGTACAAATTAAAGACACACACTAAAAACCATATTATAAGAGTTCTGGAAATGAATGAAAGAAAAGATACTAACGCCGTAATAAAAGTAGAAAAAATAGGACACCTTATTTATTTATTATTTAAGAATAATAATACGTACATTTTTTTAAATCATCTGGTCGGTTTTTACAAAGCTGAGTAATATAAATTGTATTTTAAAAGGACTATTTCAACTTAGCGCCCCTACACTCATTGCCTCCCTGTACATATTTTTACATGTTCACATTCAAAATGCCTTTAGTCATATTTCCGTCCAAAATTCTACCAGAAATGGCAGCAATTTGGTCTGATGTCGATTAGTCGATGAAGTGTACCTAATAACCTCCCTGTTAGTGTATTGGCAAACATTGACCACTTCGGCAAATTACTTACATGGCTATAATTGACGTATGTAGTAGATCATGCAGTACTATTACTTATTCTGTGATCGTGCGTAGACATGCCATGCTGATTTGCTGATGCCACTCTACTCTAGATAGATACCTACAAAATTAAAAGAATTAAAAGAAAACTTGCATGCTACAAAGATCGAGTGAGGGCTGACGAATCTGACGATATACATTTATGAAAATTCTCAATCACATCACACTTTATAAAGATTAGATTATTAGATTAGATTCAACATCAACATCAACGACCCGTTACAGTCCACTGCTGGACTATGAGCCTCCTCCACTTAAGTGGAGGGTTTTGCCATAATCTCCACGCTTGGCAGGCGGGTTGGAGATCGCAGATTAAAAGGTTACTGTATGAGAGAGCGCTGCTGCCCGTTCCCTGTTCAATGTGTAGTCCCTAAGTCGCCTCTTACGACACCCACGGCAAGAGTAGGGGTTGGTGGCAAATGTATTCTACTCTGCCGTCACCACACGGCCACGGATTAGATTATTTATTCCTTATACTAAATAATTGGAATGTGATACAGTAAGTGAATAAATTAGTAATTTATTTATAAAATCAATTAATACATTATTTCTAAAATCACACTGCCAGCGCACTAAACTAACCTCTTTGTCTGACCCCAACTCATATCCGCACAACTGACGTTAGGCAGAATAAAATGGGTAACAACAAGGACGTTATAATAGGGTAACAATATTAAATTTTATTTAAAATTTTTGTTATGGCACTATCACGAAAACGTATTCTTTTAGATGACTACGTGTAGGCACTGTCAGTCTGACTAGTGGCAAAAACGACTCGCCCTGTTGTCAGTTTTCAAACAAGTCTGAAACAACAATAAACTTTTGTTTTATTCTTTTGAATATAACTCGAGCAAAAAATATAAATTTTCATCTACTTCTTCATCGTGTGGGTTGTAAAGGTCGACAACCGACCTCACAAACCCTGCAGGCCTAAGATGCGCATGAAGACAAAAAGTCTCTCTACGCTCATTTTTATACTTAGGAAGAATAGAGAGCCAAGTCTACGTGGGCTAACATGCCAATTGAAGACAAAAATAGAGAAACTTGTCTTTTTTCTTTGTTTTATTCTTTTGTCTTCTATCCTTAACATGCGCACTCAATATTTGTCTCAGAGGAACAAAAGATGATCGCTATTTTTGTCTATTTTTGACGTTTGGATCAAGAGAACATGTCTTCAACATATTGAGTTGAAGACAATGAAGAATTGGCAGCAAAGTTATGTTTTATTAATTTCCACAACGTGAATCATACTTTATACGCATAAAATAAGTGAAGTACATCTTAATTTTCGTGTACCTATGCAGCGCGAGATGAAAGAGAGTAAAAATGATACAAATGTACAAGGTAGCGGCGGCAGCGCGCTAGTATGTGATATTGGCGGAATTGTGGCTACACAAAAGCCAAGCCACAAAAAAAAAAGTCATTGCGAATTACCGGGGATACATACTTTTATTGATTTATTATTATTATTAAGAGTTGTGTGTATTGTGAATAATTGTGTATAATGTAAGGAGTTATTGTGTTTTCAAAGTAATTTAAGTGTAATGTAAGTGTCTATTCTTCGAAGACTTCCGAGTCTCAAAAGAGAAGACAAATTTTCTCTTCTCTTCCGAGAGTTTTGTCTACAAATTGTGCGCATCTTAGGCCTGCTGGTGTCAGTGTTAATAGATAGTAGCCGGGACCGACGACGGCTTAACGTGCCTTCGGGTGATTCAATCTGCAATGTCCTAATTAAACTGGGAAAGGTCTCACAAAGAGATTTTTGCTTGACAGATTCGAACTGGGAACCCTCTTGGCCACAGAGGCTGTAAAGTACAGTCACTTACTTACATTCCAACCCGTCATCATCAGATGATTCAGCTTGCAATGTTCCAGTGGGGACAGTCTTAATTACAAAGTAATAATGATCGTTCATCGACGCGTCGCATTCATGAGAGCGTCGGTGGTCTAGTGGTTGGGGCCCTGACTCCCGTCCGGGAAACGCGGGTTCGATCCCCACCACGTTCCAAAGTGTTTTTGAATTTCGAATTCATATACTTACGTTTATTCGACGCTCTTACGGTAAGGAAAAAACATCGTGATGAAACCTGCACACTCCTGCGAAGATATTCAAAGGTTGTGAAGTTGACCAACCCGCACTGGGCCATCGTGGGCGACTAATTGCTCTAAATCAGGGTAGGCTCGAGCCCCTCGGTAGGTGGGGACGTATATGAGCTGTTGATGATTCATTAGCAAAGTACAAGAGGTCTACCCAGAAAACCCGTCGAATGATTCCAACTCACTCCTTCCTAGAACGGGACAACAAGATAAGTGATTCAAGTGATCATTACTCTTTTGTGATCGTTAGACATCAAATCAATTTGTAATTTGTATTCAAGCTGAATGCTTGTTGAAGGCCTGTGGGTGAAGAGTTTGCACTGTCTTATCAATAGGATTATATAATCGTATATAATAATTATTACGATATGAAACAGCACAAAAACTGAATTCTCGTATGTATGTAGGTATCGAAACTTTAAAAAGAAAGTCCGGCCCTACATTGTTTAAAAAAGAAAAGAAAAGAAAAGTATCGAGTAGAAAAGTAAAAATTTTGAATATCGAAATAACTCGGCGAAATAATCGTGCTAAAGGGAGAAGATAAGGGTCGATAATTTTGTCGATATTTATTGTAGATCATTGAATATTTTATATATATTTTGCCGTGTGGTGACGGCAGAGTAGAATACATTTGTCACCATCCCCTACTCTTCCCGTGGGTGTCGTAAGAGGCGACTTAGGGACTACAGATTGAACAGGGAACGGGCAGCAGCGCTGTCTGATACAGTAACATTTTAATCTGCGATCTCCAACCCGCCTGCCAAGCGTGGAGATTATGGCAAAACCCTCCACTTAAGTGGAGGAGGCTCATAGTCCAGCAGTGGACTGTAACGGGCCGTTGATGATTGAATATTATTTTCTTCGTTGCAGTGGGTTGTTTGGTATAACGATAAACTTGAATACTAACTTATATACTTTTTATTACTTTTTCTCGAAGGCACGTTTGTTTCGCTTATCAGTAATGTCAAGAAACTTTCTTCCGCATTTGCATATGGAACAATAAACTTCCTTCGTTTTTTTTAAATAGGTATTTTCTCCTATCAGGATATAACGCGTTAAACCAACAGACGCATCCGTCAGCGATAAGTCGTAACTGTGCCAATGGATAAGTAGGTGGCTTGAGCATAATAACCGAGTATATGCTTAATGAGTCCATCCGTGAGATGTAAAACCATGTAAATTGTCCGCAATGCATGACTAGTGGCCAGTGGGTGGTTTTTTCAAATAGTTCGCGGGTTAGTGGAACGTGCAAATAATACAGTAGTACGGAATTTAAATTAAAACATAGTTTTTTAGTTGTGCTTAATCTGTGGAAAAATAAAGTAAGTAATTACCTGTAGAAAGAAGTGGGAAAAGAAGAGGGAGGCCTGTTTTGTTTATTTCTCACAGTAAAATAGATTGGACTAATAATAAAAAAAGGAATTTTAATTCTTAAAAAAATACATTAGTACCTTCTTTGGTAAATAATTTTTTTTTTCCTTTTTGTTCAAAAATTTATGTGCAAATACATAAGTGCTAAAATATAGTAGGTAATTTCAATTTGTATAAATGTAATAATAATGTATTTTTATTCACTTACTACGAAATCTTATGATGTTATTCTGATGTTATTTTATGATGTACCTATTATTTTATTTCGAACACAAACCACGTTTTGTTAACGAATATATTAAATTGAATTGAAATTGAATCAAATAGTTCATCTTACATCCTTGACCTTACAAAACACTGAACCCTGTCCTTCAGTACATACTTCCGCATATGATAATACATTCCAATACACAAAAGGATACATACAATACATGCATAAGTATTTGTATTCGTGACAATGACCTCATATTTTAAACCTGAAAATAAACTGTAAAATAAATCTACGCGTGTAATGGCCATGAGGAAAGCCAGGCAATAAAATCTACAGCCTTTATACAAATATGGTATAAGAATAATAAACAAACTGTATCAGATGTTTCATCGTCGTCTCGATAATGACGATTAAGAACACGTGCCAACAATAAAACAAAATACGAAACATAACTTGGCTTCTTTTGTTACAGGGCACACGTCTCGCTGCTCGCTCCCGGCCTCCAAACAGATGGCTGATAGGACTGGCTTGAAAAAATATTAATTCGAAGTTAGAAAAAATGTCAAAAGGACGTTCGAAATTTAAACTTTTAAGTTCAGTAAAGTGTAAGTGCTGTGCTTAAAATATCGAAATATCGATAAGTGAATTGACTAATTGTGTTGTGACTGGTGGATGGAGACTTTTTAAAAATGGATCTACTGAATTCTACGATCCTGCATAATGGAACTCTTATTATTCCAAGAGAAGCGACAATTTTAGCTGCTGTCTGCGCCAGTATCTTCAGTATTGTTGGGGTTGTCGGTAAGTTTATTCGATGTTATTTGCATAGCGGCAGGTTAATTTTATTGAGTTCTCACTTGAATTATAACCTCGATTGTTTATTTTGTGCATCATGATTATGTTTACAATATCGATTTACGATGATAGGCGAACGGTGCGCGTTCGATGAAAGCGTAAAACGCGTTTGTTTATAAGCAGAATGTCTCGGGGAAGCAAAGTGTCATAACAACTAGAAATTCTTTGAACTTTTAACTGTCGTATGCCGTCGTCCTCTGTATTGTATGTTTGTGGGTGGCATTAAATGAGTCTAGTATTTCTTTAGAAATTATTTATGCTCTAAAAAATATTAATTGGGGACTGCGTAAGTAATAAATAGAAAAATTGAACAAAATATAATAAATAAACAAATACATAGATAGTTATTTCAAGAAAATAGAGAATAGTGAATGGTTAATAATAATAATAATAATTGAATTAAATGAAACCAAATCTGATGCGGTTTTGTCTCAGTCTATTCTTAACGAAACAAGACGGGTTATTTAATTTAAATGTTTACTTAAGTGACATAAACAATGCCAAAAATGTAAGAATAAATAAAATATGAAAGTTTTTGAATAAAGTATATTATTCTGTTTGGTTTTACTATTTACTACAAACTTACAAGAGTGAGAAGACATTTTCTAAAAATAAATTTATATTATCAGGAAGCATGCAATCGTCTACTTAGCACTGAACTAACATAAAACGGTAAGTGCGTTTCTAATCTGACTTCAAACGCGTTTGACCGTTTTAAACGTTCAAATATCGAACACGCGCAAACGCAAACCTACGATACGCGTCTCCAGCTGGCTAAATAAACAGAACTCGGTTCTAAATTCAAACTCGATTTCGTTTTTCTGCTACAACCATTTTACGGTCAATGTTAGTGTAACATTTTTTGTTTGTGTTTCGATTTAAAATTGAACTACATTAGTTCATTTGTCAATCATTTTAGTAAATAATTTTATCAGTCTTTGAGAAATGCAGAAGTATTTCTAATAGCATTTCTCTGTAATTATGGAGGCTTATTATACTAGAGCGACATAGATTATTATCTCTATTCGTGCGTGATACAGCAAAAACCATCAGTTTCTTTGGCAAATAGCATACTTTCGTTTAAATTGTTTACTTTTTCATTCGTCATTAATTTCAGTTTCATCGCGTCTCTCTTCTTATAAGTGTAACGTCGTAACATTTACGATCGTCGATCCAATATGATTTATTTTTCTTTTATATTGCAATAAAAACTAATATATA
The DNA here is from genome assembly GCA_951230895.1 of Carpatolechia fugitivella. Lineage (NCBI taxonomy): Eukaryota > Metazoa > Arthropoda > Insecta > Lepidoptera > Gelechiidae > Carpatolechia > Carpatolechia fugitivella. The sequence goes on along the minus strand of OX579658.1, from coordinate 15,326,590 downwards.
CACGAAAAAGAGGGGCCAGCACGATGCACTAATCAAAGGGGCATTGTAGTTGGTAAGGGACGTGACTGCACTGTGAAACATAAGATGAAGGCTCAATATGGGCGCTTTAACACGTTAGCTTTAGTTCAATCAAAATTAAAAGGTACATAATTCATAGAGAACTAAAAGTTAATGTTGTTAATACATGGAACATTTGTACTACACACTCTACACAGTAATTATTTTAAACATTTCAATCAATCAATCAGCCTATTGCAGTCCACTGCTGGACGTAGGCCTTCCCAAAGGCACGCCAAAGCGCACGATCACCCGTTTTCCTCATCCAGCCACCACCAGCGATCTTCCTCAGGTCATCAGTCCACCTGACAGGGGGGCGCCCCACACTACGTTTCCCGAGACGTGGTCTCCATTGTCTGCTCCAACGCTCGTCGGTTCTGCGACAGACGTGGCCAGCCCTTTGCCACTTCGAGCACGTGTAAATGTTTAAAAGAGGACCAAGGTAGTTGATATCGTCCAGAAGTGTAGCAAGCTGAAGTGCGGCAGTGGGCTGGCCACGTTTGTCGCAGAACCGATGGATGAGCGTTGGAGCAGGCGGGTTCTCGAATGGAGACCACGTCTCGGGAAACGTAGTGTGGGTCGCCCCCCTGCCAGGTGGACTGATGGCCTGAGGAAGGTCGCTGGTGGTGGCTAGATAAGGAAAGCGGGTGATCGTGCGCTTTGGCGTGCCCTTGGGGAGGCCTACGTCCAGCAGTGGACTGCGATAGGCTGATTGATTGAATACTGTGTACCTTACCTTTATATAGTGCAGTACCTTGTTATAGTGCAGATAGTGAACATCAACACCACAAATTAATTGCCACAAACAAACATACAAGAATATCCGTCCAATTATAGTGAATGGGTCACGTGCGTTTTATCGATAGCAATTAGCTCGCCCCGCGGGGGACGTGTGCGGCTTAGTTTTAGTGAGATAAAAGTACTACTACACTAGTTTAGCACTATAATAAATCCCTTGCTTGTGTGAAAAGTATGACTTCTTCATTACGAGGTCTCTAGGGACTTCTTGGACGATTTATTACTACCAAAATTGTTGTTTTATTTTTTTCTTTACATACTAGTAAAGTATGTACGAAAAACTGACAATCTGTTTCTTTGTCTTAATTTTTTATTAAATTCATAATCTTCTTCTTCATCGTGTGGGTTGTTAGGTCGACAACCGACCTCACAAACCCTAGTGTCAGTGCTATAGAGCCGCCAAAGGCCACTGACATGGCTCGTGTAACGACCAGATTGTAGCCGGGACCAACAACGGCTTAACGTGCCTTCCGAAGCACGGAATCATCTTTCTTTTCGGACAATCAGGTGATTCAGCCTACCAAACCAAACTGGGGAAAGTCTCACAAAGAGATGTTTGCTTGACCAGTGTCCTCACCGTAAATCGAACCCGGAGCCTCCGTAACGAGCGGCGAAATCTCGGCCACTCGACCATGAAGGCTGCTCATAATAATAACGCTTAATGATTTTTTTTTACACCTTTCTGTCTGACAAAATACTGTCTTATATCATTCAGATCAATACTCATATCGAATTAAGACAACACTAAAATAGTGTTGCGATTAGCCCCTACCTAAGTATCGAAAAATAGGGCATGCAAACTATACAATGATTAAAGTGCCGGGTGAACGACTTTCCGTTAACTATGTCTGTTTATCTATACGTCAAATAGCCGTTATAAAAGAGATTTTCTTCTTTTAAAACCAATATCTGCTGACTTAGTAATATACTGTTCCACGGAGGAGAAAAAGCATTTGAAATGTTTACAAATGGAGATATGGGTAATTGGAATTTATAGACAGTCGTTCGTATAAATAAATAACAGAAGTGTTTACAGTCTCAACGTGAGTGATTTGGTATTTCTAGGCTTATGTGTAATATGTACATCTCTGCGTGGAAATAAAACTTAGTAGCTCTTTTAAAATGGCATTCTTAAAAAAGTGTGAAATACAAAATTCTCAGCTTGCACAAAAGGAAAAACTGAAACTCATAGATTTAACTAGTGGACTAATTGCACTATCGTCTGTCGCAGCTATGTAGTGTACTTTATGAGTATAGATAGATCCATACAATACTATAGATTATCAGTTTGAATATTTTCTTTCGGGGATAAGGGCGTGATCATGGTTGTGTATGTACTCGTATGTTAGGTACATTACATCTACGTCAGTGAACGCTTGCGCACTTTAAAATATCCTGCGCATCTGACCGCTTCCGTCTCATCATCAGTTGAAAAATGCCCCTTCTAATTTTAAAATTGTCTACTAGCTTATTGTGCCGTGTGGTGACGGCAGAGTAGAATACATTTGTCACCAACCCCTACTCTTCCCGTGGGTGTCGTAAGAGGCTACTTAGAGACTACACATTGAACAGGGAACGGGCAGCAGCGCCCTCTGATACAGTAACCTTTTAATCTGCGATCTCCAACCCGCCTGCCAAGCGTGGAGATTATGGCAAAACCAAACACTTAAGTGGAGGAGGCTCATAGTCCAGCAGTGGACTGTAACGGGCCGTTGATGTTGACGTTATTAATTTAGGGAACAAAATTATTTTTGTTTTTTTTTTTTAAATATGGGGGCAGAATGCACAGGGTGCTCACTCGCATAGGGACAATCTATCAATCTGTCAATTTTATCACGTTGACCGAGGGCGATCCCCAGGGACGTCGTTTGTTGGTAAACACCAAATGCGATTCGTTTCAGATAACAATAGTGTGGTCGTGAATTTGTAGCAACATGGTCCAGTAATTGAGATGAAAATGAAAGTGGCTGTGATGTTGGTGTGTTGTACACTATTTGCTTTTAACTAATGTGGTATGTTTTATAATGTATTTTTGTGCCCTTCAGGTAGCAATCGCCCCCGCCGGCGGGGACGCGGAACTAATAGTAGAATTAATTCAGTAAGACCCGGTAGGGGTCATTCTTCTCCGACGCGCTTCTCGCCCTGGCAACGTTCTGGGCCGCGATCCGAGCCCGTCTGAGGGCGCCCCCAGATACGTTGTCATAAAATTCCTAAGGGGTACGAGCCTTCTTCTCCCCCGCAAGTCCGCGCCCACTATATTACCACTCTGGTATAAATAGTGATTAGGCAATCAAAAAAAAAAAAAAAATATTTTTGTGTATGTCCCTTAGGTAATATGTAATAAAGAGTTACTTATTTGCTAATTTGGTATAAAAAGAAGATAACAAATTGGTAGTTCAGAAAACGAAATGATAAAGCACTAGTTGATGTATATATTAGTAGTTGTAGGTAGTTGTTGTTGTCTATGTTTCTGATTTCTGTTTTTGTTCGTAAAAGAAAGAAAAAAATAATACAAAATACGAATCAAAACGAATGCTATTGACCATTAATTTATGGTTTGACCTTTTGTGTCATGTGCGTCGAAATGGTGCAACATCATGACTTATTTATCGTTCAAGGAAAGTGGCCGTTGAGGGAAGTGGCCTTTCATGTCATGGGGTAGTGGCCGTTCAGGGAAGTGGCCTTAGGTGACCGGATCCTGATAATCGTGTTGACATATTTTTTTGCACAGATGTAAAAAAATAACTTCTTCTATCTGGAAGAAGCACTCAATAAATATTTATGACAATATTGAAAAAAATAAAAATCAAAGTTATCAAACTATTGAGACACTTAATTATAAAAATCGCGTTACTGATATCAATGATATCAAAGTAGTGTTACGTGATGAGCCATAATGTGTCAAGTGATATAATTACTACGTTGATTTAACGTTGAAAGTTGAATAAATAGTCGCTAACGAGTACAATATTATGGCTGTAATAATAAGATAATTGTGTGTAAGCAATAATGAGAGAAAACTTCATAATACATGACATTCAATTCAACTCAACCCCGACTTACATTTTAGTTGCAAAAGTCTGAGAAATTCGCACGTTTATGTTATTAAAATCCTAGTTTTTATTATAGTATTATTTCAGTTTTCATTTTTAACGTTTCATTTGTAATAAAAATAAATAATTTCTTATGATATTTATAAGTATATATGTTATGAATTCGTTTGACAGACTCATTGATTCTTGTCGCATGCCACTTGTTTGTATTGTAACATTTTTGTACCATACAAAAACAATAACTAAATTAAGTAAATAAAAGGAATGGGGAAAAAGCTGTAGTTAACTATTTAATCAATCTTGTAAAATATAAGTACGTACAATAGGGGATCGGACTGTTCACCATATTTTATGAATTTACCATATTTTATGAATTATTTTTAAAATATAGATTAGTATAGCAGACGATTCGCGAAAAAAAAACAGAATCGGTTGAAAAACTAATTTACAGTGATTTTTTAAAGTTTCAATACTTGTATATCTGAAAGTCTGTCCCTTTCAAAAACGATTTTTTGTATGGCGATTATATGGCGTTATAACAAATGACGTCACAAGTGGGTATGTGTCTCTCTGTCTAATCTTGAATTTCAAACCTTTATAGCTCGGTCAATTTTAAAGATAGAGCAAAAAATATTTTAGTGTTCGATAGCAGAAACTAAGAAGTTTGGATTTATAAAATATAAAAAAAGTAGTCCGATCCCCTATTTGCTTTTATTTCTTTTCTTACCATGAACATATTTTTCATGACAAAAAAAAACCACTCAGAACTTCATTTGGTAATCAAATTATGTTCTATTTTAGAGCACTTGACGCATATCGATTTAATTGGTATAAGTGGTCTCGATCTCGAGCTCATTCCACTGCGCCTGGCTCGCTAACCGAGTTCCTGGTTCTCTCTAGTGACAGAGATATTTATAATGATTAGCTAAATGGCAAACAGGGTTCAGAGATTTATGAGAATGACGAAGAACTTCCATGACTGAGAGAATTAATGTTTGTTTATTGATATATTAGTGCAAAGATAGAAAAATTATTCTATCGATAATTTAAAAGTAAACAACCTTAATCACGCACGTCTTTTTTTTGATCCACCAGTTCTCACAGCAAATTCATTTTTTGCAGAGTGGCTTAAAAAATACATACCTACATGTCTTAATCTAAAGTTGTTGCATAAGTTATACCTACAATTCGTGGCGCGTGCGTCATTTATCAATTATCATGAAGCCGAGCACCTAACCTTAGTATGAGTGCTACTATTATTATTTCTTCTATGACATGAGCTACGAATTTAATAACTTAAGTATATGTCATGTGAAGTAAGTAAGAGCGTCGGTGGTCTAGTGGCTAGGGCCGCTGCCTCCCGTCCGGGAGACGCGGGTTCAATCCCCACCACGCACCAATGTGTTTTCGAATTTTGAATTCATTATGTACGTTTAATTATTCGACGCTCTTACGGTGAAGGAAAACATCGTGATGAAACTGCATACTCCTGCGAAGAAATTCAAAGGTTGTGTGTGAAGTCGACCAACCCGCACTGGGTCAGCGTGGGCGACTAAAGCCTTATCATCGTAATTCAGAGTAGGCTCGAGCCCCTCGGTGGGGACGTATGTGAGCTGTTGATGAAGATATGCCATTGTGAACATTTACCGCCACATCAATTAACATTACTCTGCCTATTTTTCCACTAACTCTCCATATTTTGCAGGCAACTCCATTACCACAGTGGCGCTGCTCATGCACCCGAAGCTCCGCACGCACGTGACGACGATGTTCGTGCTGTCGCTGTGCGTGTCGGACCTGCTGTTCTGCAGCATCAACCTGCCGCTGACCGCCAGCAGATACATCAAGCAGGAGTGGCCGTTCGGGCCGCAGCTCTGCCAGCTGTTCGCGTTCGTGTTCTACGGGAATGAGGCTGTATCGCTACTGTCTATGGTCGCTATCACTATTAACAGGTAAATATTCATAATTCTTTAAATAAAAAAGCTTTTAGTTAGTAAACTTATGTCTTCAAATGAAGCAACTCACATATTATAATAGCGATCGAACTTAGTTTCATTTCCAAAAGTATTGATCATCTATAAACTTGTCAAGGATACTGTTGCATTCTAGTCAAACGAAAATACTATTCATATTCTAGATATAAGTATTCTTAACTAAAAAAACTTATGCAGTGCATGGGTGATTAATTACTTAGGTATATTATCAAATCAAACAAATCAACGGCCCGTTACAGTCCACTGCAGTACTATGAGCCTCCGCCACTTAAATGGAGGGTTTTGCCATAATCTCCACGCTTGGCAGGCGGGTTGGAGATCGCAGATTAAAAGTTTACTGTATCAGAGAGCGCTGCTGCCCGTTCCCTGTTCAATGTGTAGTCCCTAAGTCGCCTCTTACGACACCCACGGGGAGAGTAGGGGTTGTTGGTGACAAAATGTATGCTACTCTGCCGTCAGCACACGGCGTAAAACATAACTATAATTTTAACATAATATATGAAATAAAACAACTTCCCTTTCCTTCGAAAGGTTAACGAACTTTTATCAAAACAACCGCAATAAAATTAAAAAATAATTTTAATCCGGAAATCTGTAACAAATCAAATAATCTGACCCATTTTGTTCCCGACAAAAATAGTAAAATTGTATCACGTGTTTCCGGTTGTTACATCGTATCGTAAAAATAAAAGTAAAAAGAATAAAAATAGTGAGATCTCCAATGGCTTGTAAACGTCAAACTTTACCATCATATCGACACGCATGCGGGATACGGACATAAAACAAATGCACTTTTTATTGCGATGGGATCTCATGGACGCTTTGATTATACGCCCACTGTAATTTTATAAAAATAGTATTTGTATAAACAAAATTATCTAAATAACAATATATCTATCAATTCTATAAATAACAGGTAATTTACTTTAAGATATGAATATATCGATACTTTTAAATTACTGCATGTCTGATCACTATTATTTTTCTAGTTTCTCTGAATTTAAGTGGTCAAGTGAAATTTAACACTACAAACTCATTGAAAATAAAGTAGATAAATGAAGGTGTTTAATATCACTTTCATACAGCCTCCATATTTCTTTCACACTTCAGGTTCATCGAACTTTTCCCTTTAGCCATGCAGCTCGATATATTACCATACAAAACTCTTGCTTACCCACAGCTTCATCAATATTAATGCTACCAATTCAAATGGTACCCGCTCGCCTTCACGTGACTTTGTGACGTCATACCTCCTGCATTTTGTAGACGATTTATTTGAAGATGTCAGAATAAATTGGAACGGTGATGGAAATGGCGGGAATAATTTTGAAAATGGAATATATTTAGGGTCGAGGTTGAAAGAATTATTGCAAAGAAGAGCGGTTTGAGTGACGGACTTGCATCCGAAGAATTATACCATGTCACGTCGTAATTTTCCGTAAAATATTGATAGGAAAAGTTTGTTTAAATTAGGAAAAAAACCCTTTCTACCTAGCAATTACATGATTTTAGTGAGAGTGTATCTTCTGTAGTCTTCAGAACTGAACAAGCATGCAAGATTTCAAAGCTGAAAGGAAGTAGTTGGACCACTTTATATATAACATCATTGAGTTGGACCCACGCATACGTAACCCACGCACACGCACACGTAAATTAAAATTAAAGCACATTAAGCTTGTAAAAAAGCTCTACGTGTTCAATTTCAAAAACTTATTAGACTACAATGGCTACTCTCACAATAAATTAAAATGTTGGTACTCGTAGCATGGCGTACATTGTTGTGATGTCAGGAGATGTGGTGATGACACAATATTACATAGGGGCGTGAATTGGTGTTGATAGCCGCACTAAATGTCGTTTGATAGTTTTGAAGGAAATAATATGAAATAGTAGGGTCACTGACCTTTTGATTCATAAAGATTAATTTTACGTTTTTTGGGGAAGGTTGCAAGCACCTGCAAAAAATGATAAAATGTACTAACTTACTTATCTACATACTACATACATAAAATCATGCTTCTATCCCAAAGGAGTGAGCAAACCTTTGCTATTGTTTAATATGCATGATTAAAATAATAATAATAATAATAAATTTAAGGTGAACTGAATAATCTATCGAATTGTTTAATGTACCTATTGACTGACTATTTCATCATCATGTTTTTACTATATTTTTGCAAATAAATTATTCTTATTGTTATTCCAGAAACCAGAAACCAGAAACATTTATTTGTAGGACATCACAACACAAAACACATACATAATAAAACAGAAATGAAATGAAAAAACAAAAACAACACACTTACAGAATTGCCCCTGTGTTGCGAGTGTTGCGACACCCAGACAAAAAGGGCCTCACTCAGCAAAAGCCGTAGCCTAGCAATTCATAATTCATAATTTTACTAAGCCTTGTGTGTTTGCATTTCGTAAAAAAATTGTTAGAAGAATATAAGCGTTCGCGTTGATGTCTTTTACATAGACATTTAATTTTATTTTTGTTTCATAAATTATAATGTAACTAGCGGTCCGCCCGCAGCTACGCTTGCGTTGTGTAAGATTTTCCCATGGGAATAAGACTTTTCCCGTAAAAAAGTATCCTAGTGTTAACCCAGGGTACAAACTTTACTATCTCTATTCCAAACATCCTAATCCGTTCAGTAGTTTTTGCGTGAAAGAGTAATAAACATCCATCCATACATAGAAACTTTCGCGTTTATAATAATAATAAGGATATTGTGATTTTTTAATTTATCGTTTGCCTATGTGGATTGGAAATTTACTTTCAAAAATAACCGCAAATAAAGCTGAAACGAAAGCTGTTTTAGCTCTTCCATTTATTCTGAACTAGCTGACCCCGCAGACGTTGTCCTGCCATTTTTCCCTACACCTACCCTACACCTACCCTACACCTACCCTACACCTACCCTACACCTACCCTACACCCCCGTAAAAACCATCCTTGAACTTCAACGAACATTTTAAAAAAAGATTTGGCCAAATTGGTCCAGGCGTTGTTGAGTTATGCGCTTACCAACACATTTTGCGATTCATTTTTATATTATAGATTGTCTAGATGAGCTAGTATTTGAACCGCAAATAAAGTTGGTCATAGTTTATCTTTTCATTTGTCTATATTACTAGTGGCTCTGTTAGCTGTAGACCTTGCGAGTATTTTTTTAAATAGCTTTTTTTTTAATAGCTGATTTGATTTTTTACGTATTCAACCCTCATAACTCCGTCGTTTTTAAAAATTTCCAAAAGCTGACTCAACAAAAATACTTTTAATTTATCGAACCTGCTCACAAAGTTTTACGAGAATCGGTTGAGAAACGCGACTTGTAGATGAGAACAAACAGATCGACAGATGGACAGACATACAAAAGCAATTTTGGCCAAACTGAAACGGAGACGCTTCGCGCTCGCTCGGCCAATAGGGGATCGGACTACTTTTTTTTATTTTATAAATCCAAACTTCTTAGTTTCTGCTATCGAACACAAAAAGAATTTTTGCTCTATCTTTAAAATTGACCAAGTTATAAAGGTTTGAAATTCAAGATTAGACGGAGGTATTGTGCCTTGTGCCTCTCTAGGCACATACCCACTTGTGACGTCATTTGTTAGTAACGCCATAATATCTCCATACAAAAAATCGTTTTTGAAAGACACAGACATATCGAAACTTTAAAAAATCACTGTAAATTAGTTTTTCAACCGATTCTGCTTTTTTCTTCACGAATCGCCTGCTACTAATCTATAATAATTCATAAAATATTGCAAAATATGGTAAATTTAGGAACAGTCCGATCCCCTATTATGTGACTGAGTGTAGCTACTTAAAAGACTCATACGTTCGTACTATGTAAATTCTAGATAAATGAAGATTAATTAGTGGTTCTATAACCGTTATAAAGCTAATGTCTGCCCATCAGCTTTCTCCAGCCCACTCACGCATGGCTAAGCCGCAACAAGCGATACAAGATAAAGCACACGCATACTACTTACCTTATACTTAACTTTTTCAATGCATTCTACAAGTTTTCTACAGCCTTAATCTGGCTATTGTGTTGATGTTCTCTCTTGATCTGTGTGATGGAGGAATGATTTAGTAATGAAAGCCCAAGTGTTGTGGGTTTCTTTGGTTTCTTCTCTTGATCAGCGTCATCCATAATATTGATGTTGTAAGGATCAACAGCTTGATTTGATGATACCTCAAACTCTGTTGTGAAAGAAAATCATTGATTTAATAATTTAATGAATTTAATTTTTATAAATGAACTATAAGAAGGTTGCCTGGAAGAACTTGCTACCTTAGCAATAAGGCCGCCTATCTGTATTATTTTAACTACTTTTCTTCTGTGTGTTTCTTGTGTGCAATAAAGTATATTCTATTCTATTCTATAATTTTATTCTAAGTTTGTTTTTAAATTCGAATTTTTGGTCCCTATTGTAAATAAATAACTATTGTATTGTATTGTTTATGCAAATATGGCCGGAAATAAAATTATTATTATCATCATTGATACACCAAAGGCTCTCCTCTAGGACGACTGACTGAATTACCTTCAGGCAATAGTCGAATACAGGGATATTGTTTACTTGCCTCACATTAGTAAGTAGTTAAGAAACTTTTGGTTATTTTAAATACCCGGCGCCTAGACCAATGTGATAGCTGTTCGCCAACAGGACTAAACAGCAAAGACACGTATAAAGCTCTATCAAGCATTTATTCAACTGACACATTATGCACTGATGCTAAACTAGTGAGAGAGGGTAAGTCAAATGTCAAAAATTATTTATTTCATCACGACTGTCATTACATTTTTTTAGATGAGCTCACCGAAGGAACTCCACATTCGTCGCATCTTTTGCGTTTCCTTTTTTAAATATTTTTTTTATATTACGGGATCTTCTTCTTCAGCCAGTTATCACCTATTGTTGGGTATAGGCCTCTTCATGGGCACGCCAAGTACCGCGGTTCCGTGCCTTTCGCATCCAGATTCTTCCTGTCACTTTGGCGATGTCCTCGGCCCAGCGGGAAGGCTGTCTTCCGACTCTCCGACTTGCTGTTCAGGGTCTCCACTCAGCAACTTTGAGATCTGCCATCCGTTCTGCGACTGATATGACCGGCCCATCTCCACTTTGATCTGGACACCCTAAGCGCTATGTCGATCACTTTGGTGCGTTCCCGGGATAGCACTCCTCAGTAGAAAGAGGAGCTCACTTAACAAGGCAATGTTTTTACCAGCCAGTTCGGCTGCCGTAACAAGAATGCATCAAACACCGCAAACTTGACTTTTGAATAAAACAATAGATAAATAGAATCAATAATGAAGAAGTTTGAAAATCCCACACTACAGGTTGCCAGCACTTGCGGCTGGCTGGACACATTGATTTTGAAAGCGCTTTTATTCTGTAGCAGTAGATGCAAGTGTCCAAATGACTGTACATGAATTCTAATAAAAAAAAATAGTACGGTCGCGGTCAGAAAATGTAAACCACTTTTCAAATTACAAATGGTATAGCCAAAGAGATTTTATTATAAGTTCATACATACTATTTGCGAAAAGAGTTTTTCCCCAACCTTTGATAATAGTCAGTCCACCTCCTAGAGCGACCGATTCTCATAAAAAAATCTATGGTCAATGAAATTAATATGAAATAGACATTTCGACCTTGTGACTGAAATATGTGCAGGCAATTGTGATACTTAAGGTGGTAAACATTTTCTATCCGCGACTGTACATGGTGAATTTCGAACCCTCGTCTCCCAAATGGAAGGCATCAACCCTGGCCGCTTTAGAGAAGAGCAATATAAAGTAATTAAGTATTACTGTAATTAATTAATCCATTCAATATTCAGTTAGTAGAAAATAACAGTAAAGATGATTATAAAGATCGAAATCCGTCTCATACGCTGCGCGTGCGCACCGCAAATCGTGCTCGATTCGAATTACGCGCGTCACGGATGATTGAGATACGAGATTGTAAACAAACGGTATGTTTTTAATGTGAATTATTGAGATGAAAGATACGGAGATATACGTTTTACGTCGGCGATACTTTGGTTTCAAATCAAATCAAACTTTGGTTTATGAGGTGTGTAACTTGGAAGTTCTCCTATAATCATGATAGTTGAAGTAGATTCGATGTAGCCGTAACTCGACGCAAACGGAATCAACGCTAGGTACCGGAACCGAACTCGACGTCACCAGACTCGACGTTATCGGAACTCGATGTAAACGGAATAATTAATTAGTTATATTTTGGACTGTGTTTTCACGATCTCACATTTTTTCAGGAACGATTGGAATGAGGAAATAGGAATGAGAGGTGCGAGGTGTTAACCAAATCTTTGTAGAGTCGATATCAAATTCAGAATCTTGCAATATATCCGAACGACATGACTCCCTGAAATGATTTAAAAACCTATACCTTACCTACTCGTAAATGTCACAACTTCATTGCCTGAAAAACCAACGCCCAATAAAAAACCCAACACAAGGCAAAGGCTGGGCCTGCATTCAGCCACATTCAGCCTCGCACAGTGGGCGCTTTGTGCGCCGGGTACTGACCCGACTATCAATGGGTTTTTTATGTTCACCATACGACCATACGAATGACAGACGTACGTTATGCTGATTTGCAGATGGTGCAGGGAGTCTGACTAACGGGTCTGTGTCTGAAAGTGTAATTGGAGGATGGAAGTTCAGTAAATGTGTAGGTGACTTTATGTGATTAGATCGTAAATTTTTGGCATCTCATTGTCTGGCTGTTTTCTAATCAGCACACAGGACAGGTTGCTTTAATTTATAAAATATATTAGCCCGAAATAATTAGAGCGTCGTCGGTGGTCTAGTGGCTAGGGCCGCTGCCTACCGTCCGGGAGACGCAGGTTCAATCCCCACCACGTACCAAGTGTTTTCGAATTTTGAATTCATATGTACGTTTATTCGACGCTTTTACGGTGAAGGAAAATATCATGATGAAACCTGCACACTCCTGCGAAGAAAATCAAAGGTCGTGAAGTCTACCAACCCGCACTGAGCCAGCGTGGTCGGGGTAGGCTCGAGCCCCTCGGTGGGGACGTATATGAGCTGTCGATGAGATGTCCATCTCCTAACTCCCTGTTCCAAAGGCGAAAAGGACGGTTAATTTAGCCCCATTATCATAACTTTATTTCTGCATCATTGGAAATCCATGACACAGTAGCGTCAGCATCAACAGCTCATATACATCCCCACCGAGGGGCTTGAGCCTACCCTGAATAGCGATTAGACCTTAGTTGAACACGCTGGCCCAGTGCGGGTTGGTCGACTTCACACACAACCTTTGAATTTCTTCGCAGGAATGTGCAGGTTTCATCACGATGTTTTCCTTCACCGTAAGAGCGTCGAATAAACTTACATACGAATTCGAAATTTGAAAACACAATGGTACGTGGTGGGGATCGAACCCGCGTCTTCCGGACGGGAGGCAGCGGCCTTAGCCACTAAACCACCGACGCTCTCTCACACAATAGCGTAAACATTATAAATTAGCCAACTGCGGAACTTACCAAGGAGCTTTTATCTAAGCCCTTGTATAATACATAGTTAACAAATTACTTATTTATACAGAGTGTTTGCATTCCCACGACGGAAAGCGCTTAAACACAACGCGGGCTGATAAGCGCCGAGCCACTTTAGAATATCTTCACGCTCTGACATTTTGTGGAGTGGCCAATGTTTTATGAGTCGGAAAAAAAAAACTAAATAAATTTTATGAAAGTATTTTCTTACGATAGGTTGCTATTAAACCAATTCAAAGGTAGAATCGGAGATTTTTTTTAAATCGATTTCAAACTCAAGCTTTAATAAGATAATCACGTTATGTCGTCAATAATGAATGCTTAATATTTTTAAGAATAGATTTTTAATCGTTTTTATTACATAATAATCTGAAAGAGTCAAAAAACTAGCTAACAGGAGGAGAGGATGCGGTGGCGATTACTCCATGGACAAGAATGCATATAAAATATTTTAACTGGCTGATGTTGTCTGTACCAAAGACTTCTGACGCGCGTCGTCCGAATCGTTCGTCTTATGTTCCTCTGAGGTCTGTTCTGTACATAGCAGATCATCAACAGCTCATAATATGAGGGAAGCACAAAAGATCCCATAGGGTCGAACTGCTCCGAGACTGACGTCTCGGCCCCACCAAGGGGCTCGAGCCTAACCTGATTTAGAGTGATTAGGCCTTAGTCGACTACGCTGGCCCAATGCGGGTTGTTCGACTTCCACACAACCTTTGAATTTCTTCGCAGGAGTGTGCAGGTTTCATCACGATGTTTTCCTTCACCGTAAGAGCGTCGAATAAACGTACATATGAATTCGAAATTCAAAAACGTGGTGTGGATCGAACCCGCGTCTCCCGGACGTTACGCTGCGAATGCTAATAGTATATTTATTTTGCAGAAACGGGCTGTTCGTGCAATTTATAGATTAGGGCCTAGAGTGTCACTGAGGGAAAAATTTAAAGAAATCAATATTCTGACATTTGTGTCTCAATATATCTATGACAATCTTGTGTATATAAAACGAAATATAAGTAATTTTCAGAAGCACAGTGATATACACAATTTTAATACTAGAAATAAAGAAAAGTTGGTTGCTTATTTCAGCCGACTACATAAAATTAGTAATTCTTTTAAAGGCAATTGTATACGCTATTACAATAAGGTCCCTACTGATATTAAAAACTTGCCTTTAGACAAGTTTAAAATAATTATAAAACAGAAATTGTATAAAAAAGGTTACTATAGGATATCTGATTACTTAGAAGACAGGTGTCCATGGGAATAGATTGTTTGAGTAGCAGGCTTTTTCGATATGTAATAAGCATTAATTTTGTAATTGACAATATTTTATTTAAAAAAGGAAACGCAAAAGATGCGATGACTGTGGAGTTTCTTCGGTGAGCTCTTCTCCACAGATTCCGCCATTGTGTTAGTGAACTCACCCAAAAAAATGTAATGACGGATCTAAGTGATGTAATAACATCCTATGGAAATAAATTATTTTGACTTTGACTTTGACTTTGACTTTGACTTTGAAAAGTAGCGGCCCTAGCCACTAGACCACTGACGCTCTACATAGAGAATATTTAAGAAAAAATATGAGGGTTCTTTTTAAGAGTAACGGAAGCCAAAAATATATTTTTTAGGTTTTTTGTTTGTCTGTCTGTATGTGCGTACCCGCATCAAGCAAAAACTACTAAACGAAATTGGATGCCTTTAAAACTGGTGCAACGATATCTTGAATCGCCGCCGCCTAAAAACGGACAGAGCATTAGTTATCCATAAATGTTATTCTTGTTTCAGATACACATTAATAGCGTACTACGACATGTACAGCCAGATCTACACCAGCACCAAGATCTGGATTCAGCTGCTACTCATCTGGCTGGTGTCATTCGGCCTGATGGTGAGTACTACATCAAATAGTATTCTATCCACAGGTAGTAGGAAAGGTCCGTAGTAGTAGTAGGAAAGATTCACAGGTAGTAGGAAAAGGTAGTAGAAAAGATCCACACGTAGTAGGAAAGATCCACAGGTAGTAGAAAAGATCCACAGGTAGTATGAAAGATTCACAGGTAGTAGAAAAGATCCACAGGTAGGTAGTAGGAAAGATTCACAGGTAGTAGGAAAGATCCACAGGTAGTAGAAAAGATCCACAGGTAGTAGGAAAGATTCACAGGTAGTAGAAAAGATTCACAGGTAGTAGGAAAGATCCACAGGGAGAGGAAAAATCCACTCTATGACGATAGACGTCTTTGTAGGTAGAGACTCCGGATTCCAGACCTTAGCCGGAGTAAATAATCCTTGGCCGAGCGGTAGTTTTCGATGCTCATTACGGAGGTTCCGGGTTTGAATCCTGCTGGATATGACTCCTGCTGGAATCCTGCTGGATATGACTAAAGCATATGACAGGGTGTCACATAGCATATTTATGGCTAAATTATACGATATAGGGATTAGGGGTAAGGCTTACGGATGGTTTAGGTCATATTTGAAAGATAGGCAGCAGTATGTTGAAATAGACAATTACAAAAAAGAGACATGCGAGATCGGAACGAGTAAATCTACTATGATATGATATGTCCATCCCGCAAGGTAGTGTGACAGGTTGTGTACTTTTTTTAGTCTACATAAACCAATTGCCTTATGTAATTGACGCTCCGTGTTTAATGTTTGCCGACGACATTTCGTTGTTATTTAAGTGCAAAAACGATAAGGAAAGTCGAGATCACGTCATAAAAACCTTTGAAATAGTAAACAACTGGCTAACTGAACATAAGCTTGAAGCAAACCTGAAAAAAACTAAATTAATACAATTCAGACCGAGGCAAAAACCTAATATTGATCTAAGTATAGTAGCTAACAAACTAGGTATAGAGGAAGCAAACGAGTATAAATTACTGGGAATTACAGTTGACACTCATTTCACCTGGAAGAGTCAGATTCAGACGGTAAAATCTAAATTATCTCAATTCTCCTACGCCCTGGCCATTCTGAAAGGTAACACACACTACGAAGCATCTTTGGCCGCTTATTATGCCTATGCATATGCGTGGATGCGTTACGGAATTCTACTGTGGGGAAATAGCTCTGACGCCCATGACATCTTCGTACTGCAAAAAAAATGCATCCGTATACTGCTTAATGTTAAGCCAAAAGATAGTTGCAGACCGCACTTCTTAAATGAAAAAATAATACCGCTTCCATGCATCTTCATACTCGAGGCAGCGATTTTTGTTAGGAAAAACATTAACAAATTTATTTACTGTACAAGTGCCAGACGTAGGCACCTTCTTGAGCTACCCAAAGGCAATATGCAAATTTTTAGAAAGGGCCCCGATTATACTGCAATAAAAATTTACAATAAAATCCCCCAGCATATTAAGACCGAAATCAAAGACAAACCTTTTTACCGACTGTTAAAGAATTTTTTACAGAGCAAATGCTACTACTCCATTGACGATTTTTTTTTGTGACGAACTGAAATGATGCAATAAATACATAGGTATAGTTAATCTTTAACCCTTAACCTAACCTTTTGACGATTTTAAGAATGACATAATTATATATACTTACCATTATTAAAAATTAGACTTGATATTGTTTTTATTGATAATTTAATTTTGTATAAATTGACTAACATTACTATAGTATCATAATTGCATGCCATGTCACTTCACTTGTATTGCAATGCCCATTGAAGGGTTTCATGTATCCACTTACAACCAATGACAATGTAACACCTGCAATTATTATTTTATGTACATGAAAGCAATAAATGAATTGAATTGAATTGAATTGAAAATTGAATCCCGGTGGTCAAACAAAAATCTCTTTGTGAGGCGATTGACTGACGATTTAACATCGATAGATTATAAACTATCGAGAAATAATACGTTAAATTGTAAATGGTTGGCTGCAGTTTACAATTTTACGACAGTTCATAATATCGCGAGTCAGATTATAAATACCTAACAACTGAAACAGCATTATCTGTGGTAAGGGCAAGACAGATTTCTTATGGTCTTTCATAGGTGTTCTCAAAACTAGAGAAAACAGTAGCACCCAAATTGACATTCCAGGTTTATAAGCGGGTAGGTGGTGCATGCAACAGATGTACAAATAGGAAAGTATGTGGTTATTCAGTTGGCATCTGAACAAATATTGGAGAAATTTTTCGATAATTTATGGTCATAAATTGATTTAATCATTTAGGTGTATATGAAATCTAGACCCAATAGGGCGAGATCGGAAAAACTTCTTTTAGTTGGGTTCTGAACAACTTTCGCCAAAGATCATCAACTGTTTGTATTGTGTTGCTTGCTAATAACAAAAATACTATCAAACTGATCAAATTTCAAAATTATTATAATTTGAATTGATACTAAGATCTAAAGGATTCTGATCACTCTATAACGGATGAATGCGTGATAGTGCCTGTATTAATAGAACTACGTCACAGTGCCGGAGTTCTAGCGTTCATTGCACTTCCTAAATAATTAAGAGCTTGAATTGCCACGAATTAGGGAACATCCTGGTTTTAAAAACATTTAAGTGTTAAAAAGTTGGTTGATATCCGTGGGATAGAAACTAGTGTAATCATAAATAAGGTTGCCAGGAAGAAATTGCTACCTACCTATGCAATAAGACCACCCATCTGTACACTTTATCTTATTCTTTTCTAAATGTCAAAATTTCGACTTTTGTAACAACGATATCCGAAACCGATGTTAGTTAATCAGACAAATTCCATTGCATACAGATAGACGCTCTTACGGCGAAGGAAAACATCGTTATGAAACCTACGCACTCCTACGAAGAAATTCAAAGGTTGTGTGTGAAGCTGACCAACCCGCACTGGGCCAGCGTAGTCGACAAGGCCTAGTCACCCTAATTCAGGGTAGGCTCGAGCCCCTCGGTGGAGACGTATATGAGCTGTTGATTTTGTTATAGGTTATAGGTTGGGCACCACGCCTTTGTCATTTCAGTCATAGAATCATTTCAGATTTCGTAGGACCTCCCTCAGAGGAAATAAAAGACGATCGCTTCGCTCCGCTCGTCAGAAATCTTTGGGACCTCCGTATATTTCAGACTGCTAGATTCCGAAAGATGTTGATAAAACGATCGCAAACGTAAAACATTACTTTTGGTCCTAAATTATACATCACTAGGGTCGGTCTTCATTGCACGCACCGTGTCCGAGTGGTCGAGATTTCGACGCCAATTCCGGGTTCGATTCCCCGTGGGGACACTGTCAAGCGAAAATCTCTTTGTGCGACTTTCCCCAGTTTGGTTAGGACATTGCAGGCTAAATCACCTGATTGTCAGAAAAGAAAGACGATTCCGTGCTTCGCCGTTGGTCCCGGTTACTATCTAGCCAAGTCAGTGGCCTTTGGCGGCTCTATAACACTGACACCAGGGTTTGTGAGGTCGGTTGTCGACCTTACAATCCACACGATGATGATGATCGCACCGTGTGGCAGTATAGGCACACCCACATATTCATTTTACATTTGAACATTTCGTCCAATTGCTCAAATGCAGTAACGCATCCTAATGGTTCTTTATCACCTCCCCGTTGCATAATGCATCCAACTATGGGGTCTCATGAATTACAATGACTTTGTTATTATTGTTCGACTACGTAAAAGAAGGAGGGTTATGTTTTCGTGCTGTTTTTAGCTCGTCTGCTGTAGTACATACGTGTTAGTAATCATCAGCAGCTCATATACGCCTCCCCCGAGGGGCTCGAGCAGTGCGGGTTGGTCGATATCACACACAACCTTTGAATTTCTTCGCAGGAGTGTGCAGGTTTCATCACGATGTTTTCCTTCACCGTAAGAGCGTCGAATAAACGTACATATCAATTTAAGGCGGGGTTATGTGGAAATAGCGCCCATAGTCGCTACTTTGACGATCAAATACTAGCACTTGTACTGATTCTATAAATGTAATAAAATATATGCTAACAGAATATATCCTTAATTAAATTTTAAATCGAGTAGAATTTTTAAATACATTATAATAATTTAGATATTTTTTCGTTAATATAACTTGCCAATTATTGACTTAGATTTTAAATCAATTATATTTTTTATAAACCTTGCCATTTTCTGTTAATAAGCAAAAGAGTACAAGAACCACCGTGAAGCATCGCACGCTAATATGAACGTTATTTTAGTAATACGTCGGTAGAACTTTCAACTAAACCGCGTTGAGTTGCTAATTTTTGCAATAACCCGGCCTTAAAATTCGAAAACACATTGGTACGTGGTGGGGATCGAACCCGCGTGTTAGTAAATAGCATAAAAGGTCTCAGGTGGTAACTTTCTTCCGCAACTTTATAAAGGTTCATTTTCCAGATCAGGTTCTTGCGATCTTGTAATAGGTCCATAGCAAAAAAATATATAATATTTCGCGTTATTTATTATTTAGCTAACAATAGTACAGATTCGTTGATATGAAATCAGAAAGGAATTATGTATACGTCCAGCACGTCAATCTGTCAAAATTCACATTCATTCGATTAGGTTAAAATCGTGCTGTTTCATATTTCATTCGAATCGTAATAAGTGGGTTGGAATGGAAGCAATTATGCAATAAGCCAATATGTACACCTCTTTGTTGCTTTCAATGTAATGTGTTTAATTTTCTTTGTGAGCTATTCTATGCTTTTTCATTCGAATTAAAAATTATGGAAATTTGAAATGTAGTCGGATATTATTTTTTAAGCTGTGTGGTTACGAGTCGAGCTGTTAAGAGCGATTAAGATGAGTCGGTTTATTTCTTTTGTTGCACTTAGATCCACTTGAGCTTTTCCTGCTCAGTAATTAAACGAGATTGATGAATGTTAAGTTCATTTCAGTCACAAAGCCATTCAATTTAAAAACGTAACGATGTAAACCAACTTTGAAGCCCTTTATAGTTTGGTTGGCCTTACTTATCGTGACCATGGTCGTGTGGTGATGGCAGAGTAGAATACATTTGCCACCAACCCCTACTCTTCCCGTGGGTGTCGTAAGAGACGACTTAGGGACTACACATTGAACAGGGAACGGGCAGCAGCGCTCTCTGATACAGTAACCTTTTAATCTGCGATCTCCAACCCGCCTGCCAAGCGTGGAGATTATGGCGAAACCCTCATAGTCCAGCAGTGGACTGTAACGGGCCGTTGATGATTGATTGATGATACTTATCGTGTGGTTTGTAAGGTTGGAGACCGACCTCCCAAACCCTGCTGTCAAGTTATGAGAGCGACCGAATGCCTCTGACATGGTCTACGAGCTATTTTTCGTTGACACTAAGGCACGGAATCATCTTCACTCAGGTGATTCAACCTGCAATCTCCTAACCAAACGTTTCAAAAAGTGATTTCAGTTTGACCACTGTGTAAGACAATGGTGTCGATTCGGCATACGCCCAACTAAACTAAACTAAAATTACTCCTATCACTTTCTATCATTTTTAATTGAAAAGGGACCGAAGATCATCGTTTTTTTTTCTTTGACTTCACGACTAACTGTCAATTTTAGTGGTTTTTTATTCGTCATGGTGTTAGGCACCAAAACAAAACTAAATATGACAGTTAGTCGTGAAGTCATAGACAAAAACAAAACCGATGATCTTCGGTCCCTTTTCAATTAAAAATGATAGAAAGTGACAGGACCAATTTTAGTTTAGTTTAGTTGGGCGTATGCCGAATCGACACCAATGAAAAGGTGAGAACGTCAGCTATGCTGTTTTTCAGCCATCACCAGTGTAGTGTGTAGTACCACAGTGTCCCCACAGGGATTTGAACCCGGGACCTCCGATCCAAAGGATAGCTAATGAATGCTCTACCGCTCGACCTAGGAGACTGTTGGTTATCTTGGTAAATTACGTGCGAGTTTTTTACTTATAGTATGGTTACTGTAGGATGAGTTAAAATTTTAAAAACTTTTTAATATTATTTCATTTATTTATTTATTTATTAAGTAAAATTACATACTGTTTAATGATAAAATAAGAGGCGAAGTTACATTATTTTTAATTATTAGCTATTATGGTTTTTAAACTGAATATTATAAAAAAAAGTTGTCAACGTCGTATGAAGAATTTTGAAGCTGTCAGAACTCATCCTATAATAACCCCAACCATAGTAGAGTGCTTAATCTATCGAAATAATTGGCTATATCTACGGTTAATCTAAGATCAATAATTTAGGAAAATAAAATCTAACCAATCTACTGACGGCTCCGTAGCCCAGGTGGTAGTGTATCTGCCTCAGACGCACAGGGTCGCGGGTTCGAATCCCGCCTAGTGCAAACATTCGTGTGATGAGCGCTTGTGTTTGCCGTGTGTCTGGTTGTTGTTTATCTATATAAGTATGTATTTATTTATGTATGTAATGTATAGGTATGTCAGCTGTCTGGTACCTACAAGCTCTGCTTAGTTTGGGATCAGATGGCCGTGTGGGAGATGTCCGCACATAATTATTATTATTTTATTACTTTTCTTCAGATACCCCCTCTCCTCGGAATCTGGGGCAAACTTGGCCTGGACTCCAACACATTCTCCTGCACGATCCTGCCAAAAGACGGGAGGACGCCCAAGAAGTATCTCTTCGTCTTCGGCTTCGCATTGCCCTGCATCGTCATCATAGTCTCCTACTCCTGCATCTACTGGAGAGTCAGAGAGAGCAAGAGGAAGTTGGAGGGACGAAGGTGTGTATGTGGGTGTGTATGACGAGTACAGTTTTGGTTTGGTGGTGGGGTTTCTTTCTTTTAGGTGTTGCCCAGGTGAGATGGTGTCTGATGAAAGACTCCCACTGCTGGAGGTTTCCATCAGGGATCTCCAAAGCGGCTCGTCTAGCTTGGCCTGCCTCTAACGCTTCCCAGATCGTCAGTCTAGCTTGTAGGGACCCAGCAAAATATCAGTATACCTTCCCCTTTTCCTTCCTTCTTTTCCTGTCTTCCTTCCTTTTTGGCGTCAAATGGTGTACCGACTACGGTTGTTGCTTCCTAATAGGTGTTGTTCAAAGTTCAAACCCTCATCAAGTAAAGACGTGTTTTCGGATTTATACACGCAAGTCTTCTGTGCAAAAGTTCCGGGTTCGATTCTTGGTCATGCAGATTTTAGAAGAGCTTCGGGTCTGGGATGTTATTTGTGTTGTTGATTCTTTACTGA
Organism: Carpatolechia fugitivella; assembly: GCA_951230895.1. Classification (NCBI taxonomy): domain Eukaryota; kingdom Metazoa; phylum Arthropoda; class Insecta; order Lepidoptera; family Gelechiidae; genus Carpatolechia; species Carpatolechia fugitivella. The sequence continues at coordinate 15,303,968 of OX579658.1, read as the reverse complement.
TAAGATAATCTTCATCCGCAGCAAACTCAGCGGCCAAACTGCCAAGGAGAAGGATGAGGATTCCCGGCTGACGACGCTCATGCTGACCATCTTCCTGTGCTTCCTCGCCTGCTTCCTTCCGCTCATGATCATGAATGTGGCAGTGGACAGTAGCAGGTAACTGAAAGATGCTTTTTTTTAATGTTTTAAAATTGGTACTTTACATTTCTGCGCTCACTGCGCTGGACAGATTATTATCAAATACTATAGCTAAACAGAGAGAGCCGGTGAGCTCCTTCGAGAGACGCGATTTCGAACCCTACCACGCACACAGTAATTCAAACGTCGTGTGTGAAGTCCACCAACCCGCACTGGGACTGCGAAGGCCTGATTACCCTGTTAAAATGTTAGGAAATGGTTTTCCGAAAAAATATTGCTCGATAGCTTAATACTACGGAAGATTGAACAACGATTAACTAATTGATTTGATCCCCAGGTACCCCTGGCTCCACATAATCGCGTCGATCCTCGCGTGGGCGTCCAGCGTCATCAACCCGCTGATCTACGCGGCCACCAACCGCCAGTACCGAGCGGCCTACGGCAACCTGCTCAGGGTCTGCCGGAACAACCCCGTCGCCAAGCGCACCACGTGGGGCAGTCGCACGGTGGGGCAGAGCTCCAACTCGCCACACTACAACGAAAAGAGGAACCCTTTGAAGGAAAAACCTACGAAATTATGAATTAACTTATGAAGTTACGGTTCTACCTTCTCGTTATACTTTTAAGCGGTTGAAGTGAAATTGTTGAAATAAAAACTTTGTAATTGTCAATGGTCTGTCTAATAAAAGAAAATATTTGTTTCGTTCTTACTACAAAATGTAGAATTATTGATTGTGAGCTTCATTTTGTACCTACCGTATAAGTAAACTGGGTGAGTCGTACTGAAGTGCGACACGCGGAGAATCGACGAATAGAGTTAACATGTGATTGTGATTCTGCAAAAATAATCATGTGGCGAAACGAAACAAATGGGGCAACCCTACGAAATGTTTGGGCAACCCCACCGTGGGGCAAATCACCTGTCAAACTATTATTAAAATAAGAGAAATCTGTCAATGTAAAAATATGTATGAGTGTTTCATATTACAATGACGTCATTTGAGAGAATTATTAGAACCTCAAAAGCGGAAATGTTATCATATTCTCAAGATAGGTATTCATATTGTTATGTTAGGTTAATCGGTATTAACTATGAGAAAATATTATTTTAATTTCTTTCTACAACAATCGAAAGAACTGGGAATATACATTTTCAACTTAACAATATTCATACGATTGTTACAAGGTAATTCTATCCGTTTACTACTTAGCGATTTACTAACTTTCTATTTTTATTCAAAACGAATCTCAATAAAACTTCTACCATTTACTTATGAATCTGTAAATATAATGTAAATACATACTATATAATTATGATAACCCTACGTGAGTGGAAATGTGCGTTTATTAAAATAATTACCTATAAATAATTGAGTAGTAGCTAAGATACACGATTAGCACGTAAATTAAGTGAATTGTATACATTGTATATTACTTACTTACCAAGAACACCAAAGTTAGATTTCTTTAGTCTAGAAATACTGAGTTTAAAAATTTATTATTAAAATATTAGCATTAGGTACTTATTTATATCCACATTCCCTGAGTTATATTTATTAAGTACCACGCCTACTTAAAGGTAAGTATTAAATAATCTATCTTTGATCTTCTTTAAATTCCAGATAATTTAGCGGCTAAAGAATGGCTTAGGTTCTGTCATCATCAGGTCATCAGGGTTGCATTGTAAGGTTGATAACCCAGTCTGACCAACCCTGTCAGATAACGGCACGGCTTAGTAACGTAACGACCAATATGGCGCGTACCTTCCGAAGCACGGAAATATTAACAACAAAAGTAGCCGATAAACCTAAAAATAACTAGCTTTCACGCATTTTATAATATTGTCGTATTCGTATCGTTTGTACCGAAGTTATAGTTTTATGTAAAGACTGATTACAAAAAGTCAATTAGAAATTGTTATGTTGCATCTCTAGTGTTACGATTATGACCTCGTTTACACAATCAAAGTTTATTTGGAACATTATAGGTACCCACTGTAATAAGTAATTAACCTACCTAAAATGATCGAAAAATGACTTGGACTGTGCCAACGCGGTTCGATTCAATCTAGTTATCTCTATGATTTTTTATTATTATATTTTAAGTAAATTATGTATAATGTTAATTTAATTAAAGAGAACCAAAGCTAAATAAATGCATCCATTTGTACTAATTCTTTTTAATTTATTCCTTATTATGCTTATTATCTTAGTTATTTAAAGCCAACCAAGATCGTAGCTTCTCTTCGCACTATCTTCGCCCGCCCATATTATCACGGAACAATACAGTACTTTTTTATATGTAATAGGGGAGATATTTCTGCCAACTAACTGCTTTGCAGTTTGGCGGAATTTATGTTTATTTTTTACTGTTAAAAATAACTGAATAAACGATTTATTTATTTATTTTTAAAGTGTTTTTTGTAAGCCCATATATTGCCCATATACAGAAAGCGCCATCTGAATATTTTAAGTAGTAGCAATATTTAAGAACAGTGCCATCTGTTGAGCTGAAATAGAAATACTTGCTTGAAAAGAAACCGAGACACACTGTCCGATTTATTGTTGTTTGGTCACCATCCAACTTGTTGGATAGTTTTAATAAAATGGCAACATTGAAACTTCTATAGTCTTTGCCCCGCCTATGTCTATGGTATTATCAAAGTTGTCTTGAGTATTTCCTGTGACAATCGCCAAAAAATCGTGAAAATCGCCTAAGAATGGCGTCGAAAAGGATTTCACAGAGCGCTATAAACTGGGCCTCCCTCGCCGAAAGAGTCCCGGCGGAACAAAAGAGCAACTTACATGCTTTCAAGGCGAAGGCCGACGCTTACTTACGAAGGTTAGTTTTGTGGTTGGTTACATAATTTATTTGCTGGAGTTTTTGGTTATTTACTGTATGATTTTAGGGTGTTGGCTAATCCTGTGCAGCCGCCTAAGATTGACTGGAACCTGTACAAGCAGACAGTGCCAATCCCGGGCATGGTTGAGAAATTTCAAAAGCAGTACGATACACTGAAGATTCCGTACCCAACCGATACCCAGACTGCAAAGATCGACTCTCAGTGGGCTGAAATCAAGAAATCTATTGATGCTTTCGTCGTCGCCTCCAATAACAATATCGCCCAGTAAGTTTTTCATTCTTGCCTTCAAGTAGTCAGATTTATCGGATCTCAGATAGGATCCAAATATGTTAATTATTTATCCTTTGTTGATATCACAAGTTGTTATAAATCCTACTAGGAGCCAAATAATTGTTTAACTGTAGCCCCTCGGTGGGGACATATATGAGCTGTTGATGATGGTTTCAAATCAATCTCTTCCAGGTATCAAAAGGAAATCTCTGAGACCAAGGCCCTTCTACCTTACGACCAGATGACCATGGAAGACTACCGTGATGCCTACCCGCAAGAAGCTCTTGACCCGCTCAACAAACCTTCCTTCTGGCCCCACAACCCTGAGGAGCAGCTCGACTATGTTGACCCTGAGAAGCAACATGCTCATGCTCACTAAACTACCATTATCTAGTTGGAAGAATACCTTGATATGGCAGAACCGTAAAATTCCATTATATGCATGGAAGGAGTGATCAATCATGTGGTTTGGAGCCATATCTAGGAATAAGATCATGTAATTTATCTTGTAGGAATAAATAAATTTGTTAATCAGCAATGCATTTTAATTTTGGCTCCTAGCAGAGACTGTTACAACTTCGGCATCTTAAGGTCTTATCGACGGTCTTGTCTAAGTAGTTGTCTTGCATCCGGGATTGGGCTTCTTTAGTTGGATTAATGATGTACATATAGAATAGTACATGGTTAAGGGGGTAAAGTATAGTATTACTTGATTTCAATTGTTTCGAGAATGATTGATTATATCGTTAATAGTAAAAGCCTGATCTGGAGACCTATTGCCAACTTTCTGATTGCCTATCTTTTTAACAGTTAAGGGGAATTTTCCGACAGCCAATTAAAAAAAGTTCATAAAACTTCGATAGATGGCGTTGACGATTCGTGGATCCGAAGAAATCCGGCGAGTCACCCAGGGCCAGGATTTAAAAAAAAGTACACCTGGCACCATTAGAACTATTATTTTTATTTTAAGAGCTGTCAGAAAATCCCCCATTACCATGTTACATCCAAACAAAACAACCGAACCCTTCTCAACCTACATTCAAAATGAAAAAGATTAATCCTAAATAAAATAAAACTATCAGAATACTTACAACAATATTACTTTATTAAGTGGATTGCACATTTTCACAAACAATAAGAATAGCAGTGCATTGAATTCTATAAACACCATTGATTTACCACAAACTACGGTTAAGCAAGTCTTGGTCAAAATATGAAGGAATGTTGGACTGCAATTAGACACTTGAAAAAAAGAATCACATAATTTTTTTAACCAAACCAAGCACAGATCACAATTATTATGTACTAAATTACCCAGATGATATCACTATGTACCTATACACATTCTAACTAGACAAGTAAGTTTACTAGGCGTGCACGCACAGATATGGACAGGTCTGTCTAGTTTCGAAAATTGAATTTACTAGGAATTTATTTAGCGCCGAATTTAGCAGCGGCGGGTGGGGGAGGGGGTTGAGCGTACATATTGTAGTAGCTAGTGGGGGGTGGGACGTTGAAGCTTTGTCCGTAGTTGTTGGCAGCGGCAGGCTGAGCGAAGGATTGGTTTTGTCCGTAGCCCTGGAAGCTCTGCGACTGGTTTTGTCCGTAGGCGGGCTGCGTCTGTCCGTAGCCTCCGCGGCCGCCCCCCCGCGCGCCCCGGCCGCGGAATCCTCCGCCCCCTCCGGCGCTGCTGTCTCGCTCCCGGAAGCCCCGGTTGCCGCCGCTGTAGGAGGATCCCGAGTCGTGGTTTTGGTAGCCCCCGCCGCCGCCGCCGACGCCGTTAGACTCGTCCCATCTCGAGCCTAGTAATAGGAACCTATTTAATTTAAGTTATAATAATGTAAGCTGTTGTAATGTAAATATAATGGAGGTCTATAATTGGCTAATATGAAGGCTACATTTACTGTTGTATGATAGCTGTAGACTTCATTGTTGTAAAAATTGCAAATTTACACAAAAATATTTTTTTATATTTTCTTTGTATATTTTTATTGAAAAAATTGTAGATAGAAAGAATAAAAAAGGATAGAAAAAGGGAATGAAAAAAAAAGTTGTGAAAGAATTATTTGTAAACTAAACATTGGTACATTGTATACAGGATGGTCCATTTAGATGGGTCATTATGGGTAGCTGCAACTATAGGTATAATACATAGAGAAATCTGTTCTAGGGAACCATGTCAAAGAAAAACTGCATTCATAGATTAAAAATAGGGTTAACGTGGCAAGCGCATGGGAAAAGAAGGTCGGGCCGCCCCCGTATCACCTGGAGGCGCTCAGTTGAAAAAGAGGCTGCATCAACTGGGCTCGGCTGGAAGGACATGGAAGTTGCCGGACAAGATTGAGAAAAGTGGAAATCTCTTCTTCGAGCACTATGTCCCTGATGAGGGATTACAGGATTACAACATCATCATAGCTTAAAAAAAAGAACTCATACTTAGTTCGGGAATCGAACCCGGTCGAATTGAAGATAAAATAAATGGAAATAAAAATGTGAAATACAATGCATCTTAAGCATTTCAGAAACATATTTTATAATAAAACTTACTACTTATGACCTACACAATCGATATTGAAGTAGAAATAATGTATTTTTTATTTTTCTACATGACCGGATTTGATTCTACTGAGTATGAGTTTTTCTTTAAATCTATAAATGCAGTTTTTGTCATTAAAATCGACGACGTGGTTCCTTAGAACAAATCTTTCTACAACGTGTTACAAAAAATACCAAAAAAAAAAGAATATTTTTATCAAAGGCATTTAATTAAAATTTTCCCATCTCTAGTGACACAGTCAAAGAATATTCGGATCAGATATGTAATTTTAGGTCAATGTGCCTATTTTTACCGCTATGGTTAAAAATGTTTACGTACTACTTGTACCATAACATTCACATTAGAACAATTAATTTCAAAATGAAAAAACTACAAATAAATAAAAAAAGCTTTGTTAAATAATTGTTATGAAATAATGAACTAAATATTTCAAAATAATATTTATGTTTGTAAATACGTAAACAAGATAATTAAGGCAAAAAAGAAAATATTTTCTAACATTTGATACAAGTACATCTCTTTTAAAAATGTAGGCACAAATGGTGTACAAATACTTTTCCGTTCTGAGAATCGATAGTCTATATTTTAGGTGTCAATTGACGCTAGAGATGGGAAATTTTTAATTAAATGCCTGTGATGAAGAATATTTTCTTTTTGGTATTTTTTGTAACACGTTGTATATCTAATAGTTTTAGAGTTACCCATACTGAACTGACCCTTCTAAATGGGCCACCCTGTATAAATAGCTATAACTCACTGCGGCCGCCGCTGTCCCCGCCCCCGAAGCGGCTGCCCCGCCCCCCGCGCCCGCCGTCCCTCCCCCCGCGCCCCCCGTCCCGGCCCCCGCGCCCGCGCCCGCCCCTGTCGTCGTCACGGTCGCGGTAGTTGCGCGCGCGACCTGGAGAACAACAATGTGTGTAAGAAGCAATGGAGGTGAGATGATGAATGAAAGAAGCTGCTGGTGCTGGTGGTGAAGCTGGTGGTTGGAAAACCTTTATGATTCACAACATAATATAAAAAAAAAAAAAAATTGGAATAAAACTGAAGATAGGTAACGCAAGTGAGGATACTGTCGGTGTTTCAAATGAGGGTTATGTTTTCTTTATCACAATCAGTAAAAAATATCAGTTATTGCCTGACTGACTGGTTTTCTAAAAAGAAACCTCACCTAACCTTTTATTTTTTCTGAAAAGGCTTCACATCTCCACAAATAGTGTAGTAAGGTCAGTGTACCTGACTGTGTACCTTAAATGTTGTTGTAATAATTATGTACCAAACCTGAACATCGGAATTTTTGAATGTACCTATAAAATATGACATCTTTAAATATTTATTTAATTTAGTTTAATTTAATTTATGACGAATTACATTGTAATAATATTGTATGGGGTCCTATGCCTGAGAATAAACAAATTTTATTTATTTATTTAATTACAACCTAGTTAGAAAATTTAAAAATAGTCATAAAGACGATATACGGTTCAACCAAAGTGATTCATTTTCGAAGAAAGGCAAAAAAAAAAAATGGAATGAATGAATGGCTGAATGATGAACAGTGAGACTTGTAGATGCAAAATGTAAAGTGAATAAATGTGTGAGCATTTTTCGAAATTTCTTGATCTTGCTTGAATAATTATTTCCAAAATCATTCATGGTGCTAAAAATATCTATGATTATTTCCATATATTACACCATTTCAAAACCATGTGTCATTGTATTTTAAAATGAAAAGAAACACTAAACAAATGAATAAATGACTGCCGCGGCTGTTTACACGCTTCATTTATCGTTCATCTCGATGAAAAATGAACGATGCCCGATGAAAGCGAACGGGCGGATTTGACTTTCATCACAAAAGCACATAAGTGATGAAAGATGAAACATCAAAATTAGACATTTCATTTTCGATGAAGCATCGAAAAGCAAGAATTAATATTGACTTAAGGTCATTTTAGAACACTTGAAAACTGAAATGTCTACATGATATTTATCTATTTTCTGAATGTCTTTAATTAAATACCTTGTCTAAATCTGCTGATACTGCTACAGCAAAGTAGATAACCAAGCCATTTTGAAATACAAATCGAAAATTGTTTCGATTTTCATAATGAAAAATGTCGCAGTAATAAGTTCATACCATATTTTCCTTTGAAGCCCATTCCGCACTGAGCAAGCTCTAGCAGTTTTGGATTGACGACTTGATTAGCCTCCTGTAGCACAGACATCAAGTCTTTGGCCTACACAAAAAGGAAAAATTCAGATTAATGGTACTTTTTACATCAGCAAGCAAAATTTTCTTTTACATTGGAACTCATTATAAAACTAATATGCATTATTTAATCTACAAATTGAAAGAGATAAAATTTCTTCCCCAATTAAGGTCTATCCACACAGCGGAAGTGAACTTTCTCGTAAGGATCTATATTAATGTTTACCTTAGCAGAGTTGTTAGGCGTAAATAGCGTGTAAGCAGTTCCAGTGTTCTGCGAGCGCCCAGTGCGGCCGATACGATGAACGTAGTCCTCAGAGTTATTCGGATAATCATAGTTTATCACAAACTTTACGTCTTCCACATCTGAATTATAGGTTAAGATATAAGTACAAGGAATATACTGAGATAGTTGTAAAAATAAAATGGGAAAGCGTAAATAAGTAGGTAATCCAAGTCACACATAACAATGAAAACACATAATTGTTGAAGGAATAATTCTTAAAGAAAAATAATAATAATGATCCCAAGTTACAACCTTGTGGTACGTCCATATTACAAAAGTTCTGAAACAATGTAGTTCAAGAAATTTCATGAATTAGAGGACGAAAACAGAGCACTCTTCTTCGTGAAGTTAGAATAAGTATTAGAAACGTATTCTACCAACTTCATTTGTGGTCTACACAGTCAAACGCCTTAGTAGAATCTATCTAGGTAGCTAAAGCAAACGGACATACCGATTTAAAGAATTGTTATAATTTTAAATTAAAATTAGAGCAAAAAATCATTGTCTTAATGAAACAAATAAGCTCACTAAATACACACAAGACAAAATAATAGAACTTCTATACTTTAGAAGGTTAAGAATTATTCCCCCAAACAGAAAAAAGACCAGTATTTACCTGGAGATTCACAGGCAGACGGGAGAAGCTGGAAATAACTGTATTATGCCCTTCAGTGGTTCCGGAGTGTTGTAGGCCAAGAGTTGAACGGTGTGCTGACTTTGTATCTAGTGCCCTTACAGGTACGGAATACGTTGAAATTTGTCAGGTTGCGTAGGGCAGGCCCTTTTAAAATCTCTCATGACAAGTAACCAAGCATATATTGCTCTTGTTTGATGGTCTTACTTCCCCTCTTCCATTAAAATCAAGTTCACATAATATTTATTAGTCAATGCCTATTTTATTTTCAAAAACTGTTGTTCTTTACTTGCCAATCTTGTCTTTAAATTGTCTACGAAATATTGTAATATTCGTCATTTAAGTAATAAGATTTATCGTTCGTTAGTATAATCTTAACACCCCAAATACAAAAAAATGTAAGACCATTATCATCTCTTTACCCCCAACTTAGAGGCAGCATGCTCTTTCGACTAGTGTGAGCTGACAGATAAGTGATGCTGTCATCATCAATGATTCCATACAATTCCATAGAATCGTCTTTTGAAATGATCAATGTTATGAAGTCAGCCACACACCGCCGTCTAGCCCTTATCTCTGCACGCATGCGCCTCTGAAATGAAAACATTTGAGAATAATGCCGAGCCAGTCATGGAAATTTGTGGTTTATTCGGACCGAAGCTAATCATCTTGTGGTAGACATACATACGATGTTTATTAATTTATGTGTAAGCATAGCAGAAGATGGATATATTTGATCATTTAATATGATAAAGTAATTCAAAATCTGTTTGAATTTTAACAAGTTCACTGACAACTGTCTACCAAAAGATGAAACAGGATTTCATGGTCTTCAAATCTAGTATCTATCAGACCATTGCTGGGTCGATATTTTATATGCGTTCCAATATTCACTTAGATAATTAGCATGCATGACAGAAATCGAGGCTTAAATTAAAATCTTCAAATCTGGAGGGCATTGCCTGGCCTCAGGCCAGTTAACAATTATTCGCTTTCAGCTATAAGTTTCTTAATACTCTTACATAACTAAAAAGTTAACAAAAAATAACCTATAAATGGGGTTAAAACCTGAGAACTAAATGGCGCCACTGTTGTGTGTTCCCAAAGATGACGATTGGTTAAACAAGATGTCAAATGGAATTTTTGACATTTTACTGTCCAATCGCACACATAAAGGAACACTCAACAGTGGCGCCATTTAGCTTCTAGTTTATATCCCCATTATAACACATTTACGGTAAAGCCTAGAAAATTATTTCCTAATCATGATATTACGAATAATATTTACACGCAATTTAAGTACCGTATAAATGTGTGTGCGTATCTGAATACCTTAAATATGCAAGTAGATAATGGAAAAATAGTTTCGTGAATACTGGAACAATTGAAAGGTTGTGCTCATACAACCGTCAAATCGTTAGCAATGTCATCTAATACCTTCCTTACGCTCCTGACATACCTCTTTGACCTTTAAAACACCCCGGTGAAACAGTGCGAGATGATTCACTCGATCAATCGACGTTAAAATACCTCGCAACTGTCCTACATAATCTTCTGTTTGATGCCTCGTTTTGCATTAGGTTGTTTACATAGGCGGGAGATGTCACCACCTTTAGCAACGTCGTGTTAGACGTTTGATCGGTTTTAAGAATAGGTGGCTCAAACATAAGATAGACAACTTCTGGGCAACTTACAGTGACATTTACTACATACCCTACACATTCAGTTGTAGCGTGGACCCGTAAATTAGTTTTCTTTTCCACATTGTGTCACCAATATTGACCATAGCCTAACACATCATAATAAGCAGCATAATGCGAGAGCGATTTATCAAATATAGCTATATAGCTTTACTATTAAACAATCCATCACAAATGAATTGAGGAAAGCAGGCGTTCCAACTTGCAAAATTGATTTGTACATTTTACTCCTTTGGAAACACAAACAAGTGTTTTAAATCTCCCTAAACATCAACAAGCCAAACGTTGGCTTAGAAAACCGCTCTCACTTTGAAATCATCAACATCAACATATTGTAACGTTATACCCAGAACAGTCCCTTGCGTCACTTCCGTTTTTTAACTTACCGAGGCCTCTGGCGGCGACATCGGTGGCGACGAGAATGCCGCCGCGCGCCTGACGGAACTGCCCGAGCACGTAGTCACGGTCCTGCTGATTCTTGTCGCCGTGAATCGAGAGTGCACGCCACCCCGCGCGGTTGATTGTTTTAGTTATTTCATCCACCTATAGTCAAATGTTATAGGTATCTCTGGTTCATTGTAAAGCAGTTTGGAACCGTTACAAAATTGTCTGAACCCAAACCTAAAAATTATTTGTAGACGCGAAATCTACTCATCTTGAATCATCATTGTTCATTAGGAATTTTTATGGAGGTCCGAAAAAATAAACTACATTTTTATAACGACAATGGCGTGGCGCAACCAAAAGTAGTGTGTTGTGTTTTGCAATTTGTCTTACCTTTCTCTTGGTCTCGGCGAATATGATGGTCTTGGTCTCTTCTTCTGAAGAAATCTCTTGAAGCAGAGTAATAAGCTTGTCTGCCTTCTCCCACTCCTCACAGATGTCAACAATTTGTAGAATGTTGTGATTAGCCGCTAGTTGGAGCGAACCAATGTTAATTTGGATGTAATCATTGAGGAACTCTTCAGCGAGATTTTGTACCTCTTTAGGCCAAGTTGCAGACCACATGAGAACCTAGAAGTGATAAGGTTTAGGTTGTTATATTTGAAATGAAGTTTAGCTATTTGTAAAAAATCTGGTATGGACATAAAAAAATAAACACTAACCTGTCTATCAGGCCTGATTTGCTCTATAATTTTCCTGATCTGAGGCTCGAAGCCCATATCTAACATTCTATCAGCCTCATCCAGAACCAAGTACGTGCAGCGTTTGAGATTTGTGGTACCTGTAAACATTTGCGATCTTTTTAGTTACTTTTACAACTTGAATAAATAAGCAGAAAACTTCAACAAAATCATTAAAGCATAATGTTTATGTTGTATAATAATCTGTTATTGAAAATCTATTAACTGTTTCTCAAACTAAAATTACATTAGTTTTTTACCAAATGACTATAATTTCATTTGAATAATATCATTAGATGAGTTTTCAAGTTAATACAGCACTTTATTGGCCCTGCCGACAAACTGCTTATGCATACTCACTATTACCTTTAATATCAGTCAGCCAATATTACCTTTTTCCAGAAAATCAATCAGTCTTCCAGGAGTAGCAATAACTATCTCCACACCTCGCTCCAAGCACCTGCCTTGTGGTCCCTTAGGCGCTCCACCAAATACACATGTGTTGCGCACTGCAACATTCTGCCCAAAGTCTGTGGCCACCTGTAAAGGTTCAATGCTTGTGATCTAGTGTTTATTTGATTGCTTGGGTTCAACGAAACAAAAATGTAACAAAAACAATTACCCCAGAAAAATTAATATGTTACCTCTAGAATTGCACATTTTGATCTATAATTCAAGTGGGATTAGACAGACAAGATTATCATGTTTAATGCAATGTTTTTGTGGTGAATATTGTAATGAAAAACACTACACGAAGGTCATAATAATACATACATAAATAGCCAACGGTGGACTAGAGGTAACAAAAGACCATAAAGAGAACTACACACCAACTCAACAATTCATACAAATAGCTGGAAGAATAAACTTTTTTTGTATTCCCCTCAGATTATTAAATACTACTGTCAAAATTTAGCTAACAATTTATCTAGCTTGACTTAATTTTATATAATGATAGCTTAATTTTACAAAAATCTATCATTGACTGACAATGCAGACATTGTTGGTGTATAAAACTCTTGCAGAGAATAGACCAAAAATTATGCACATGGTTTAATGTTTTTAAGAAGTTTCATCAATCTGTAATTTATGTGGAAAATAATGATTTTGTAGTATAACAGTAAACAAAGATAAAGAAATGTAGATATTAAAGCACAGGTATTAAAAGCTAGAAGAAACTAACTAAATATAAATAAAAGAAAAAATAAATTAAAATAATAGATATAACTAATTAATTAGTGCTAAAAGAAATAACTCCAAGGGTACGTTCAGAAACCTGATCCTATCAAAAGATAAATTTCGAATTTTGATAATGTTTAAAATTGTAAATGAACTCAAAGAAATGCCCAAACAATGTCTTTAAGGTTTTCGAACATAGCCTGTATGCAAAAAGCTAAGTTCTACATATTAGTATTAAAATGAGAATTTACTATCTTAGGCCCGTCCTGTTCTATGGGATCATCCAACATCTCCGCGGCAATCCCATTCATTGTAACCAAGGTCTGGTGCGGCACAATGAAAAACAAATATCTTGTAATTTTAAATCATTATAATATAAAGAAAAATTTAGCAGCAATTTATCAACATGAATTATTCATCAATTAAGTCAATTCAATTAAGTCGGCTCTTTTTAAGCCTAGCATCCAAAGTAATTTTTTTAAACCTAATAATAACCAGACATTTCTTTAAATATGGGCATTAGTAGAAGAATCAGGCAGTCCCGTCTCCAATATATCACCTAATTATATCCTAACCTAAAACTTAAAAAGAATTTATTACTTATTGAAATTACCTGCTGAATTTGCTGAGCTAACTCGCGAGTTGGTGCCAGAACCAGCACAATAGGGCCATCGTCCCTCAACAGTCTGGGCTGGTTGATAATATGGACGATAGCTGGCAAGATGTATGCCAATGTTTTTCCAGACCCTGTTTGAGCTATGCCAACCATGTCACGTCCAGATAAAGCTATTGGCCAGCCTTGGGCCTGAATTGGAGTTGGGTTTGGAAATCCCTGTTTAAGAATCTCTTTCATAGCGTAATCAGGAAACCCGCCCTCTTCAAAGAAGATGCTCGGAGCAGGCACATCGCGCCCCTTCACTGTAACTTGATTCTGACTCCGATAAGCTTCAATCTCCTGAGGGGTACGTCTGGCAACATTAGGATGGGGAACATAGAAGTTCTTTTGGAATGGAGTGAGCGTCACGTTCTCCCAGCGAATTTTGCGGAGATCCCGGCCCGGCTGGTCGCTCTTGAAATTGCCGCGGAAGTCATCACGACCGCCGCGATCACCGAAGCCACGGTCGCCAAAGCCGCGTCCGCCCCGGCCACCGCCGTCGCGGCCCCGGCCTCCGCTATCACGGCCTCCTCTACCGCCGCCAAATCGGCTTCCACCTCTATCTTCAGAACGGTCGCTTGATCTACCACCTCTGGGCCCACCGCGGCCGCCACCGCCTCCCCGGCTACCTCCGCGTCCGCCACCTCGGCCTCCGCCTCGCCCACCACGTTTATCGTCATACCTAAATACATAATAGTTAGATTGCGATTGATACGAAAGAAAGCGGAACGACCTCGGAAAATTAATGCCAACAACTTACATGTTTTAACTTGGATTTACAAAATTCACTTCACTTATTTAGTTATGAATTAACTTTAATACTTAAAAAACAATGTACACAATACAGCTGTAGTTTAATCTCCAATTTAACAGAAAATTCACAAGAAATCACGGATAGCGTCCATTTCTTTCACAGCAAATTCAGCATAGAGACGCCATTTTGAATTTTTGTTTTCTTTTTTAATGTTGTTGTTTATGGCGCGCCCTGGATTTGAGCCCAAATTGAATTTAAAATAATAATCATCATTATAAGTTTTAATTAACTAGATTAAATGCTCAATAATTAAACATTTTGAAATTATTTGAAACTTCTCAATAAAATAACAAATTATAAAATAAAGTTGAAAATTAGATCCCATAAAAGTAAGAAACCTCTATGGGTCACACGTCACACATCCGGAGTTTAATTATGGCGGGAAATTTTAGTACATAAATAAAGTTTTACAAACTTTCATACTAAGTAAATAGACTTATCTAACAATGTTATCATGAACATGCTATAGAATTCTTGTAGAATAATTTATTCACGTCCTCTATTCATATATTTATGCAAAAATTCATGTTGTTTAGAATCCGGTCGATATAATCCTTATTGATCAAACAACTCTATTCCCTCACAAAAGTGGGTCACGTCCAGTACTTTCATGATCCTTCTTTTATTTCGGGAAGGGCGAACCCTACCAAAATGGACCCGTCCATGACTTCTATCCCAGTTTTCGAAAAGCCCCATCAACGGCTTAGTGTCCCAGACTGGACGAGGAATATCCAGAGGTTACAAAGCGAAGCTAGGTTGCGACGTTTCGAGAATTACGAACTGCGACAAAGAGCGAACCAACTCAGGAATGAAACTCGAGTTACTACCGTTTGGGACAACTATGTTAACAATGAGCTGCTCCGTGATAGGTAAGTCATCATAATAATTATGATATTATCGTAACAATACCTAATAAAAAAATAAGGAGCCATTTTTGTGAGTTGGGTGGTTTCTCGACCACAAAAAACTCGGCCAATGGTCGAGTAGCCATTTAATGAAAAAAATAGGTGTCACGGCCACTCGACTGCTAAAATCTTGGCTAGTTATCGGGTTTGTTTATTATTAGGTCGATGACTGACCCCACAAACCCTAATATCGGAATTAATCGTAACGTAAATTTTCGTAGATAAATAGCCGAGACCACGGAGACAAATACAAAGAGGAGCTGCCCTAAGACGTTTTCTATATTATATATATATATATATATTATATATATATATATATTATATATATATATATTATATATATATATATATATATATATTAAGTCCTTACATATGAAATTGGCGTTTTGTCGTACTGGCCACTTTGATCACAAATTTCTCCTATTTGGTTAGGAATTCGAAATTCAAATTTATACAGCTATTTCCACATGTAGTTGTGTTTCGTAAACCGTCATTCATTTGTTTTTTTACTTATCTTTTTTCTGTTTGCATCGCTCGATTTACAAAATGGAAAATTTGAAATATCGCGTTATTTACGAGTACGAGTTCCACCGTGGCACCAGTGCTGCGGAAACGGCTCGAAGGGTTAATGATGTGTATGGCGGTTGTGTCGCAAAAGAAAACACAGTGCGTTTTTGGTTCCAACGTTTTCGTTCTGAAAATTTCGACCTGCAAAACAAGCCCCGTGGACGGCCGGAGACCCAAGTTGATAATGAAGCATTGAAGGCTATTGTGGAAGCGGATCCATCGCAAACCACGTCCGAGTTAGCTGCAGGCTTCGGTGTTAGTGATAAAACTGTTTTAATCCACTTGAAGCAAATTGGGAAGATTAAAAAACTTGAAAGGTGGGTTCCTCACGAATTGAGTGAAGCAAACCGGCAAACGCGCGTCAACTGCTGCGTTACATTACTTGACCGGCACAATAACGAAGGGATTTTAAATCGAATCATTACCTGTGATGAAAAGTGGATTCTCTACGATAATCGGAAGCGCTCATCGCAATGGCTGGACCCTGGCAAGCCAGCCAAAGCCTGCTCCAAGCGAAAATTGACCAATAAAAAGTTACTTGTAAGCGTTTGGTGGACTAGCGCCAGTGTCGTTCATTACAGTTTTCTCAAATCTGGCCAGACGATTACGGCAGATGACTATTGTCAGCAATTGCAAACCATGATGGAAAAGCTAGCTGGTAAACAACCGAGGCTGGTCAATCGCTCTACGCCACTGCTGCTTTTCGACAACGCTAGACCACACACTGCACAACAGACGGCTAGCAAATTAGAAGAGCTTCAATTGGAATGTCTAAGGCATCCACCGTACTCCCCGGACCTTGCTCCAACAGATTACCATTTTTTTCGAAATTTGGATAACTTCTTGCAAGGGAAAAAATTCAACTCAGATGGGGCAGTCCAAATCGCCTTCAAAGATTTTATTGATTCCCGTCCGAATGGTTTTTTTAGTAAAGGGATCAATGAACTACCTAATTTAAATTTAAATGTAAAAAGGCTACTTCAATTTGGTTAAAATCTCTCAATTATGATGATACTGAGTCGCTTTTAAACGTTGTATCTTAAAACCCCCACTCACTTTGCTTATTCATGGGCTCCCCTGTATAAGTAAATGTCCATGGGTACATACGCACTCCCCGCTGTCACGCACACACACACACACACACTCACACACACACATACACGCACACACACGCACCCACGCACACACACACACACACACACACTGATACATACATCACTTAATCTCTCACATGTTTATTTAATTTAGTGTAATTTAAGTTGTACTTACCTGTCATCCTCCTGGTCCGGTGTTGGAGAGGCTGGCAATCTGTCATACAGGATATCCTAGTACAGATGCCAGTCTCTCACATAGATCATATTTAACTGTACCTCTTATATTAATATTCATTTAATGTTTTCTTTTTCTTTTTTATCTATGTGAGAGAAGAATAATAAAAAATATTTCTATTTCTATTTCTATTTCTATTACCTATGAGATGGCAAAAGTGCATAGATTACAATGGCTCATACTTTGATTAAATAAATATACTATATAAAAATTTTTCGACTTTTTGTTCCTCCCATACAAAACGCCAATTTCATATGTAAGGACCTAATATATACAGGGTGTCTCAGAACGATCCGACTATTTCGAGAGTGAACGAAACGCAAATTAAGCGAATTGGCTGTATGTAGTGAGTGTCCTGTGCCTGATCCGTTCTTAAATTTTTAATTGCCGCCATGATTTACGCGGGAGAACATCGTTCGTTTTGTGTTCGTGCTTATTATGAAAACAATCGATCTCTGATTCGTGTTCGACGGTTATTCCGACTTCATTATGGATTGCGGAATATTGGGGAAGCACCAAGCAATGCAACAATACTCGCTTGGATCCAGACTTTTAACACTACCGGAAACACTATTGGCGACACCCACCATGGCCGTCCACGAACTGCAAGAACACCGGAAAACATAGAGTTAGTTGCAAATTCAGTAAGGCAACAGCCTCGGGTCAGCGTCAGGAAGCGCGAGTCACAATTAGGACTATCTAGAGCGACGATTCACCGCATCATGCGATCTGATTTGCATCTTAAGGCATACAAAATTCAAATTGTGCAAGCTCTGAATGAAAACGATTTCGTTACAAGACTCAATTATGTGAATGTAATGTTGGAGAGATTTAACAGTTTTGACAACATTTTCTTTAGTGACGAAGCGCATTTCCACCTGGATGGTTATGTAAACCGCCAGAATTGTCGCTTTTGGGGAGAATCTAACCCAATGATGTTGCATCAACGCCCGTTGCATAGCCCCAAAGTAACCGTGTGGGTCGCTATGTCAGCAAACTGCATCATTGGGCCTTATTTTTTTGAGGACTACAGAGGCAGAGCAGTCACAGTAAATTCACCACGCTATATCGACATGATACGCAATTTTCTTGCTCCTCGACTGCAAGAATGTGAACATTACAATCAGTTGACATGGTTCCAGCAAGATGGAGCGACGGCACATACCACTAACAATTCACTAGCAGCATTACACGAAATCTTCCCTGAAAAGGTCATTTCACGGAGGGGTGACATTGAGTGGCCGCCTCGAAGCCCCGATCTGACCCCACCAGATTTTTTTTTATGGGGTTATCTTAAGAGCGTTGTCTACGATTGTCACGAAATTTGGCACATTTAAAAAGAAATATCGAAGAAAAGATAAGCTTGATTTCTCGACAACTTCTAAGAAAAATCTTCCGTAATGTTCGTGAAAGATTCGAGGAATGCCGACAACTAAACGGACGCCATTTGAACAATGTCATTTTTAAAAAGTAAAATTTCATTATTTTTCTGTTTGATGGTATTAATAAATATTAGTTACAAAAAGTTTTTATTTTAACTATATAGCATTGTAATAGTTGGATCGTTCTGAGACACCCTGTATATATATATATAAAGAATATATTATATAAAAAGATCTGTTCAATTTTGACACGGGATTTCACGTAAGTCCTTTATTATCATCACTTACTTACTAGTCTTACTACCAAGTATAAGGAAACATCCTTGCCCAAAATGTGATATTTTGATGTCATGTATTGAATTATAAATATTGAGTAAGTTAATCAATATTATCTGCATTATTTAATTGCATGCTACAAAAATAAATATTTTATACAAATATATTTTTTTAGATTTCATATCTGGCCACCCAGCTTACTATACAAAATACATGAATGAATGAGAGTGAATGAAACAGGTCATATAACCTTCTACAGTCAAGAAGTTATTCTACTTGGCGATAGATGGCGTTGCACTTTCTCGAAGGAATAAGTTACGAGCATTAAAAATTGCATTAAAAAAATACATACGAGTGGAATTATGTATTTTTTTCGTTAGAAATAGTTGTATTACTCGTGCTGTTGCACGATACAACACAACATATAATTTTTGCGTCACTAATTTCAATTAAAATGGTTGAAATCAAACCAAGTCATATTCGTGTCGTATCCATAAAATCCAAAGTAACACTGACAGAAGCGACGCCTGGTGGTTAATAGCTAGTAGTAAGAGTACTTAGTCCGCTATGAGACGGGACTAAGTTGCTTGTGGCACCTCCTCTTTGTATTTGTCTCCGTGGCCGAGACCGACAGCTTAACGTGCTTTAATAATAAGTACCTGGTTGACCGAGCTTAGCTCGTTTATTTTTTTTGTAAGACACCTACGCATTTCGGTAAACTCTACTTACTTCATACGTTCAGAAGAAAGTACACGCGGCTAGATATAGTAGCACCACTCTTATACGAGCAAGATAAGAATAATAAGGATCTCGGAAACGTACGGCTGCAACGATTTCGCAATTTAGTTTCGGGGGCAATAAATCGATCTAGCTTATAAAATAGATTTCCCCGTATTTTCAGGCTAAAAGAATTGATACGCGATATCATTGAAATAGAAAGGTAATTTTGGCTCAGTCGGGACACCGCGAGTTTGCAGTTTGAATCTCGACAAATATTTTTTTATTATTTCTTTATTCTTTTTTCGTTTGTTTCTTTTTTTATATTTTTTTATTCTTTCATTTAGTTATTTAAATACAAAAATGAAAGAAAATTTCGGATAAATTTTTTGGTGGTCTGAAAGTTTTCTATCAGATGGCCCGAGTCAAAGAAGAAAAAGAAAATAAAAGAGGAAAAGAATATATTATGTATTATAAAATAATAGGATGGGACTTTTGATAGGATTCAGAAAGGATTATTATAGGAAAATAAATTATTCCCATGCCAACTAACCTACCAACTTATTAGCAGTAGTTCCAATTTTGGCCACTTCACAGATACAGTGGTAAAGGCGGCGCTAGTAGTAATATAAATTTGCATTTGTTGAGGTTGCGTGGATAATTTCGATGAAATTAAGCATTATATGGGGTTTCGGGAGCGATAAATCGATCTAGCTAGGTTTAATTTTTAGTAAAAATAGATTTCCCTGCCATTGACAATAAATTAGGATCGGAATTTGGATAGAATTCAGAAAGGAAAATAAATTATTATTCCCATGCCTAACAGTGGTAAAGGCAGCGCTAGTAGTAATATAAAATTGAATTTGTTGAGGTTGCGTGGATTAAATAACGTCTCCGTGGATAAAATAGCATTTTCCATTTTTGTGTTACATATCTGAAAAAATAACTGAAAATACTTTTAAATGCTTTTTTAGAAGAAAATTTCGTCACTATGTGAGTTGTAGTGACATCTGTTGCAGAACTTTAGGTGTAAGAAAAACGAAGTGATTTTCTGTAAAGGTATTTTAATTGAACTAAGTAAATAAAAAAATAAGTAATAACAACGACGACGACGGTAAGTAATAAATAAAAAAATATACCTATAAAAATTGCTCTATCTGTTGGAAAAAATTTAGACCACGAAAAAATAAGGTACTAAATAAGAAATTTTTATTTCTGCCATTTTTCTATTTAAATAACTAAATGAAAGAATTAAAAGGTTAAAAACAAACAAAAAAGAAACATGAACAAAAAAATAAAAAAGTACATTCATATGGATTCGTCAGTCTGACCTTCGGTTTCATTGCCTCCCGGTTCCCCAACAGAGCCACCGCGTCATTTTGGATAGCAGCGAAATTAACCTTCTCTTTTAATGATATGGCGTACAAATCTTTTAAGCTCGAAAACATGGGGAAATCCTGTTTTACCAAAAACAAAAGCTAGCTAGATCGATTTATCGCCCTCGAGACCCCCTATATACCAAATTTCAGAAGTAGTTCTACACAACAAAAATAAAAACAATACAAACACTACAAAATATTTTCAAATTATTAGGGCAACCCAGTCTTTAAGGATGGGACAATCTACCTTATCAGCAATTACCTTCAGCACACTGTTGGAGCTGGCCCGCGCTCTGCCTAGGAGTGATACAGCTATTCTCTTGCGTCTGATAGCGTAGAAATCGTCGGTGCGCTATTGCGCAAACATCTGTGAGTAGCGAGGCAACCCCAACAAGCTTTACGAAGCGCGGAAACATTTTAATTTTTATACAATCAGGTGGTTCCTTACCTAACCGAACTGGGGAGTCTCACGAAATATCTTCGAATGGCTCAGTGCCCCACTGGGATTCGAACCCAGAACCTCCGTAATGAAATGAGAGCCGGAAAACGCTTACCGCTCCGTTCTGTATAATATTTTGTTATATATGGGCCTGCGTATCTGACTCATCATCATCGCAATGAGCTGTAAGGTCACCAACCGACCGCACAAACCCTGTGTCAGTGTTATAGAGCCGCCAGTCCACTGACTTTAAGGTACATGTGCTGCATCCGGAGACGGCAGTGTGAAGGTCAGTCGGGCGTGGCGAGTCCCGGCTTAACGTACCTTCTGGAGCACGGAATCATCTTACGTAATTTAACTAAGAAAGACCTGCGAAATCTAATGTCACTAGGCTGAGCTTCCAACATAAGATGATAATAATGACGACGGAGATAATCTAAAATATTATTTAACAAACAAAGCACTATTTTCATGGTTCTCAGCCTCCGTGGCCGAGTGGTCGAGATTTCGACGCCCATGAGGTTCCGGGTTCGATTCCCGGTGGGGACACTGTTAAGCCAAAATCTCTTTGTGATACTTTCCCTAGTTTGGTTAGGACATTGCAGGCTGTATCACCTGATTTTCCGAAAAAGAGAGACGAGTCCCGGCTACAAACAAGTCAGTAGTGGCCTTTGGCGACTCTATAACATTGACACCAGGGTTTGTCAACCTTACGACCCACACGACGACGATGATGATGGTTCTCGAATTCCTATTTACTCTTCAAAGAATATTCGAAGTCCAGTCCTGGCGGGAGAAACAACGGTACACTAGGGAATGCGTGCGAGATGAAATCAGGGCTTTGAAGGAGGAGAAGAACGCTACTGAGCTGCATTTGGAGTCGCTGCAGATTCCCCTGATGGTGTCCAACCAGTGTCTTTCCAATCGTGACCAGCGAGTGCCTCCAGAGCTGACTAGGGACCAACTTGGAGAAGAGCTGAATAAGGTTAGATGACGTAACAATAGGAAAATTTATCATAATAATAAAATTATAAAGCGAAAAATGAAAAAAATTGTCGATCTTGGATAGGACTCGAACCTCATCTCCTCAGCTATCCGGGCCAGACAACAGGCGCATTTTCCAAACGCGCATTTGATACATAGTTTCGCCATGTCCGTCTGTCTGTCAGTCCGCGGCTTAGCTCAGAGGCTTTTAGTACTAGAAGGCTGTAATTTTGCATGGATATACATACAATACTGCCGACAAAGCAGAAGTATAAAAAAAAATGAGTGTTCCTCTGGTAGACGTGAAGTAGAGGTTACCGCATGATTATCGTTGGATAGGTTTTTTAAAAATAATGGGGATTTGCTAAAACCATTTTTCGATGCTAGTGTACGTTTCAGAAATATTTCGTTTTATGTATTTGTGCTTATTTTTGTTAGAGTCAAGTTCCCCCTCCCCCTACCAGCGAAACCGTTGTATTTGGAACATTATAATGACTGTGTCTAGATTTTTAACTCAACCAATCTTTTCTTACCTCATCTTTTCTAATCGTGTACAACGATTTTTCTTATGGCAATATCTACCACACTCTAAAATCTTAGCTTTCATCTAGGAACTCCACATAATAGAGAACAGCAAGCGCGTCCTAACAGACGTCTGCCACATGGGCTGGGAAAAGATAAAGGATTTGACGAACGTATTCTGTCGTTTGGAGCGCGAGATCACGAATAAGGACGAAACATTGAATCTGGAGTACCATGTCAAAGACCTGGATCGGAATAGTGGCGATATATCGTACAAGGTGGACCCCACGCGGATTCCAGCCGAGTAAGTCCATCGGCGCATGACAAAAAGCTTTATAATACATATTAATATTATATATTGCTTCGCTTTGTTATTTGCTTGCGTCAATTCCATCAGGTCAATGTCGGAGAAATCCTACGTAGATTGCATTGAAAACACGATCAACATTGCCGAACAGCTGATGTCAGAATCAAAAACCGTACGCGAAAATATGTTCAAAGCCAGAGAGACAGCTAAAAACCAAATGCATGCACAGAGTCAGACAGTAGAGCTGATTATGAGGAGAAGGGTGTACGACATACAACGGGCGAGGAATGAGATGGAGTGGCAGAAGTACAAGGTAAACCAGAATAAAGGTACTAGTTTTAAAAAGTACGTTGACATCATTGCGGGGATAAAAATTATTGCTTGCAGTTGGAACAAAACCTTCGAAAATTGGACCTAGAAGTAGAAGCATTAAGAGCGGCAGTTGCTGACAAAATCGATCCTACAAAATTGGTTGAAACAAGACTCGAGATGAGGACTCGAAGGCCAGTACTTGAAAGAGTTCAGGTAAGATAACGTAGGTCTGCTGGAAGATATTTCTTTAGAAATAAGCAGGCCTGTTGTGTCGTTTTTTCAAATGTAATTGTATTTTTGTCATCTATATCTACAATAAATGGTTTAATAAATAAATAACATGGATATTATTTTGAAATGTAATTAAAATTGTACTGGTAATTCTAACGAAATTACGTCAACAGGACATGCCAATGAGAGGCCTATTCGAAGAATACGAACGTATTCATTTGAGTTCTCAAAAACTGGAACATAAATTGGAAGAAGCTTTGTAAGTATTTTTTGTGATCCATAAAAAGGGTTTGATTGTGTTAACAGAATCATTTTCAATAAATTCCACTTACATAGCCAATGTTTTGACGAGTCCGAGTCCTTACACATAATATAAGCAACTTACACTATACAACTCACAATAAGTTCGAACATAATTTCTAGTGTAATTATCTATAAAAACCCTCCGAGATAAAAACTAAACTAGGCGTACTACAAGGCACTGCTTTAGGTCTAATACAATTAAAATTGTATAAAATTGATTCTCTCGATCTTCAAATGCAAAATATGATTTACATTCACAGGAGGACCTACCACGGTATGTACAACCACCACCAAAGGGTGACTAAAGACTTGGAGTACAAGAACCAAGCGTTGGAAACTGACAGACGCCTCATTGAGATCCGCAAACCCTTGCACGGCCCTAACGAGACTGAGTTCAAGAGGAACGTGGGGTACTGCCGTATGGCAGACGAGTTAATTACCGACTAGAAATCATGCTTAGAAAACAAGTACAAATTAATTTATACTTGCGCTGGCCCAGTGCGGGTTGGTCGACTTCACACATAACCTTTGAATTTCTTTGCAGGAGCGTGCAGGTTTCATCACGATGGTTTCCTTCAACGTAAGAGCGTCGAATAAACGTAAATAATATGAATTCGAATTTCGAAAACACATTGGTACGTGGTGGGGATCGAACCCGCGTCTCCCCGACGGGAGGAAGCGGGCCTAGCTACTAGACCACCGACGCTCTTAGGCCTAATCACCCTAATTCAGGGTAGGCTCGAGCCCCTCGGTGGGGACGTATATGAGCTGTTGATGAATTTATACTTGCGATTATCACCTATAAATATCAAATGATATAAACATAAGTCAGACTGTGTTCAGTTAAATAATAATTCAAACTCACAAAATATTGTAGCATATAGGAACACAAACTAAGAAAATCACTTAAACCTATTGTTTTAACAATAACTCAATGCAACATTTTTTTAATTAGTTGGTAATAGCAGGTTCCAAAGGTCCAACTAAAATATGCTCGTTAAATTAATTTTAAAGTGTATTAGAATCTTCGATCACTTATGCTTGTTGCTTTGCACCCAACTAAGCTGTTTTTTATATGTATAATGTTTAATAGGGGATCGGACTACTTTTTTTTATTTTATAAATTCAAACTTCTTAGTTTCTGCTATCGAACACTAAAATAATTTTTGCTCTATCTTTAAAATTGATCGAGTTATAAAGGTTTGAAATTCAAGATTAGACAGAAAGGCACATACCCACTTCTGACGTCACTTGCTAGTAACGCCATATAATCTCCATACAAAAAATCGTTTTTGAAAGAGACAGACATATTGAAACTTTAAAAAATCACTGTTTATTCGTTTTTCAACCGATTCTGTTTTTTTCTTCGCGAATCGTCTGCTATTTAATCTATATTTTAAAAATAATTCATAAACTTTCATAAAATATGTTAAATTTAGGAACAGTCCGATGCCCTATAGGGTGTTCATTATTTAGAGTTTAGACGACTTAATATATATATAGGATAGGTTACGATTACGATAAGCAATAATACTTATAATTAATAATAATAATATTTATTGAAATATAACAAAACAAGCACTGTGCAATGCTATTCCAATAAAATACTTACACTAGTAAACAAGGTGTTAAGAGCAATAACAATGTGTGACATTTTTTGATAAAAATACATTATAATACTTAATATGTAACTTGGTGTTTAAAATTACAAACATCCTGGATTTTTAAAATTTCGCCATTATTTCGAAATTTATACTATTTTAATTTAAGTAAGACAGCGTAACTATTATGGTAAGTAGGCAATGGCCCCGATTTACACTGTCACGCTCTAATTCTTAATTTAAAATAGTCTGTCCTTTTTACCTTATAAAGATTGAAAAGGGACAGGAGATGGCCGTTCTAATATTAGAGCTGTCAAACATCGAATTTGAACCTTATGGCCGTATCGATTGCACAATTTTAGAGAGCACTTAAACATGCGACTTAAAATTCACTGACAGCTATTTTAGGTTATCATTCGTTCAAATTAATATCATTCGTTCATCACCTCTCTTTCATTGGTCATAAAAACGAAAAGGATAGCTGGATTTTAAAATTAGAATTAGAGCATGACATCCCGAATCGAGGCCAATCTTGATTCCAGTTACTCGATTTAAAACTTTCATAGACTATCGCAATTCGATATATTTTTGATGATTTCGTTCAGCCTCAGTATTTTCAGCCACTTGACGACTTTGTGTCGCAACAGACTAGACATCATTACCAAATGAATCGAGGAAAAGTGTTTGCGACCACGAAGGCAGATCTTATTATAATACATCAATTTTGAAAAAGCCGTTATAATATTAAGATGATTTGATATTGTCCAAGAAGTCAGTTTAGAATTTTAGATGTCAATGGCACGGCTCTGAATCTTAATAGTAAATAACATATTTACCGAATCTATTAAACTCTACTAAACTACATTCGATTTGGCGGCGTGTATTATTTCAATATTTAACTTTTAAAAAGCTAGATAATTTGATTACGAGTTAGTAAACTTTAATTTTTCTTTAACAAACATTTTAGGAGATAGCTCACGACGAGCGTGGTTTATTGTGAACAAGTTGATAGTTGATCTATGTTGTGAGTTGTGACCTTTCAAAATGGCGAGTTTTTAAAATCTACTAATAATGTTCGATAAAAACTCTAATCTATGTTAGTCTAATCCTAATATAAGCTAAGAAATACCTATTGTTTGAATGTCGTAGCACCTACAATTTTGTATCATTAGTTATTGCAATATTGTCATTTAATAATTTTATATAAATACTTCTGTATTTTAGCAGACACATAAAATACATTATCACCAAAATAAGTCTGTTTTAACGGCTATGTTAACAGTATGACCTTCCGGTCACCTCTATTCCGCGGCAGTAGGAGCGCTGTCTGCGGTATTAATAATTATGATTATTGTGCGAATAACTGTACTTGAGAATTTAAACAATACAAAATACAAATAAAAAAAAAAAACTCCAGACTTTAAAAGCAATATAGAGGATAATCTGTTTCAAATATATATGCGTATTCCTGCTTATGGTTTCCTGCTTCTAAAATGAAAATTATATTTCAACATGTTGCTTCACAGACTTATTTTGACGAAACTGCAAGAATATTTTAAAAATTACCTATTTATTAAATACACTAGCAAGTTATTCGTGTAAGTATTATTCCTTTTATCAAGTAGAATTGTATGAAAACAAAAAAAGATCCTTATATTATAACGTTATTATTAAGAGCATTCACACTATGGCGTTTTAATGCAACAATGACAGACTAAAAATGAGGGCGCTAGGTACGAAGCTTTTTAGAGACACTAAAGGCCTGCATTCACTTTGATTAATACAAGTGCAGTGCACGCCGTGTGGTGACGGCAGAGTAGAATACATTTGTCACCAACCCCTACTCTTCCCGTGGGTGTCGTAAGAGGCGACTTAGGGACTACACATTGAACAGGGAACGAGCAGCAGCGCTCTCTGATACAGTAACCTTTTAATCTGCGATCTCCAACCCGCCTGCCAAGCGTGGAGATTATGGCAAAACCAAACACTTAAGGGAAGGAGGCTCATAGTCCAGCAGTGGACTGTAACGGACCGTTCATGTTGATGTTGAGTGCAAGTGCGAGTTCATGTACAGGATACGAGGTCTTCGACCAATCACTTGATCTCCGTACGTACGTCACGTAACAAAACGAGGGTAGAGTACACATATTTTGTAATCAAAGTGAATACAGACCTTAACATTTCCCCTTGTGGTTTTACAACTAATAGTCAAACTTGACTCTTTACCAATGGCCATTTCTGGAGTTAACAGTGTTAACCCGAGTGGTAACGAATTAAGTTCCAACATTTTATTATTTCATGTCATTATTTAAATTAACTTTTTTCAGTGGGACGACGGTCATTTCATACCAACCACATAGAATAGATTATTATTGTTCCAGATTACGCGAAATATCTAATAATTATAAAGCGAAAAATGAATTTTTTTTTGTCGATCTTGGACAGGACTCGAACCTGCATCTCCTTGGCTATCCGGGCCAGAAACAGGCGCATTACCAATTATGCCACCAAGATGGAGCTGTAATGCACTCTGAGCAGTAAAAAGCAGTGTCTTTCGTCGACCTTTCACAGAGCTTGGTTGCATAATTGGTAATGCGCCTGTTTCTGGCACGGATAGCCAAGGAGATGCAGGTTCGAGTCCTGTCCAAGATCGACAAAAAAAATTTTAATTTTTCGCTTTATAATTATTAGATATTTCGTTAACAGACATTATTTGTAACAATAATAATCTATTTTATTATTTCATGTCATTATTTAATGTAACGTTTATCAGTGGGAAGACAGTCATTAAATACCACGGAGTCAAATACAAAGAGGAGCTGCCCTAAGACGTTTTCTATATGATAGCGGGGGTCGCCATTGGGAGGAGGTGCGGGGAGATGAAGTTCTGCTAACCATCTAGCGGCCAATAGCAAAACTAGCTTTGCAGCTAGACACTAATAAACCGTACTTAATTTTGCTATTACACACAAGATGGTTCTGTTCGTTAGTTAGTTACGCTGTATAATGTTGCCAGGCAAGTGAAAAAAAAAAAAATCGGACCATTTTTTAAAAATTGATCTCTCTCTTCTTTTTTGTATTATGTAGTCGTTTTTAATGTAGGATTACCTTATAATATGAGAAATTGTGATATACAGGATGGCCCATTTAGATGGGTCAGTATGGGTAACTCTGAAACTATAAGACATAAAAAGATCTGATAAGAAGAAGATCTCTTAATTATCCTGTAAATTTAAGTGTGCAATAAATAATATATATATAAAGAATATATTATATAAAAAGATCTGTTCAATTTTGACACGGGATTTCACGTAAGTCCTTTATCATCATCACTTACTTACTACCAAGTATAAGGAAACATCCTTGCCCAAAATGTGATATTTTGTTGTCATGTATTCAATTATAAATATTGAGTAAGTTCATCAATATTATCTGCATTATTTAATTGTATGCTACAAGAATAAATATTTATACAAATATATTTTTTTAGATTCCATATCTGACCACCCAGCTTACTATATAAAAAACATGAATGAATGAGCTTGAATGAATAATAACCTTCTACAGTCAAGAAGTTATTCTACTACTACTACTACGAACTTTCTCGAAGGAATAAGTTACGAGCATTAAAAATTGCATTAAAAAAATACATACGAGTGGAATTATGTCTTTTTTTCGTTAGAAATAGTTGTATTACTCGTACTGTTGCACGATACAACACAGCATATAATTTTTGCGTCACTAATTTAAATAAAAATGGTTGTAATCAAACCAAGTCATATTCATGTTGTATCCATAAAATCCAAAGTAACACTGACAGAAGCGACGCCTGGTGGTTAATAGCTAGTAGTAAGAGTACTTAGTCCGCTATGAGACGGGACTAAGTTGCTTGTGGCACCTCCTCTTTGTATTTGTCTCCGTGTTAAATACCAAGCACGTAGAATTTTAATTAATGTATCGCTGCAAAAAGTTGTCTCGTGTGGAAGACTTAAATGTGTCCTTATTTTTAAATATTTTAAATGCATCAATCATTAACAATACTTATATTTTACTGACAGATATGTACTCGATAATAAAGAAAAAATACTGGGAGTTACAAAAAAGTAGCTTTGGTACCGCGAGGTGTCGAATTAAAAATATAATAGTTTAAAAAACTAAAAAACACGCTTTTAACACGCACTAAAATTTACAAAATGTCATCTTGGATGTACGCCATGTTAGATTTAAGTCATGTGACTATTTTTTTTCGTATTCCTGACAGCAAACCCTTTCATTTGATACCCATATCATGGGGGTGCATTTCAAATAGCCTGTCCGTCATATTGGATTTAAGTCACGTGACTATTTTTTTCGTTTTCTGACAGCAAACCCTTTCATTTGATACCCATATCATGGGGGTGGATTTCAAACAGCCAGTCCGCCATCTTGGGGAGGCCGCCATATTGGATTTGTAATGACGTTTCTTAGCTAGTCATGTAATTGTCATCAGAACTCAGAGCGTGTGCAAAATTTCATCCTAATCGAAGACCGGGAAGTGGGTCAAATTAAGATTCCAAGATTTTCTTACATACATACAAGTGAAGCTAATAAAAGCGTGTTAAAAATACAACATTTTAAAAACATTACACCTAAAGTTTTTAACTTTGACACAATGAAAAAAACATTTTTTTAAACATAATGAGGAGTGGACGTACACTACGAAAATAAACTTACACATAATAAATAAACACGTATGTACTTACTTCTTATTATAGACAAAAAAAATGTACTTACTTCAGTATTATAAGATTAAATTAAATTGTGTACTTATGAGGAAAATTGTATCATACACGACTTACATAGAAAATAACCCATGATTAAAAAAAGTAATAAAACTCGCGCCTTGATAAACGAGTTTAAACCTTAATTTTTAATTTAGAAACCAGTTTTGAGTGCAATTGACAACATTTCAAATTCATAAAGGTGCAAAATTAAAAAAAAAACCATTTGGAGATTAGATCTTCCTAAACACAATATTTTTTTTTCAGAATTAATAATCCACAAAATTAAAGAGATATTTGCAAATAACCTAAAGTAACTCAGGTAAAAGTAGGCGGTTTAGGATTTTTAGCAACAAATGCCTTTGCTTTTTTTTATTTTTGACTAACATGATTGTTCATTGTTCATGAGCATTAACGTTATAAATCCTAAGGTCGTCGTTTTAGGATGAGCGTGTTTTTAATATTAAAATTTATTTGCTTTGACTTGAAATTAATCAAAAAAAAAACGTGTAGTGTGTTTTCAGGTAAATTTTTCATACCTATAAATAATAAAAAATAACTATTAAAAAAAATTAAATGTTGCCAATTGCAATAATTGTCAAAACTATAACAAAATTAAATTAAATATTTAGGCATAAACAACAATTAATAATTTTACATGGTAATAAAGGAAATTATTGGAAAATGTTCTTACATACAAATAGTAACAGGCATGAATCGTATAGATAAGTAATAAATATCCGAACGGTACAAAATTACACCTATAGTCAGGCACGAAAAAAAAGTTTATTGTAAACATGACATGTCCATGCTAATGAAAAAAAAAAACAACTTGACCAATGTTGCTGTCTATCATGGAATAGGGGGTTGCCAGGTCTTAAAACCGAAAAGGTGGACTGACCAGCCAGCTTAGCCGGACATTTGGCTAGAAAGACCCTTATTTTAGTCTCCACACGACAATTTTTTAAAGTAAGTAAGGCTTTTTTATCATTTACCATCAAATCCCTTTTTAATGAAACAACAATAAAATGGTAAAGTTTAAAAAGCCTAACAAAAGCCGGATATCGTCTAATTTGGCCGGACAGGCAACCAAAAAGCCTTTTTGTGTCCGGCTTTATCCGGACGTCTGGCAACCCTTATAGGGGGGGTATAGACTGAGAATCATTCAATTTTAAAAAAGTACAATTTTATGGGAAATCTTACGTCACACCGTTTACTGAAATCATCTATTTCCTAGTAATACTTTTAAATACTGTCACAACTGCCTTATCTATAGGTATCTTTTTGTACCTTCTATGACTGTACTATGATGAAAGGACCTAACACTGCATACTAACTATACGCCAACTAGTTTCGTGGCGAAACAATGAAATAGCTTGATACAGCATCATTTTCAAACTATAGTTGGGTTAATGTAGGATGAGCTCTGACAAATTAAAATTTAAAAAATCTTTTTAGATAAAGATAAAGATATTTCATTTGCGATAGATATGGTAGATACAAAGATGTTAGTATGATTAAAAATAAAGCACATATCTAGCCTAAGTTTAAAGCATGCAAATGTCCATTTACTTACAAACTAGTACAATTTAATATTATTTCGTTTATTTATTTATTTATTAAGTAAAATTACATACTGTTTAATGGTAAAATAAAGAGGTGAAGTTACTTTATTTTTAATTATTAGCTATTATGGTTTTTAAACTGAATATTATAAAAAAAAGTTGTTAACGTCGTATGAAGAATTTTGAAGCTGTCAGAGCTCATCCTATAATAACCCAACTATATGATATCATACATTTTTTTTTAAATTATACCCTAGAAGACAAAATATAAAATTAAAACTTCAATGGTTTAGTTTGAGACAAGTCGGTGAGTTAATTCAACGTGTTAGCAGAATAATGCCAAACCTCTCAGGTTACAATCTCAAAAAAAAAACTTCCCATACAAACTGATCAGCTGATCGAGGTTCCGGGTTCGATTCCCAGTAAGGACATTGTCAAGCATAATTATCTTTGTGAGACTTTCCCCAGTTTGGTTAGGACATTGCAGGCTGAATCACCTGATTGTCCGAAAAAGAAAGATGATTCCGTGCTTCGGAAGGCACGTTAAGTCGTTGGTCCCGGCTACTATCTAGTCGTTACACGAGCCAAGTCAGTGGCCTTTGGCGGCTCTATAACACTGACACCAGGGTTTGTGAGGTCGGTTGTCGACCTTACAACCCACACGATGAAGAAGCTAATCGAGTCAAAGGGGAGCAACCAAAATGAGCCACAGCAAAAAAATAATAATTACGAAACATTTTGAAATATGGAATATATATAACTACTAGTGTTGCCAAATACCTAAATTCTGATGAAAGTAATAAGAACGTTGATAGTAAAATTCCAACATTCATGTGATATCCTTATTACAGACAACTCAAAACAGTCAATATTATAATAATATTTTTATGTTCATATTGAATCCCAGAGGTCAAACATTTTGGTTTCTGTACGTTGTGTATGGAAGTTATTTTTTTTTGCGAATTTTAAAACGTGAAACCGAAGTTGTTCAGTTTCATGGGCTGACCTACCACCTGAGAGGTTTTGTGTTATTTTTGTAACACGTTGTGTAAGAAATGTTAAATTATTCTATGATAGAACTCATGAGACGGGCTGCAAGTCAGGCCTAGGGCCGACTTTCTCATACGCTTCATCAAGCAAAGAGCAAATCAAGGCAATATTCCCATCATTCAGTTTCCGGTTTGACGCCAATCTGATTGAAGGTTCCGGACAATCGTGTTCTAGGTCCCTCAAGTACGCCGAGACTGTCAAAGCCACACCTTTCTCTAAGCAATAGTTGGTTACGTTTTTTAAGTAGCTGTGCTTCAAACGGTCGGTGAGGTCTTCCTTTTTCAAATAGATGTGTTTGATTGGCGATATCTCGTCGCCGCGGTAAGTGAAGTGTTGCAGGTTGGAGAGAGCTCTGGAAATCAAAATGTAGTCGTTAAAATAGTAGAATGTTATCATCAACAGCACATATACGTCCCCACCGAGGGGCTCGAGCCTACCCTGAACTAGGGCGTTTGTTTAGGCCTTAATAGATTACGCTGGCCCAGTGCGGGTTGGTCGACAGGTTTCATCACAATGTTTTCCTTCACCGTAAGAGCGTCGAATAAACGTACATACTCGTATGAATTAGAAATTCGAAAACACATTGGTACAAGCTCCCGGACGGGAGGCAGCGGCTCTAGCCACTAGACCACCGACACGCTCTAAGAATGTTATTGATTTTAATTATTTTCCCCGAAGACAACTCACGTTTCATGTGATGAGAATTCTAAACACCAGCAGACAGAGGAGAAATACTACAAAAAATAATGTAAAACGACTTTTCTATCATAGAGCACAACGCCGGCATAGAAATATTAAAATAATAAGACATAGACAAGACAACTTAAAAAATAATAATTTATTATCTAAGTATCTGACCCATCGGGGATTGAACCCCATACCCTAGTAGAAAGAGGACCATAATAATAAAGACGAATGAATGAATGTACTTCCACTGGAAGTAATTCCACTCTGTCATTTATTATTTATGTATGTGCAATAAAGTATATTCATTCATTCATTCATTCGGTAGTCGTGTACAGTTAGGCGGCCTTATTGCTTCATAGAAATTTCTTCCAGGCAACCTTTAGATACAGGAGACTATTAAAGTAACGCGGAATAGTGCAAGCATACCGTTTAAACTACAAAATGTAGTTGTATACTAAATAATCATCAGTAATACTAAATAATGACTTAAATATTATAGACATACATACAAGTACCTACATGAAATATATACCTACAATAACATACACATTAATAAACATACATAATAATAAGTACTTACATACGATATACCTACATAAAAACGATATATATATTAGGTCCTTACATATGAAATTGGCGTTTTGTATGGGAGGAACAAAAAGTCGAAAAATTTTTATATAGTATATTTATTTAATCAAAGTATGAGCCATTGTAATCTATGCACTTTTGCCATCTCATAGGTAGTTCATTGATCCCTTTACTAAAAAAACCATTCGGACGGGAATCAATAAAATCTTTGAAGGCGATTTGGACTGCCCCATCTGAGTTGAATTTTTTCCCTTGCAAGAAGTTATCCAAATTTCGAAAAAAATGGTAATCTGTTGGAGCAAGGTCCGGGGAGTACGGTGGATGCCTTAGACATTCCAATTGAAGCTCTTCTAATTTGCTAGCCGTCTGTTGTGCAGTGTGTGGTCTAGCGTTGTCGTGAAGCAGCAGTGGCGTAGAGCGATTGACCAGCCTCGGTTGTTTACCAGCTAGCTTTTCCATCATGGTTTGCAATTGCTGACAATAGTCATCTGCCGTAATCGTCTGGCCAGATTTGAGAAAACTGTAATGAACGACACCGGCGCTAGTCCACCAAACGCTTACAAGTAACTTTTTATTGGTCAATTTTCGCTTGGAGCAGGCTTTGGCTGGCTTGCCAGGGTCCAGCCATTGCGATGAGCGCTTCCGATTATCGTAGAGAATCCACTTTTCATCACAGGTAATGATTCGATTTAAAATCCCTTCGTTATTGTGCCGGTCAAGTAATGTAACGCAGCAGTTGACGCGCGTTTGCCGGTTTGCTTCACTCAATTCGTGAGGAACCCACCTTTCAAGTTTTTTAATCTTCCCAATTTGCTTCAAGTGGATTAAAACTGTTTTATCACTAACACCGAAGCCTGCAGCTAACTCGGACGTGGTTTGCGATGGATCCGCTTCCACAATAGCCTTCAATGCTTCATTATCAACTTGGGTCTCCGGCCGTCCACGGGGCTTGTTTTGCAGGTCGAAATTTTCAGAACGAAAACGTTGGAACCAAAAACGCACTGTGTTTTCTTTTGCGACACAACCGCCATACACATCATTAACCCTTCGAGCCGTTTCCGCAGCACTGGTGCCACGGTGGAACTCGTACTCGTAAATAACGCGATATTTCAAATTTTCCATTTTGTAAATCGAGCGATGCAAACAGAAAAAAGATAAGTAAAAAAACAAATGAATGACGGTTTACGAAACACAACTACATGTGGAAATAGCTGTATAAATTTGAATTTCGAATTCCTAACCAAATAGGAGAAATTTGTGATCAAAGTGGCCAGTACGACAAAACACCAATTTCATATGTAAGGACCTAATATATATATTATAGATTTATGAAGGACTCAAAGCCGATTCAGAGACAATTTCATTTGCAATGTTTTAAGACTTATTGATACTAATAAAACAGGAAAAAAATAATAGAAATACGAGTACGTTGTAGCATAAGAGGTGGTGCACAGGTAAGATGATAATAGGGAAGGAAAATGCTGCAGATTTTCCTTAACCTCACAAATTACTTAGGCTATTTGCTCTGGGGCAAACCCATATAATGAGGTAGTCATATAAAAAAGTTTAAAAGACAACCGACTAGTTCGAGGATAAAATATACATGGGAATAGATGGCTTGAGTACTTAAGAGGCTGTTAGGCTCAGGGAATGGGATGACCGTATAGCAGCCTCACCATCAATTTTGATGGTTTTCACCATGACAAAAATGGTTAGGAATAGGGAATATGCATAAAAAAATATTAGTTTTTTTATAGTTCATATGAAAGTATACAAAAATAGAATACTGACAGTCAAAACAGAATCGAAATTGATCGAAAAACAAACTAGATACTAGATACAACATTATTAAACAAATGTCCCTCTTACGAAAACAAAATTTTCT
This sequence comes from Carpatolechia fugitivella, assembly GCA_951230895.1. NCBI lineage: Eukaryota > Metazoa > Arthropoda > Insecta > Lepidoptera > Gelechiidae > Carpatolechia > Carpatolechia fugitivella. Next base: position 15,267,750 of record OX579658.1, on the reverse strand, counting down.
ATGGCGGATGTATGGCCCGGATATATGACGTCACATGTCACGTCGGACCTCTCTGTCTAACCATCAACTTAGCCTTATAACTTTATTTCTGTGCAACATATTTGAAAAAATATTTTTTGTGTTTATTTAGAACTTGAAATATTTCGATTAATAAATTTAAAGAAATTGTGAATAATCCTATTAGTTTGAAAAAGTGACCAAAGTTCAGAAATTGATTGTATTTATTTTGGAAGATATTTAAGTATCTTATTGAGGCTTCTAGATTGACGTCTAGCTATCAGCCTCACCAAGATAGACTTGTTTTTATTATTATGATACGTCAAAAGTTGTTAGGAATTAGTTTGATTTGCATAAAAAAAATTACATACTTACTATGGGTTGGGATTTAAAAATAATGTAAAGGCAATGGTGTCGATTCGGCATACGCCCAACTAAACTAAAATTACTCCTGTCACTTTCTATCATTTTTAATTGAAAAGGGACCGAAGATCATCGGTTTTGTTTTTGTCTTTGACTTCACGACTAACTGCCAATTTTAGTGGCTTTTTATTCGTCATGGTGTTAGGTAGGCACTAAAACAAGACTAAATTTGACAGTCAGTCGTGAAGTCATAGACAAAAACAAAACCGATGATCTTCAGTCCCTTTTCAATTAAAAATGATAGAAAATGACAGGACTAATTTTAGTTTAGTTAGGCGTATGCCGAATCAACACCAATGTATGTCGTTCGTCTGTGTAGATCGTTTAAAGAAAAGCTGCTTTTACGTGTTTTAAAAAAGTCGTACTAAATATTCATAAGTACTTCGTAAATTGATTAGATTAGCTCTCATTTGATTAGCTCTAACCTAACTACGAAAGTGCTTATATAATGAATTCTGTGTTTCCAGTTTCGTTTAGATTATTTTATCAAGAGAAATGAGTCACGCTACCTATAAGATAAGGCTGGAATGCCGGTATCAATGTATCGTTCAGTTAATGAAAAGAAATGCTGAATTTACTTTTTACTGGAAAAAAAATATCTTTATGATTGCCCTATTCGATTGGTATTATAAAAAAGTTTGTCTATTTACTTTACATATTTGGTGCATTCGATTCGCGATTCAGCAAGACGAACTTTTAGAAACCCAAAATGCAGTATTGCTGTAAAAAATACTGGAGAATAGGGGATCGGACTACTTTTTATTTTATATTATAAATCCAAACTTCTTAGTTTCTGCTATCGAACACTAAAATAATTTTTGCTCTATCTTTAAAATTGACCGAGTTATAAAGGTTTCAAATTCAAGATTAGATAGAGAGGCACATACCCACTTGTGACGTCATTTGTTAGTAACGCCATATAATCTCCTTACAAAAAATCGTTTTTGAAAGAGACAGACATATTGAAACTTTAAGAAATCACTGTATGTTCGTTTTTCGACCGATTCTGTTTTTTTCTTCGCGAATCATCTGTTACTAATCTATATTTTAAAAATAATTCATAAAATATGGTGAACAGTCCGATCTCCTATTCTGTGTATAGTGGAACTCCTGTGGAGTTTCTTCCGGACGCTGCCGTTCTTCTCCACAGCGAGCGTACACGAGCTAGTGAACGTGCCAACCATGATGGCTTTGACGTCGTAAAATGATTTGTTCGAACAAAATATTTTTGATTTGACAAAAGACTTACTTATTCAATTTCCTTGACACGTCGTCCAGCTCGACGATGATCTCGGGTTTGTCTTCGATGATGTCCAGCGCCGATATCGCTGCCTGCGTCAGCATTGGCGGCAAGGACGCGCTGAAGCAGTAACCTGGGCGAAACAGGCAATGTAAACATGTTGTCAGCTCGTATGCCTTACTATGGGGCTCGAGCCTACCCTGATTTGATTATTATTGATCCAAACAGTCTATACTAGTGGCTCTGTGAGCTGTAGTCCTTGCAATTCTTTAAATTTCTTTACATATATACATTTATTTTTTCTCCACAAACATCCCCGACCCCTTGAAATCTATTTATCACACATCACAAATATATATTTTTATGAACCGAGCGAGCGCGAACATTTTTTAAAATATCCAAAAACTGACTCAACAAAATATATTAATATATCGAACCTGCTCACAAAATTTCACGAGAATCGGTTGAAAAACGCGACCTGTAGAATGGAAGAAACAGACAGATGGACAAATAAACATACAGAAACAATTTTGACCAAGCTGAAACGGAGACGCTTCGCTCGCTCGGTCAGTAAACATGTCTCTGGTTATAGTATATGGCTCCTTCGAGGGGTTGGAGCATATCCTGATCATCATTGTCTATCGAGTGGGTAATATCCGACCAAACCCTGGTATGGATTATAAACCCACCTTTGGTTTTAGACATGGCTCATGTAACGACTAGATGCGGGTTCCGTAGATAATTAATAGCCGGGACCAACGGTTTGACGTGCTTTCTGAAGCACGAGATTATCTTACTTTTTGGATAATCAGGTGATTGAGCCTGCAATGTCCTAAGAAAACTAGGGAGTCTCACAATGTAATTTTATTGTTTGACCACAGACCACAGTATTCCTACCGCGATACAACAACCTTTGAATTTCTACACATGCGTGTGTAGGTTCTTTTTCATCGTGTGGGTTCAGTGTTATAGAGCCGCCAAAGGCCACTGACTTGGCCCGTGTAACGACTAGATAGTAGCCGGGACCAACGGCTTATCGTGCCGAAGCACGGAATCATCTTTCTTTTCGGACAATCAGGTGATTGAGCCTGCAATGTCCTAACCAAACTGGGGAAAGTCTCACAAAGTGATTTCTGCTTGACAGTGTCCCCACCGGGAATTGAACCCGAAACCTGGGCGTCGAAATCTCGACCACTCGGCCACGGAGGCTGTAGGTGTCTTCACGTTTTCTTTCACCCGTGCGTCGCATTAACATATTTATGAATTCAAAATAGACACAAACAACAAAATTCATTTATCCAAACCTGTTCATACGATTGAGCGTGATTGAGTCGCTAATAAATATCTAAACTCAGGCACAAATAACTCGCGCACGATCATAACCGGTTTGACAAAACTATAATTTACATGATCATTGCGTAGCCTATTAGCCTAGAACTTGAAACCCGTATATTTTTATCGTATTTGCTACGCAATGAACACTGTATTGTATTTGTAAAATCGTTGCTTTGTAAAATAGGCAGTAAATACTTATAGAATCGTCGGGTTTATTTGAATTTAGAAGAAACAAATATGTTTCGAACGCTTAAGAGCTGATTCTATGGTAGACTGTCCTCACAAAACCTGTGTTTGAGGAAATTATAATAAATAAACTACTTCAATTATATAAACGTCCTGATTCTTTAATAATACCGCTCCTCCCCTCGTCGCACAATATTAGTGTGATGTGACTAGTAAATAATACATACCAAGTCCAGATAGCCGCTGGTGTTCTACAATGAAGTGGGTCCCGGCGCAGAACCCGCCGACCGTCGCCAACGAGTGCTCCAGAGAACCCACTATGAGGTCGATCTCGTCTCGCGGGATGTTCAAATACTCCGTGATACCACGCCCATGCTTACCTATTACCTGTTGAAGATATTACATTGCTAAGTCACATCATCAACGACCCGTTACAGTCCACTGCTGGATAATGAGGATGATGATATTTTATGGAGGAGGCCCTCCACTTAAGTGGAGGGTTTTGCCATAATCTCCACGCTTGGCAGGCGGGTTGGAGATCGCAGATTAAAAGATTACTGTATCAGAGAGCGCTGCTGCCCGTTCCCTGTTCAACGTGTAGTCTCTAAGTCGCCTCTTACGACACCCACGGGAAGAGTAAGGGTTGGTGACAAATGTACTCTACTCTGCCGACACCACACGGCTAAGTCACGTACTCAGATGAAACAAAACGAAGTAAAAGAAGCAGGTGAGAGCCACCTCACCGCCCTTTTTTAAAGGTGCCTTTGGTACACCAGAAACGCAAAGAGACGACGCCAATTCAGAACATGGGAGGACAAACTACTGCCCACTACTGGACAAGAGTAATAGTAGACGAAGCTAAATGGATAGCATTAATAATAATTATTATTATTATTCAAGTACAAGTAAAACATTACTTTATGGGGAGGAGACTCTTTGTATAGACTAAGATCCACACAGAAATCAGAGACAACTAAATAATATTCATTATGAATTGTTTAGGTTAGTAAGTTTTTTACAGAACCGATGAGCGTTGGAGCAGACGGGTTTTCAAATGGAGACTACGTTTCGGGAAACGTAGTGTGGGACGCCCCCTGCCAGGTGGATTGGTGACCTGAGGAAGGTCGCTGGTGGTGGCTGGATGAGGAAAGCGGGTGATCGTGAGCTTTGGTGTGCCCTTGGGCCTCCCCAAGGACCTACGTCCAGCAGTGGACTACAATAGGTTGATTGATTGAGTTTTAAGTTATAGCTCCAGCAATACTTCTGTGGAAACAATAGGTTTTTTTCTGCTGAGTATTTATGTAACATTTTACACAAACAAACTTCATTTACACTTGCATGGTGTTCTAATTGCCTATGAATGGCCGCTATTCAGTAAATGAGGGCAACCAATAACTGCTATAAGTATGTGCTAACAACATGTTTGCTGAACAGTTCGCATCAAATCTCACTTATGTATGAGGAATTTAACCTTTAAATGCATACTGTTGTCTTAAGACAACATATTATTATCTTAAATTATTATTTATAAATATTTCTTTTTTATTCTTCTTTTTTTTTTATTAGCTTTGGTGATCTTCTTAAGTACCAAAAAAATTTCGAACATTTTTTTTTTTTACGGCAGGTAGAGTTTGCTGCGAAAACGAAGTCAGAAATCAAATTCCAAATTTGAACAATTAAAAAAGATAACATACAAATGTCCTATTGATATTAAATAAATTGTATTGACTAGGGAATAAAATATTATATTTAAAAAAAAATCGGAAAAATAAAAGAAAAAGGTGAAAAAAATTAAAGTATTTTCTATTATTTAACAGTATTTTTTAAAATTTACCGAAAAAAAAAGTTTTTTTTTTTACTTTTCCATATTTTCTGGCCCAAAAATAAGTTTCATGAATAAAGTATGTTTCATCTGTGTCTTATAATTTTAATTTTGTCTCTTCTGTATGTTATTCTGTATAATTTGTCTTTTTCATGTTTGTTGTGTACAATAAATTGTTAAATAAATAAATATAAAATAATTATATTTTTTTTATAAGGAACATTATTTTTCCACTTAGATATTTTATAGAGTATTATTTCACAATATTTTAAAGATTATTTTGGGCTATCTAATTGGATGAGAAGAATATCTAAGTATAGTTAAAGTTTATTTCGGAAATGGGCAAATCTGGTTGGAAAAGCCAAAATGCCTATTTAAGAAAAAAGGAAGAATTTGTATTCACTATTCAAATTGCTAGGGACAGTAGAGAAGCTTGGAAGAAGCAAATATTGGAATGGGACACTCAGGAGTCACAAATACAGAATAAAATATAGTACTTGTGGAAACATTTTCTGCATTTTCATTTTTTTTCTACTATCAACCACATTGTAAAAATTAAGTACAAATAAAAAAAATACAACTTACTCCAATAGTCAAGCTTTCATCCAAAATGATCCTCAACTTGTACCGTCTAGCCAGCTTCACCATCCTCTTTAGAGGGCACATCTCACCGGTGTTATAAAAGATAGCTTCGGTGACTAAGAAAGATCTTCGTTTGATATTCAGCTCTCTTTTCTTTTCAGCTTCGGAAAGTAACGCTTCAAGATGATCCGCATCATTATGACGGAAATACCGGATTGTGCTTCTAGACGCATCTAGGCCTTTCTGAATAGCGAACCATACTTTTTCATCTCTGAAAGAAGAAAATATTGAATGATCTTATGGACTGATTGATTAATTTGCATATACACAGTTATAAGGTTTCTTCATATAATTTTAATTTTTTCAATGAAAATTAAATAATATTTTTTTACAATTAAACATATTAAATAGTCTTTAAAAACATAAATAAGGGTTTGTGGCTATGTATAACAATTCTCATATTTGCTCATTGATTTTTTAACATTTAAATACCTATACCCAAATAATAACAACAAATAATTAATCCTTACTAATATTATAAACGTGAAAGTTTGTAAAGTATGGATGGATGTTTGTTACTCTCTCATACAAAAACTATTGAAAGGATTGGGATGAAATTTGGAATAGATATAGTTTGTACTCTTCAATAACACATAGGATACTTTTTAAGGGAAAATATTACACAACGCGAGCGTAGCTGCGGGCAGACGCTAGTTAGTTTAATAAATTATTTTTAAGTTGCTTCTATAAAAAATTAAGGATATGTTAGTAATAATGAAGAAAATACTTACACAAATATAATATCATTCTTTTTAGCATAAGAAGGTATAGCACTGGCTATTGTGGAGAACCCGTAAGAATAAACACAAGTCTCCTCCACCTCCAAGAACTTAGCTAATCTCTCTTCCAGCTCTAAATGCACGTCTATGGTCCCATAAAAGCCCCTGGGACCACAAGAACCAACTCCATACTTATTCAAAGATTTCAATGCACTATCCATGATACTCTCTTCTTTATCTAAGTTAAGGAAGCTGGTAGCACCAACGTTAAGCACTTTGTCGTCAATTTTACCCATTAATGGAGATTCTTCGACCTGAACTTCGTGCTCAATAAGTGGTCTAGGCTTCCAATGTACTACTTTCCCATTGCATTGGGTGTCATAACGTTTCTTGGACTTCTTCTTTGAATATAAGAAATATGTAGAAAGTACTACCTGCAGAGCAATGACTAACGTCCACCAACTTGCCTGAAACGATGTTTCAAGGATAAAATAACGATAAAACATTGAAATTTCACTAGCACTTACAAAGAACACTAAAAATGTCTAGAATAATTACCATGTCGTAGATATCTATTAAAATCATCCTGATATAGTTAAGTTATAGTTGGAAAATCATGCGGAATTTATAAAGACTATCTGAAATACTTATTTTTTTGTAAAAACATGAGAAAATGTGAAGTAAGTTGTGCCGACTCGACCACTCCGACCACTTTTTTTTATGCAAATGTCTGATCTGACATACGAATATGACTGACAGACAGGTCAATGACATAGACAATCAATCTTTTTTTTATTAATGTTGCCATTTTCATACCGGAAGTGACTTAGGAGCCGCCGTGTGACCGTCCCCGACAGTCCCTGGATCGAACTTGCCCGAACCTCCTCTTGATTGTAATTTTTGAACGAAAATCAAAAGGTGGACTGACTGACACTGACATTTGTTTGTTTGAGTGACATTTCGCCGAAAGTCCTAAAGAAAGTCCCAACGAAAGTCCCTGCCTCTCACCTGCCCCTCTTGGAAAGTCCTACACCACGCATACCGTTTCGTTTGACCAGTTTTAGTATTTCCAGGCTTAACAAGAACCTTCGCTTGCATTTGTCGCAAATAAATATCATCTGCGAACGTATCGTCGTGTCATGCAGTCAGAAATATTTTTTTCCTGGAAGGTCATGCATCAATAATATTTTTATGTGCAATCATAATAATCAATCGCTGACAGATTTAGGCTGAATATACAGTGAAATTATATTGTAATCACGATGAATTTCAGTGGCACTCTACGAATAAACAAATTCGCTTGCTTTACTGTGATTTTCGTCTTGTTTCTCGTCGTGTATTGGAGATCTGGAGGCAATAGTTATCCCACCGACTCTAGCGACTTGATTAACTTGAAATTACTGTTGAAAGGCGCGATTCAGGCTGCAGAAAGGGGCGGTCTTAAGGTAGCAGAAGGTAAAAACCATGATTTGAATGTGAAAAGTAAGGGGAAAACGCAGGAAGGTGTCAATGACCCAGTGACAGACTCCGACTATGCTTCCCACTGTGCTATGTACTATAGTTTGATAAGAACATTCCCAAAAGTTAAGGTGGTCTCTGAGGAACATACTAAAGGTAAGGTACTATTTTTTGTAGCCTAGTCAGTAGTACGCCTGCCTATGCAGTACAGGGTCGCGATTTCGAATCTTGCCCGAGGCAAATATTCATTATCTGATACCAATAGTAGCAACTCTGCTTACTTAGAGATCAAACAATAATACCTATACTGAAATAAAAATATATAATTTATGGAACAAAGTCAAGCCATATTTGAAAAAGCTGATTATTTGAACCAACCACTAAACTAGCAATGTTGAAAAATCTTTTACAAGATGTATTATTAATTCAATAATCATATCTAATTTGATGTAAAGGTGATTAAAATGTTACTGTAAACTGCATATAATTTTAGATATAAATAATAATTTGAAATGCATGATGATTTTATTTTTTTCTAGAGAAGAGATTTTTCTTGTGGGGTATGTAAGAAAATATTAGTAATTGAATATTTAAATCAATTTGTTCTTACATTTTGTAATTAAATGCTGTCCGTACTGCCTAAAAACTTTTGTTAACATAACAACTAGTTTTTATTGTTTTGTTCATTTTGTATTTACAATGTGGGAATATTTTTTTGTTTATATTATTGTAGTATTCTTTGGTAATAGTGAAAGTACTACAAGTTATCATTTTAGATTTTTTTAAGATGATGATGGCATTTTATCTAATGAACTATTTTTTAATTTGATATAATAACTGGAAGAACTCTGTTTATCTTTATACTTTATAATGCTGGTCAATGCAATGTCTTTTTCTTTTCTGTGTCTGCAATAAAGGTATATCTGCATTTATCTTTACTTATTAAATTGTGATATATCATATTGTGTATGTATATTGCACATATATAGTACAAGCTCTGCTTAGTTTGGTATCAGATGGCCATGTGTGAAGATGTCCCTACATATATATTATAATCATAAATTATACAGGGTTGTCCCATAACAAGTATGTACCACATGTAGGGAAACCACTTTAAATATTGTAGATAGGAGATTTTACTGAAAGTCTTCATTACATTGTGCTTAAAATAAGAATAAGACCAGCTGACTAACAACACGAAACTATTATGTATAGGCTATGGTGCATATTTGTATTGATTTGACATAATCATAACATTGAGACCGCATTGTCCTATTCTCATTTTAATCGCATTGTAGTGTGTTAATGGATGAATAAACAAATAACTATACACTTTAATATTACTTTATACACTTCAACTAGCTGGCCCAGCAGATGTTGTCCTGCCATTTTTCCCAACATCTACCCTACGCCATTGCCCTACACCTACTCTACCTACCCTTTACCTGCCTTACCCTGCCCTGCCTACCCTTGCCCTGCCCTTTTTCTTAATTTTTTTTATGAAGTATTAGAAAACATTATAAAAAAAGATAGAGAAATAGGGGTTCATTTTTATATATATAGATATTAATTTTCAAGGTGATGCTTCTTGTGAGAAGCAGAGGCCTTTAGATGTGGAGGATCTGATGTCGAAACATCTAGACATTGAGGAGATGTACGATGAGCATGTCATGGCTAAGGACGTCACTATTTGGATAGACCCTCTGGATGCCACCAAAGAGTATACAGGTAATTTAAACCTTGATAAATTTAAAAAGAAGTTTAATTTACTTTTACGGCAATAGGGGATCGGACTACTTTTTTTTATTTTATAAATCCAAACTTCTTAGTTTCTGCTATCGAACACCAAAATAATTCTTTAAAATTGACCGAGTTATAAAGGTTTGAAATTCAAGATTAGACAGAAAGGCACATACCCACTTGTGGCGTCATTTGTTAGTAACGCAATATAATCTCCATACAAAAAATCGTTTTTGAAAGAGACAGACATATTGAAACTTTAAACAATCACTGTAAATTCGTTTTTCAACCGATTCTGTTTTTTTCTTCGCGAATCGTCTGCTACTAATCTATATTTTAATAATAATTCATAAAATATGGTGAACAGTCCGATCCCCTATTAAAAACGCAAAATAGAAAGTAGAAAACAGTAAAAAGTAGCCTAAAGTGCAGTGAAAGTAGGCTAATAAAAAGCAGTAAAGTATAAAACTTGAATTGAATAAGATAGAAGAATGATTTAATGAGTAATACTATTAATTAGTAAACAGTAAACAGTAGCCTAAAAAGATCATTAAAATTTTCTCACAACTTTTATGTTTCAAGTATTTTTTTAAATATTTTAATGGAAGTTTTTAATAAACCTTTTAGTGTCTATGTGTTGCCTACTATTGTACAAGTCAAACAAAACCACCTTTATGACTGTTGGATCTCTACATTGGTAGATATTGCTAAATAAATAAACCCACCCGAACACAGTAAATGATAAAAAAGAACAAAATTTTTATTTATTTATTTGGCTCTTCTATAATGCGTACACCTTAACTACATAGAAGAAAATGCAACTTAAAACTAAGTGCCACATCACTTACAGAAAAGCACAGCGTGCACTAAAAAAAAGTATCCTAAACCTAATGCATTTTGTATTTTAGGCGTGAAATCCAAACATATATTCACATTTATAATATTAGTTTGATAATAATCTTCCAGAGGGTCTTTACCAGTACGTGACGACAATGGTGTGCGTGGCGGTGAAGGGTGTCCCCGTAATCGGGGTAATCCACTACCCCTTCACTCCAGACACGTACTGGGGCTGGATGACCAAGAAAACCTCGGCGAATGTCGGCGGAAGGCCTTACGTGAGTTTGTATACATTTAACAGTCTCCGGTCTCGGTAATGGTCTTTAACCAGTGTATATTGCCAGTGGCACTGAGACGTGGTCGCTAACTATTGGTCTCATGAATAAGCTCAAGGTCGCTCAGCGTGCGATGGAGAGAGCTATGCTCGGAGTCTCACTATGTGATCGAATCAGAAATGAGGAGATACGTAGAAAGACCAATGTCATTGACATAGCTTTCAGGATGTGGCAATGGGCAGGCCATATAGCTCGACGAACTGATAACCGATGGGGAAGACAGGTTCTCCGCGGGCCGGAAGGCGTAGTGTTGGACGGCCTCCCACAAGGTGGACAGGTGACTTGGTGAAGGTTGCTGGGCGCCGGTGGATGCAAGTAGCGCAGGACCGTTCACGATGGAAACCTATGGGGGAGGCCTATGTTCAGCAGTGGACGTCTTTCGGCTGAGATGATGATGATGATGAACAGTCTCCGTGGTCGAGATTTCGACGCCCATTAGGTTCCGGGATCGATTCCCGGTGGGGACGCTGTCAAACAAATTTCTTCGTGAGACTTTCCCCAGTTTGGTTAGGACATTGCAGGCTGAATCATCTGATTGTCCGAAAAAAAAAGATGATTCCGTGCTTCGGAAGGCACATTAGCCGTTGGTCCCGGTCTCTGTTACTCCTGCGTAAATATATTGCCATCCCACTCGGGCATTGCATCTGTAGGAGTGGGACGGCAATATATTTACGCAAAAGTAACAGAGACAAGTAATAACAGGCCAACGTACGAAATTATTTCTGCTCGGCGACCGTGCTTCAGCACATTCCTCATCATCATTGTGTGGGTTGTGAGGTTGACAACCGACCTCCCAAACCCTGGGCCCCGTTTCACGAAGCAACAATTTAATAGTAACAAGTTACAATTTGATATTCATTGCATAGCCAATTCGCCAAAACTGGAAGCCCTTATCGTTTTACCTCATTGTCTACGCAATGTACGTCAAATTGTACTTGTAATTTGTAACTTGTAGTTTCGTGAAACGGCCCCCTGGTGTCAGTGTTATAGAGCCGCCAAAAGCTACTGACTTGACTCATGTACCGACCGCCCTAATTCAGGGTAGGCTCGAGCCCCTCGGTGGGGACGTATATGAGCTGTTGATGATGACATTTATTGCTATTCCTGCTTAAACAGTACATTCATATTTATTGCACTGCTGTATTTTGTTTGACAGAACGCACAGAACAAGGAGCAACCTAAAGTAGTGGTGTCTCGCTCGCACGCGGGCGAGGTGGAGTGGATCGCGAAGCAAGCGTTCGGGCCTAGCACGTCGGTCTTATCCGCCGCCGGCGCCGGCTATAAGGTATGTAAATACGATTACTCAATAAAACGACCTTTTATGACCCAAAAAAAATGGAAAAAGTAGTAAGAAAAATAACTGATAATAAAAAAAAGAGAAAGAGACGTTTTTGAACCCAGCACGTCGGTCCTATCCGCCGCCCCGGGGCAGGCTATAAGGTTGTGGTCCAGCAGCCGCCACGGAGCTGCTGGGCACTACACGAAGGGTGTTGTAGAGGGTTATGTGGCTATAACCAAGGTTGAGTCCGAAGAAAAGGAATTTATATATTTATATATTATATTATTTATTATATAACTGTCATTGAAAACGGTAGAAAATAGTAGATAAGCTGTTTACTATCGGAGATTAGGACATGAAGTGAAGAATTTGGCAGAAAAAAGACAAAATCGAAACGTAAGAAATCTAAATTTAAAAATGAAAGATAAAACTGCCAGCAAAAAAGGTTGCCAGTCATAAAACAGGAAAGAGGACGAATGCATCGTTACAAAGTAAGGTAACAGAATAGGCCTACTGCCTTTTTCTCCCGATAGAGGCGCTATTTAAACGTGACGTACTTAGCAGTTTTTTTACGTCTCTGGGTGCGGAGCCCTTTTGACGTAAATGGAAGTTGACAGCAATATTGCCGGTGCGGATATTTTTATTTACTGCTTAAATGGTGGGTGGCGCTATACAAATAGCTTTGCGTGTGCTACCCTATTAGTAAATAATAATAGGGAATATGCACAATTTTTTTTAATCGAAATATTTTAAGTTCCAGATTAACACATAAAAAATAATTTTTCAAATATCTTGCTCAGAAACAAAGTTATAAGGCTTCAAAGTTGATGGTTAAACAGAGAGTTCGGACGTGACGTGACGTCATATGTCACGCGGGCCATACATCCGCCATAGAAAATTTTGTTTTCGTAAGAGCTCGGAGGTTTCCTCCGAGACTGTCAGTGTTCTATTTTTGTATACTTTCAGATGAACTATGAAAAAAATATATATTATGATTATTATTCCCAATTAAGTTATTAAAAAAAGTGTTTTCAATCACATCACCTTTCACACTATAATACCTATTATTTTAGTGATGGACAGGAACGCTAGTAGAGAGAACAGTGTCTTGCAGGGGAAGGGTGAGGGCCAGAGGACCCAAGTCCAATTGTATTTATGGAGGTCTTTTGTCAGCATCTGACAATGGCGGACGTGTTTCTTTTTTAATTTTCGTTTATTGAATTTTTAGTGTATGTTTTCGATATTGTATTATCCAGTGAATGTTTCGGGACTATAAACTGTAATTGGACAATTGAAACGCTTACTTTTTGCTGTCATTTTTAGATGATGCCAAGAGGCCTCGTGGTGGCTTCAGTAATTTTACTATTACTGAGCCCGATTCACCGAACAATTGTCCATGATTTTACACAGATCCGTAGTCCAAGGATTAGGGTCTCCTGTGTATATCATATCATAAACCTTCAAAAATCACTTGACACTGGCGAAATACGTCTATATAAGATGTGACGCCATTAATTAAGAAAAAAAAACTGTATTTATTCTACTGTCGCGAGAAACTTGTAAGCGCGTTGTGATTGGTCAGACGCTTCTCCTTATATCAGCTGCCTGATACCCATAGCACAAGTTTTGCTTAGTTGGGGATCAGATGGCCATGTGTGAGATGTCCCCATATATTATTATTATTATAATATAAACACTATAAAATATTATAAACGTGAAAGTATATTTGGATGTCTTCCGCTCACCACCGACGCTTTTACCCTACAAACCCTAAAAACCCACATATTTCTCTTTTTAAGGTAATGGGTGTCGTAAATGGTACTTACGACGTTTATCTCCACGCGACAGCCATTAAGAAATGGGATCTATGCGCCGGCGATGCCATCATCAAATCTGTCGACGGCAAGATGACTACAGCTAAAGGAGATCTCATCAACTATTCACCGGACGGCCCTGTCAAGGTAACCGACGGGATCCTAGTTTCCAGATACGACCACGAGTATTATTTGAGTAAAATGCCGAAGATAATGTCGGCTATGCCGAAGAGTGCCAAGGCTTAGGGTTAAGTAATGTTGTACCAATATGAAAGATTGGCAACTGTTCTGATAAGGCCTATTCATTTAATATAACAGCCCCCGTTACTGAGTGGTAGTGTTCGGTACTCATGACGGATGTTCCAGAATCGATTCCCGCTGGGGACACTGTCAAAGAAAAATCACTTCAGAGGCCTTCAGCGGCTTAATAAATTAGTTCGACAACCGACCTCACAAACCAATCGATACGAAGAATTAGTCAATAAATTAGAAGTCATTCTGATTGATTTGATAGATTTTATCGAAAGAGAAAATGTAGTATAAGACGTGGTCTGAAATAATAAATAGGGGATCGGACTGTTCACCATATTTTATGAATTTACCATATTTTATGAATTATTTTTAAAATATAAATTAGTAGCAGACGATTCGCGAATAAAAAAACAAAATCGGTTGAAAAACAAATTTACAGTAATTTTTTAAAGTTTCAATATGTCTGTCTCTTTAAAAAACGATTTTTTGTATGGAGATTATATGGCGTTACTAACAAATGACGTCACAAGTGGGTATGTGCCTCTCTGTCTAATCTTGAATTTCAAATCTTTATAACTCGGTCAATTTTAAAGAGTAAAAATTCTTTTAGTGTTTGATAGCAGAAACTAACAAGTTAGGATTTATATATATAAAAACGTGTTAAAAAAAAGTAGTCCGATCCCTTATTCTGACGCCGGAAAAGATGAGAACTAAATAGCAGATTGAGTGTTCCTAAATACAATGATCTTTAAAAAAATGCCAGATGGATTTTGGTCGTTGTTGCTTATAGTGGGCGGCTTCAGGTTTCGAAAATAAGAGCTGTTGTACAAACTGAGGTTTTGTTACTAAAAACACGTCCGCCATGTAGGAACGTTCTACGAGAAGAGAGAGAAGCTGAAAATAGACAGCGACACCAAGCGTGCGTTATCTTTACTAAATTAGTACCAATCGTAAACCATTTTGACATAGATAGTAGCTCACATCGGTAAAACAGTTGCTACCTTTGATACTTCAGCGTCATCTAGTGTGCAATGTGGTTATTAAATTAGTGCCAATTATCGCCACTTCACATAGATGCTAGCGCCATGTCGGCGCTATTCGCCAATCCTTGATACTAGATGACGTGGTAAAAACCAAAGATATAGTATAGGAGGGGTAGATGTAGAATTAAAAGTTGAAGTTGTTTCATGTGGGCTTTCTTCTTACACCAACAAATAACGTAATATGAAAAAAAGAGAAAGCTATAGTACTCTGACAGCTTCAAATATTCGAATGTCACCATTTTGTCTATAGCTGCATATATTTTTTTATATTGGGCAATAGTGTTGTGCCATACCATATCGATAATGTTCGATGTCCTAGGAAATCATCGGGGATGGTAAACTTAGAAAACTGGAGCAGCATGAACCAGGGCGACCGCCCGTCGCGAGTTCAATTTTAGGCTTGTAGAATTTTTGGATTACTTGTTGATGTATTATAATGTTGTCTACGTCGTCTTTTGGCTAGGTAGAATATCAACAAATAATCCAAAAAATCCACCAGCATAAATTGAACGCACGCGCGCCCGCGCCGTGCCGGGTCCGAGTTCCTGTAAATGCTTAATGAGTTATTCATATTGTAGTCTATACTAATATTATAAAGCGGAATGATTTGTATGTAATATGTTTGTAAC
The DNA here is from genome assembly GCA_951230895.1 of Carpatolechia fugitivella. Lineage (NCBI taxonomy): Eukaryota > Metazoa > Arthropoda > Insecta > Lepidoptera > Gelechiidae > Carpatolechia > Carpatolechia fugitivella. Next base: position 15,251,999 of record OX579658.1, on the reverse strand, counting down.
TCTTTTTTTCTGCTTTTAAATATTGCGAAAGAGCGACCGTGTGCTCTGACCGATAAAAAGCATAAAAGGATAGGTGTCAATTAAAAAAAAAACTATAAACAATCAAAATTTTTTTTTACACATTTTATTATTTTATATTTTTATACATTTTTATTTAGACAACGTAAAGTGAAGCTCAGCTCCGGTTAAGCACTTTGTACTTTCTACCGTTCTTATGCCGCACGCAATAAGAGTCACAATGGCGATTCGAGTGTTTAATCGGAGCTGAGCTTGACTGTACTTTAGAACTATCAGCATCATCAATAACCATGTACAGTTTGACAAAAAAGCGTAGAAATTAAGATTTAGGTACACAAGGTCACGCCACCTCCTTTGCGGTGTAGCCATTTTATATGATGCTATTCTGCGGTGTGGGGGGGTGTGTGTACGTTTAGGTTACGTGTGGGGTACGTTTAGGTTACGTGTAGGGTACGTTTAGGTTACGTGTAAGTTACGTTTAGGGTACGTGTAGGGATGTTATAGTAAGTTACTAAGATAATTGAAATTTATACAACAGAGGGTTGAAAAGACAATAGGACAGGAACCAGACAAAGACCTTGAGTTACCCAAATTTTTAACGCGTCCGAAGCCGCGGGCATTAGCTAATAATTGTATAATTAACAGAAATATACTACTGCCCTTTAAATGTGATCGTTTTGGTAAGTAGGTTTCGCACATAATCTTTCGGTGCTGAAATTTTGCGACATTCATGGTGAATGCGAATTTTTAAATAAAAATTAATGATAGATTTTGTTAGCAAATGAATATGATTATCGGATATCCCAAATTCATTGCCGTGATCAGAATCCCGAAAAATGTGCTTTTCGCCGCAAACAGAAAATATTTCACTGACCATTTTCATGTAGTTGTTATTTGAACCCACACTATTTGCACCTTTTATTTTGATGTAATGTCGTAGCACTTTTTCAGCGTACTTGCAAACTGATGCGACTTGGCTGTTTGCTACAAATAAGCCACCCTTATTTTTTACAGTGGTCAAAAGGCTGCGGCTGTTTGTAGAGCCCCCTTTTAAAATATCGATGCATTTTTCGCAAACAATCTTTTTTTCCAATTTGCGTATTATAAAGCCCGCAATATAATGAGTCACATTCTCAGAAAAAGTTGTAAGTTGAGATGAGCACAAAACATCGTAATCATGTTCAGTTTCATCCAAATTCAATGCATTTTCGTCGTTATCAAGCATTTTGAATTTTTTTACTTGATTTATTTATTTCCTCAATGAAACGGGGTTTGGTGCTTTTGGTCTGAAGAATCTGAATGTTTTCTAGAGGTAAGCAATTTGCGTTTTCCGAAATTTTAAATTCAGCATGAATTAACAATTTTTTATATGCTGAAGTAAAAGCTTTTGCAGACGGATTATTATTATACCCGCCCAGTGATCGAATGGCTGCAAAAAATACTTCAACGTGGTCCTGTGACAGTTTATGCGTAGGCAAAAATCGCAAATCAGAGTAAGGTGCAACATTTTTTTCAAAAATCTTTAAGACAGACCGAATGCAAATTTTGAAACCTAAAAAACCGGTTTTCCTTCTTGAATGTAACAATAAAGTCCCATCGGCTGTTTTTAACGAATCTATATAGTTTTCAATTTCTGTCAGTTTAGCTTTTGTGCTTTTAATATTAAAAGTACAAAGAGGTTTTTTGTACCCTTTTGCCGCCAAATTTCTAGAATTCAGAATATCAAAGAGTTCATTAAAAACTCTGATAAATCTAATTGTCGCGTCGCACTTTTGAAACTCTGGTATGCCCAAATCTTTGCAAAACTGGAGCGCATCTGCAACAAAATTACTAAGAAGCTGAGAAGCGAGTTTGACCTTCATTTTTTGTTTTTGAAAATGAACGTGTGCTTCCGTAAGTTTATTAGCAGCTCGAAGTCCTTCCACGTCTTGCAATTGTTGCAGTAGCTCCAGGTAATGCCAACTGATGGTTTCACCGTTTCCATCTAGAAAAGATTGTTTTTCTCCAAACGCATTTCTCACTAATTTTATATTATGGCAGGGGTCATACAATATGGCAACCTCTTGACCACCAACTGAAAAACATGTGTTAAGGTTTTCCGGGGACAGATCGCACCCTAACTCCTGTGCCATTGAAGCATTTGCTGCAGCACCGTCAAATGTCAATGACAAGGTTTTTATACCACTATCATTCAAAAGAATGAGACATTGCTCGATCAGATTTTTTTTCTGGTGACCAGTAAGGCCATTTATGAAAAAATACCCTACAGGTATTTTCCACGATTGGTTAATGCAGGTCACCATAAAAGTTATTGCTTCCGACGCAAGAGGCAAATTGTCATTTTCAGAGCCTTGGCCTACACTAATTTGTCCAGAATATTTTTTACCATCCCATTGCAACTGTTTGCGAATGGCCATTTCGTCCATTGATAGAGCACAATAAAGGGTCTTCGAATTCTCAGCGCATTGCTGTTTGATAGTATCGAAAGACTCTTTAGTGAACCCAGGTTCACAGTTAACAGTCTGATACCATTTCGACAATGTTTTTGGATGTGGCAATATTGTGTTGAAAGTATTACGTACATGGTTATATGCTCTTGGAGACAAAAATTGTAAAGTTATTGCAAATTTCTTAATCTCTGGTGGGTACTCTTTCGGTAAAGAAGAACCTTTCAGTTTCATTAAAAAACGCGTAAAAATCTGAGCTGGACAGTCAATACTGTTTTGTAGAATTGTTACATGTTCATTTTCCATTTTTGAATTTAACTCTGTTATAACTGATTCTAAAGTCGCAGTTTTTTTTAAAAGTCTGGAGCATTTTCTTTGTGCGTTTTTTAATTTTCTTCCTCGCCTCTCCGATAACATTTGATAATGTTTGAGCCGTGACTCTAACTGATTGATTCTTTTCTCTATGACATTTTTTGGACATAACGCTGCATCAATAGCATTCTCGATACACCTTCGTTTATTCGGCACCTGTAATCAGTCAATTTTATTACAGTTGACTCCTTTACATTCTCCTCTTAATATTTATATAATATATATGTTATGGACCAAGTGATAAATTGGGCATTATACATAATGCCCGGTCATTATGAATAATGCCCAATATGAAAATGAGCCTACAGGCGTAGTAAGGGTTCGCTTTTTTGGCAAGTCCTGTGCAAAAGTAAATGATGACATTACCTTTTAGTTTTCACAAAAAGAGCAAAGTTGTATCCATAAAAGAAAACATGCTTTTCGTGGATGGCCTCGCTAACTTAAAGACGTAAGATAACAAAATATTCCTTATGAAATGGACAAGCATGAAAAAATGGATCGACATGCAAAATGCATAATATTTACAAGCGCTTTATATCATTCGCAATCTAACTATCACTGGCAGTTAATCACTTAACTTACCGCATTTTTTGTAGTTGATGTCATTGGTACTTGAAAATTGGTGGTGTCACGTAGTATTATCTAAAAACAATATTATTAAATATCAATAACTATACACAATATTAACCACCATCTGTATGGAGCTGAAAACCCACATAACGAACCCAAGTTTTACCTGGCCTGGAGCAGTTTTTTCATTGGAAGGAGGAGTACTGGTATTTCCACTCTTTGGCATCGTAAGTATCCGCCTAAAAACATTAGGTATTTGCTGTAACAAAATTTGTAATTGTTAGTTTTAAAATTGCTAGATTTTTAGAGTGACAGTTTTGTATCGTTTCAGTCTGGTGTGGGAATGTAGCTTAGATCACATTCTTATTTAAGGCACCAGTATCTGATGACTGAATGAAAATATAACAGTAATAGTTTTTACGAAAAAAATAGTAATCCGTTCGTAGAAGTAAATTTTACCTGGCTTTCATTTGATTCATTTCCTTTTGAAGATGATGCTATAGGCGGGACAAAATTTTCTTGCATAGTAACCATTCGGTTTTTTGGCAAATCCTATGGAAAGGAAAATGATATCAGTTATAGTCTTCACAAAAACAAAAATTTTCAAATAAAAATAATATATTCATACAGTTGTACATCAGGTTATTTCGTTATGATATGAACTTTTTTATTTAATGACAAAACCCTCGTTACCTGGCCTGGAGCAATAACACTGATATCTCCCTCTTTCCGCCTCATAAGCATCCGCTTCTTAGGTATTTTCTGTAAGAAACGTAAAAAAAGAAACAGATTAGAAGCAAATTCTTACAATATTATAAAAAAAAGGCTCCCGCCGCATCTGTCTGTATGTTTGCAATAATCTCAAAACGAAGTGAACGAGTGATTCCTAACGAAGGTTAAAGTGAAAGAGGATGTTAAATACCTACAAGTAAATTGAAAGCGTGCGAAACCAGAACAGAGTTACGCTAGTAAAGTTTAAATTAAATTTTAAAGAAAATGACATCTTATGAAAAATGTTAAAAATTACCTGATGCGAGTATGCAGGTTGATTTGGAAAAATGGTAGGGACTGCATAAGAATGCAAAAGCTTTCTAGCCGACACCTGTGGCGACGAGATGTTACGGTAGCAGTGCGGTTCGAAATGGAGACTGCATATCCTTGAATTTTTTGTTGGTGTCCAATTCGGTCTTCTTATATTATTTATCCATTTTTTAATTATTTGTGGATCTACCGGAAATCTGGAATATTTTACAGAATATGGATGGCAAGAAGTATTCGAAAAATACTTAATGTTCTAACAAATAAAATATAAACTGTACTGAATAAATAGTACTTATTATAATAAATAACCTTTCTCTCCTTCATGCGCACAAATGGTCCTAGTCCTGTCACATTTCGTTATTCAGTGGGGGAAATCAAATATTAATTTATTATCTATACTTATTATATAAAAGAAGATAATAATTTATTTTTAAAAACGTGTTTTAGTTCGTACTATAATTTAGTAAAAACCTAATCACATTTGTATAAAACCCACCACATCTGATTTCTTTGTATACATGCAGTATTCATAACTATAAATATATACCTATTATTACAAACCTTATTATTATAAACTATTTAATATCTAGTAGGTAACGTTGCTATTCATATTATAAATAAACTACTTAACATAAATAAATATTTTATCGATATCGATTATTTTTATATTGGACGCACTAGTGCAAAATTGACGAGTACATTAAATGTCAAATTACGTCGCCGAGAATCGAAAAATGTGATTTGTAATAAATAAGCTTAATTTATTTACATATTTAGGACTTGAGAAGTTAGGGTAGTGTTTCATAAACTACAAAGGATGCTATAATAAGGAAAGGTCCATTTATCTCGGATTATTTTGAGCAGATTACAGCACTTACTTACCGGTGAAATGACTTTTCGCCCTTGTTTTCTTTCAATTCACTTGTATGGCTCTTGCATCCAGGAACCACACACGACATTGTTTAAAGAGTTTGTGTCCATTCACTTGAAAAATCAATTAAAACTATCAAAACACTAAAAAACACTCTAAAATAACAAACGATGTTTGGCACCAAACGGTGACAGCCAGTTTGACCTTGATTCGGCTGGTGGCGCGCGACGTTTCATTTCAAGACAGTAACAGAGGTATTTGTTGTCTCTTTTTAACGCAGGGAAAACAGCAATTGGGAGTAAAAGAATGATAAATAGATTTCCGAGTTCAATTCAATGTTATACATCTACCCCTCCTATACTATATCTTTGGTAAAAACTAATTCATTTACTAGATACTAGATGGCGCCGAATAAGTACTAACGCTGTTACAGTAGGCCTCCACTGCACATGAGATGGCGCTGTATGGAAGTCTAAACAGTCGTTTTACTGTCCAATCGCACACATTTGGGAACACTCAACATTGGCGCCATTAGGTTCTAGTTTTCATTCCCATTTTTCAATGGCCAATAACATCCCAGCTGCCTTGCTTTGGCTGCTAGCAAGGCAAAGTCCGCGCACGATCTGAATGCATTCGTGGAGAAGTCACATCATCATCGTGTGGTTGTAAGGTCGACAACCGACCTCACAAGCCCTGGTATCAGTGATATAGAGCCGCCAAAGGCCACTGACTTGGCTCGTGTAACGACTAGATAGTAGGCGGGACCAACGGCTTAACGTGCCTTCCGAATCACTGAATCACCTTTTTTTCGGACAATCAGGTGATTCAGCGTCCAATGTCCTAACCAAACTAGGGAAAGTCTCGCCAAAAGATTTTTGCTTGACGTGTACTGGGAATCGAACCCGGAACCTCCGTAATAGGCGTCGAAATCTCGACCACTCTGCCACGGAGGCTGTACGTGGCCATAGAAGTCACATGATCACAAATAACATACATCGAAGCTGCAATCAGATCGCGCGCGAACTATAATAAAATAATGTACTATCGGGGACTTTTCCACTTAAAAATTTTTTCGCTTGGCTCGTGCGGAAGCGCTGGGTCACGCCCCCTTGGCCTATTAGAAGAAAGCGATAACTTATTATAAAGTGTAAAGATGGACAAAAATGAGTGCCGTGGTGACGGCAGAGTAGAATACATTTGTCACCAACCCCTACTCTTCCCGTGGATGTCGTAAGAGGCGACTTAGGGACTATACATTGAACAGGGAACGGGCAGCAGCGCTCTCTGATACAGTAACCTTTTAATCTGCGATCTCCAACCCGCCTGCCAAGCGTGGAGATTATGGCTAAACCCTCCACTTAAGTGAAGGAGGCTCATAGTTCAGCAGTGGACTGTAACGGGCCGTTGATGATAACTTATTAGTTGCAATCTGCACTTCGCAACGTATCCTGTGTACTCCTTTTGTGAATTTTACGGACGAACTATTTGACCTTGGCGTCAAGTGAAAATGTGTTTAGTAGTGGTCAGGCGCAAATGTCCCCGATAGTATTTACGAGTATAGTAATATCTCAAAAGTTGCTTTGGAATAGACTACCGCTGTAAAGTTTAGTGATGGACTGATACTGTTGTGTGGAATTAAAGATTTTGAGAGACAATTAAAAATACAAAAAATACTCACCGGGCACGGAATTTAACCCAAACTGTATATCCGAGTTTTTAATTATCTATTGTACTTTTTTATTAATTTTGTATACGAACCAATAAAAAACTTTATTAGATAACTTTAATTTATGTAGATAAATCTGAAAAAAAAAATGGTTTTGAAGGAAGAATAAAAAAACTTGCATTTTAAGAAAAAAAAAATGATTCTACTTTGGTTTAAATTCTGTGCCGGTGAATATAATTCCAATAAGCTCGACAGATGGCGTTGACGAGACACGACTCACGACTCCATACAAACGAAACTGTATTTGTGGACATAAAAAACACTTTACTTCACTTTGTTCTTTTTTTTAGTTAGAATTTTACAGTTTTTTTATTACCGTGTATTCTGCCCTTAAGGCGTGTCTCCTGCCATGTTTTGGTCTACAAATACACATAAAACATCTCAACAAAAAAAAAATACATGTTTATCTATGGTTTTTCTACACAAATTGCCTATGATATGTTAATAATAAAATAATAATAATAAGTAATAAAATAATAAGTAAATTCATTGTTTTGGAAAACATTTCGAAAACATTCACCAAACAAGCGAGCCTATCAAACCTCTATGTCGAACCGAAACATTGCAGAGCGTCGTTTGAAACATTTGTTTTTGTGTATGTGTAGACGAATTTGTGTAGAGTGTAGACCAAAACATTGGCAGGAGACACGCCTTTAGATTCTGCGAAATCTTGAAACATGACCTGTTAGCGCCATCTAACGTCTAAATTGGAACTGTTTAGCTTTTAAGGATTGACTGAAAATCCGCCAATACAATAGGGTATTTGATTGTCCATTATTCTTATTTATAAATCCGGTTGAGAGTCCCTGTTACCAAACAATAAAATAATTTTTGCCTTATTTTTAAAATTCACCAAGTTATAAATAGGTAGTAGGTTTGAAATTTAATATTAGAGAGGCAAATACTAGCTAGTAACGTCACAAGCAAGTAGCGCCATACAATCTCCATACAGAAAAAGTTTTAGATAGAGACAGACATATTGATAATAAAAAATTACTGTAATTATGTTTATAATCGATTCTGTTTTTTTTTGTCGCGAACCGTCTGTTACAAATCTATATATTCATAGTCATAAAATGCTTAGACATGATATTATGTGGTAAATTCAGAAACAGTCAAATACCCTATGTATGTGAAATTAATGCTTGCGGCTTGTACTTTGTTTTGGGTGCTTGTGGTATTATAATACATAAAGTACGGAAAGGTAAGAAAAAAACATCAGTTTTAACACATACTTAAAGTGCTAGTGTATGGATTGTAGTTTTTAAATTAATAATTGTTAATTAATTAGAATTTATTTTAACTGAAAGTAATATTGTTGTAAAAATCACAAATAAACTCGTAGTCGATTGTTTAGTAATAAATCTTGTTTTTGTATAAAATGGGCTGTGAAAAATTATATTAATTATATTATTATAGTGCTTTATACAAGATTAAACGAACGTGGTCTATACTTTTTCTAAAATACCTTCATAGGAAGTTTTTTTTGTTGTCCTTCAAAAGTAAAGACAACAAAAAAAATATAGGGAAACTGTATGGAATTTTTTGGCAACACTGTTTAATTTTCAGCTTATCGTCGCCATCTGATTAGAACACTTTTACCGCATAGTTGACTGCCTTCGTAAGTTCAATTTTGTATTGAAAAAAGTGTTTCTCATCATTATTTTTATAATTTAAGAGTAAGTACATTGTAAAGTTGGCTAAAATATTGCTGACCAACTTACCCTCGTCATTTAATTTTTGTAATTTTTAGAAATAGAATATCAATTTCTGCACTCTGTGTCTACGAATAAGGAAGCTATAGAAGTCGCATTCCTTTCAAAAAATGGCCCCACGCAAAGGGCAACAAAGAAGGCGGGGCTTAAAAAGGGCAACACACGCGCTAGTTAGTCTGTCACGCACTGTATGACGGACTGCCGCTTCTGATAAAAAACAAAAATACAATATAATTCAGACAAACATAGGTAATAAAATGACCTCCGGGTAGGTAAAATGGTGCAGGAGACCCAAAAAGCCAGCAAAAAAGAAACTGGGGTAACAAATCACAAGTAAATACATTTTTTTTTTCAGTATTCTAAATACTTGACATAAAATAATGATGGATGGGATTATGCAAGCAATAGTCAGCCAATGTCTACAACTTATATTAAGGCATAATGTCATAATACTTTATATCCTATAAAAATACTGAAATAATCTCCATAGTAATACTGAAATATAATACTGAATAATAAAAAACACTGAAATATTTCATAAAATTAAATAATCTTGTATAGAAACTGTTATTTTCCGTTAGTTACCCCACTAAGTAAATTTTGAAATTATATTGATTGTGCTGCATTATAATTAGCATAATATGATGAAGTTTTCTCTATAACCCAAAGTGAAAGACAATGTAAGTAAACCATACATCTGAAGTTGTCAATTTTCTTTGTTATTTTCTTTTAAAAGGCACAAGGCCAAGTCTTTTATACTAGTGGCTCTGTGAGCTGTAGACCTCGCGAGTCGCTGTATATCTCTTTATATTTGACGGAGAACCGTTGCCAGCAGGATCGCACATGGTGGATGGATCCCCGAAATAATGTAATCTCTCCTTAGTTCAGGCTTGTATTTCAACGTTAGTAAAATCACAACTCGAAAATAACAATTGATTGGCAAGATTTTAATGGATACAAAATACAATACGAAAACGTGAAAAGTTTGACACAGAGTAATGGCCTCTTCCCAAAAAAAAGCACACAATCACACATTTAAATAATATATTATATAAGATTGTTTTAGAAAATAATGACAAAGTAATATCTTTATATTATTGACGGAGAACCGTTTCCAGCAGGATCGCACATGGTGGATGGATCCCCGAAATAATATAGTCTCTTCTCAGTACAGACTTGTATTTCAACGTTAGTAAAATCATAACTCGAAAATAACAAATGATTGGCAAGATTTTAATGGATACAAAATACAATACGAAAACGTGAGAAGTTTGATACAGAGTAATGGCCGCTTCCCGAAAACAAGCACACAATCACACATTTATATATATATTATATATGATGATTTTAGTAAATAATTACAAAGTAATCTGATTCATATGAGTAATGCAAAAGTACGATAATTTTTAATTTGACTTGTTCTATCACACTTAATGCATAACACATCCACTGCACAAGTGACGCGATCTAATCACCATTTCCATAGCTTCCTTATTCGTAGACTCTGTGTAAAGTAATTTTGACGTCAAATCAATTTGAGAAAAATATATATTTGTATGTACGTTTTGTTTGTAAATAACTATTAATAATAGTTTTTTTTGTTAATAAAGACTGTTTTATTATACCTACTAGTTTTGTATTTCATCTGAAAATCAACAACTTTTGTCCTAAAACCCAAGAGGTTTTTCGTCGAGGAAGTGGGCGCGCCAATGGTACAACTGGGGCCCGTTTCACGAAGCAATAAGTTACAATTTGATATGCATTGCGTAGCCAATTCGCCTAAACTGTAAGTCGTTATCGTTTTATCTAATCGTCTACGCAATGTACGTCGAATTGTACTTGTAATTTGTAACTTCGTGAAACGGGACCCTGGTCCAGAGCGGCGTTTTTTCTTTTAGAAAAACCCTATGGAATAAATAAACTGTAATATTTATTCTGCCGCAAGCGTGGGGTCAAGCAAAATGTCAGGTTATTGATTCGCCATCTGTTTTTCACTAATTTCTCCAAAAGTATTAGGTTCACAAATTTTGCTTTTGGCGCACAATTACTTCTCATGGAGAACCTAACCTAGCATGCTCTTGTCCTTCTCAAGCGCAACATTTTGCTGGGGTTACACCTCGGTCATACACGCGGCGAGAGCTAGCTGTCTCCTCAATGGGGGATTTTCTGACAGTAATCGCATCGTAAGAATGCCGTCCTGACAGCAGGCAGGAAATATGAAAATCAAATGGGTGCAAAAGAGACAAAAAACATTGTACGAGTGTGGCCCAACGCACACCGAGGCGAAGATACTGAGAAGTGAACAATTTAAAAAACCCTAATCTTATAAGGTTAGCGCGCGCCCGCTCTCGTGGCCGCTTCACTGCGCCGTGCTCCGCTCGCTCTTATTTATCATTGCCTGGCCTTTTCAACCTTATATGATAGGGATTAGGGTTTAATTTAAATTGTTGATTTCCCAGTATCTTCGCCGCGCCGCGCTGGGCCTATGACATCTGTCAGGACGGCATTCTTAGGACGCAACAGCTATAATTAAGACGGTAGATGGCGTCAGGTATACTCCGTGGATTCTTCACATTGTGAATGCATATACGACCTACCAACTTACAGCTTGGCAAAAAAGTTTGGAGCGGTGACAGGTGGAACTAAATATTAAGTTTGCTGCCATTGATGCTGGGTTGCTTTTCATTATCCCATTGGTATGCCATGTTGATTCTTATTCGTTAATTTTGCAATATTTTATAAATTAAGTAATTTTTCCTTTCCTATTTGACTACGAGGTTGCCACAAGTGCGATAGAAGAGCCCTAATTTTTTTCAAACTCTTTTTTGCCAAGCTGTATCTGTGAAATGAAAGGCGGCGGCGCCAGTAGTAATACAAAATTATATTTCAACCAATCACGGTAGCAGGTGTACGGTGGACAATGAATGTGGATATTTCCATACTGAACTTTGGCCATTTGACACGATACTTTGGTAGGTCTGTACTGTACCGTCTAACATGACGTAATTAAACAGACAAAAACCGTTTTAACTATATTTTTATTTCAATAAATTAAGCAGGTTTGTTTTTAATACACAATCATAGTATAATGCTTGAAGTCTGTAAATTATGAATAACCAAATCAATCATCAACAATTTATCCAATAAATTCAGGGGCTTTGCCTAGGTATTGGGCATTAATTAAAAAATAAAATAAGTGCGCTGTAATGTAAATGAAATTGGCAATACTGTTCAATCTTCAGCCAATCACTTCTAATATATTTGGTGTTGCCATTATTCCATCATACTTTTTTGTCAGAATGTATAATATTTTAGTATAAGTAAATATTTTATATGAGCATTGGTTTTTTTTCTATTCTAGTTAGTGTTAAGTATACAAAATAACCTCAAAAACTAAGCATCGCCCCCGGGAATGTGTTTCTAGCCTAAAGTGATACAATTTTTATGAAAATATCGTGTAAGTATGAAATATTTGAAAAACATCGTCTTATCATGAAGTAAATTGTGAGCACCCGTAACTTTATCGAAGAAAAAAAAAAAGATTTATTTAGTACTTATTCAACAGTATTTCTCTATCCTTCAAAGACGTCGTTCGATAGAAAGAGAGATCCATTATACAATCCTTTGCAAGACTATTGCAAAGGATTGTATAATGGAATTTACTTGACAGAGAAGATTTTAAATTTTCGTAATGAAAGGAGCCATTCTCGGGATCATTGCAAGTATTATTTTTATAATGAGTTACGTTCTGGCCAACTAGAACAAAGAAATAATCAACGATCAAGTTTCCAACAGTCCTAATCAACATTTTTTTACAATGATCCTGATAGATTCATTCAGGGACAGACAGGAATAACTCGATAAGAGCCGACTTGAAAAATAAAATCTTTTCTGATCTCAAATATCCAGTCCTTTGCAATCGTCCTAGGATGTTTGCAAGGATAAGAATAGAATGTACATCTTAAAACTGCACTTAGCTGAATTTTTAATTTTTAGTGGTTCCTTACAAACATGATACAGAAATAGTGAGTTTGCGTTATTGAAGATTGAACTGGAATAAGTCTATCACTTTGAAAATATTTGTAGTATTGAAGCATCTATCAAACTCAGATTTCAATATAATATAGGAACATTTATATCCTATTTAAGATATATTTTTATTTGTGGAACATAGTTACAAAATTTGAAAATTGGGATCAGTTCTATAAACGTTAAACTAAAAGTAAATTGTCCTGTTTTTTTCGATTTTCTGAGACATGAAAGGGACAGGAGATTTATTAAATAATCACCTAAAGTTTGCCAACTTTAAACTTGGTAATTTATTGCAACAAAACAAAATGCTGTACATTTCTTGGAAAACGGAAACTGACAGAAAAACATGATAAAATACTTCTTGTATGTGAAATAGTGCGAGAGAAATCATTTACAATAAATTAAATTTATCCTAAATAGGATATAAAGTTGCAAAAAATATTAGAACTAAAAATTAATACATTTATACCATATTCTGATAATTGACTCTGACACCTGCATTTATTTCGATAAATTAGAAATATTTCAATGCATAAAAAATAAAAAAGTATATACAACTAAATAAAGGTATATGACTGAAATTTTAAACAAAACAGCACATAGCAGTACATTTTGATTTCATAACCTATTACTCTACTTACAATATTTATAATTTAGCACTGACAAGTCCCGCCTTAGTGGTATGGTCTGTGTGGCTATGCTGACGCGAAAAAAGCAAGAACTGCTCTGGAACGTGGTGAGCGTCAGAATGGCTGGTTGTCTGTGGCGTTGGTCTATGAGAGTTGATTCGATAATTGCTTATATTTGCTACATATAATAAATAATTGCTACATAGGATATATATTTAGAAATAAGATTTTTTTTTGACCAGCTATCGACGTTTGGTTGGCTGGTTACCTCCTAGTTTAAAGTCAAGCATGCAGAGTTTCCCGAAATGTATTGCGTTAATAATTGCTACATATTTACTTCATTTATCTATTTTAATAATAACTTTAAACGTACGTTAAAAAGATGTAGCATCTATTTAAATTATCCCAAGGAAAAGTGCCTGACAAAATAATAGGCTAGGCTAGGCAAGGCTAATAGTTGCAGTGCGTCTTCAATCAATGCTATTATAGGAGGCAGGCGTTATTTGTTACAACGAACACTGTTAATCTACAGTACTATTGTGCGAAGTTACGGTGTATCTACGTAACTTTAGTACTATGTAACGTTACATCAAATTTTTCTCACCGAATTTTATTATATCTGTGTAATGTTAGTGTTAATAACTAGGTAGGGTAGGTGAAGGGGAGGTGAAGGATAGGTGTAGGGTAGGTGTAGAGCAGCTGTAGGGCGGGTATATGGCAGGTGTAGGGTAGGTGTAGAGCAGGTGTAGGGGGTGGGGGTGGGGGTGTGGTGTGTGTGTGTGTGTGTGTGTGAGGGCTACACCTCCCCTACACATCCTCAACACCTCCCCTACACTTATTTAAAACGCCTGCCTTCTATAATAGCAATGAGTGAAGACGCACTGCAACTATTAGCCTTTATTATTTTGTCAGGCACTTTTCCTTGGGATAATTTAAATAAATTCTACATCTTTTATTTAACGTATAAATGAAGTAAATATGTAGCAATTATTGACGCAATTATTTATTATATGTAGCAAATATAAGCAATTATGTAGAAATTATCGAATCAACTCTCATAGACCAACGCCACGAACAACCAGCCATTCTGCCGATCACGAAACGTGAAATTATTTCCATTCAGTCCTTATACTTTTTCAAAGAAAATTCAAATTTGAGCTGTCAAACATCGAATTTGGATTGGCCTGTATCTTGTTTACCATTCCATTCTTTTTTATTGTTATTATTATTATTATTCAAGGACAAAACAACCTTAATTTTACGTCAGAGCAAAGCAATCAAATTTGTAGCCATAATAATTATTTTTTGTAATTAGAACCAGCTAATATTGAAAGTACACTTTTTTAAGCTTAAACACTCACCTCCGGCTATATTTGTTAAATTAAAATAATTTCAAATTAATTAAGCATTTAAAAATCAAAATGACACGACCACACGACGCCCTTTACTTATCAATTTGGAAAAGCTTTGAGCTTTGCGAACAAGCGTGTATGGTTCTTGATATTTCGAACGCATTTGTACCGCCATTTCGGATGTAAGTTATTTAATTATTTCGCAAATGCGTTCAATCACAACGGGTGTCTTGTTACGCCGATCTACCGCTATTTTACCTTCCTGCTGCTATTCCACCATTTCAAGGACCATGGCTCTCAAATCATCATGCATCACACTTCTATGCGAATTCCATTTCTTTAAACAATTAACCAAGTGTACTACATTTTACTGCCAAGATGCATGCGTTTCACTGCCAAGATGCATGTGTTTTACTGCCAAGATTCATGTGTTTTACGGCCAAGATTCACGTGTTTTACGGCCAAGATGCGTGCGGTTAACTGCAAAGACGCGCACGCTTACCTTTCAAATTTCGATGTTGACTTCCTCAAGCTTTGAACAAATGACACATGCGTTGATTACAAAGACGCACGCATTTCACTGTTAAGATGCACGTGTCTGACTGCCAAAATGCTTGCATTTCACTAGCGAGACTCACGCATTTCACTGCCAAGACTCACGCATTTCACGGCCAAGACACGCATTTCACAGCCAAGACGAACGCATTGTACTGCCAAGACGCACGCATATCGCTGCCAAGACGCACGCATTTTACTGCCAATACACGCGTTTCATTGCCAAGATACGCATTTCACTGCCAAGTCACACGCATTTTACTGCCAATACACGCGTTTCATTGCCAAGACACGCATTTCACTGCCAAGTCACACGCGTTTCACTGCCAAGACGCACGCGTTTCACTGCCAAGACGCACGCGTTTACTACCAAGTCGCATGCTTACTACACGCCGGTTCCAAAGCCCTCGGCCGATCAATCCCGCACTGTCACTGACGTCACAAACACTCCGCTATGTACATATCAATATGACGTTTCTCCGTAACACTTATCACATACTGAGATTTTATCGTCCATGCTCGATACAGCGACGCGGTGTGCTGTTAGACGGAATCATCTGCAAATAAAAACAATATTAAGTTTCAATTAAAAATATATTAAGTTTCATTTAAATACAGACACACGTTTGGCATGAACCATACATTATTATGTAAAAATTATGTGTGTAGGTTTATCTTTCGTTCAAGTAACAAGTTAACAACAGACCAATGGATCAAGTTTTTTTTTGTTAGACAAAGTTCATGGAACGGATAGTGATATGGCTACCATGGGTTTTATATGCCCACGAGAAAATTCTTATTTCCACGGGATGAATCGTAAATGAACGCAGGTTGGTATAACTAATAAATTAATCAGAACAAAATACATCAAAATAAAGACATAACTCACACACGGCCATCTGATCCCAAACTAAGCAAAGCTTGTACCATGGATATCGGACAGAAAAAAGAACAAATACATAATTACTGGACAAATTTTAATCAAAAAAAGGTAAACCAGCCTAACGATAAGGTAACTATCCTAATTAAACTAGCTTCCAAATAAAAAATAAATTTTACAATAAGTCCAGCCGTTTTGGTGTTATAATGCCAAAGAATTATAAATGGACTAGTTCACCCGGCATACGTTGTCCTGCCATGTTTCCCAACATCTACTCTACACCTACCCTGCGCTATTTTTTTTAAATGTAAGAACCTTCTACGAGGTATAGAAAACAATAAAAAAAAAAAGATGAATGAAATCGGTAAAGCCGTTCTCAAGTTATAGCGTGACCAGGAGAAATAGGGGTTCATTTTTATATACAGCATGAAATTTACATCGTTTTGTTCCCGCCGTGTAGTGATAGTACCCGTCAAACTGAACAACTTTTCACGACTTTTTGGTCTCTCCATACAAAATGGGTCGGTCGGGAGTCTCACTTTGTATGGAGACCAAAAATTTTTTTGTCGCAGGAAATTTTTTTTCGTGAAAAGTTGTTCAGTTTGACGGGTACTATCACTACACGACGGGAACAAAACGATGTAAATTTCACGGTGTATATGGATAGATGCGTTATTATACGCATTCGTCTTTTTTTCGTCGGGCGAGGCATTACTTTTTTAGCAAAGTATTTTGTTTATTCGTGAATCATGCTCTAAATTCTTATCATAATACATACGAGTATCGTTTTCCAGTGCTTATATGTAAGATAGGGAAATTAAAGCATAAGATAACACGACAGTGGTATCGATTCGGAATACGCCTAACTAAACTAAAATTAGTCCTTGTCACTTTCTAAGGTTCTTTAGGTTCTTTAGGTATGGGTACATACCTACGCCTCTTTGCCTCTTTGGCTGTTCCTGGCCGCTTATATTTGAATTATTTTTAGAATGAAAGCTTGACAGAAGAAAAAGGAGCACATTTTGTTTAGATCTCGGGTTGTATATCATAAAAGTTTTAACTAAAATATATCTAAAATATCTCTAAAACAACCAGACGTTTCAGTTATAACCCACTCCACCGCCGCAGGGGAGGGATGTTAGGTATGAGTACATACCTACGCCTCTTTGCCTCTTTGGCTGTTACTGGCCGCTTATATTTGAATTATTTTTAGAATGAAAGCTTGACAGAAGAAAGAGGAGCACATTTTGTTTAGATCTCGGGTTGAATATCATAAAAGTATTAACTAAAATATATTCAAAATATCCCTAAAACATCCATTCGTTTCAGTTATAACCCACTCCACCGCCGCACATTTTTAATTGAAAAGGGATCGAAGATCATCGGTTTTGTTTTTGTCTATGACTTCACGACTAACTGTCAAATTTAGTCTTGTTTTAGTGCCTACCTAACACCATGACGAATAAAAAGCCACTAAAATTGACAGTTAGTCGTGAAGTCAAAGACAAAAACAAAACCGATGATCTACGGTCCCTTTTCAATTAAAAATGATAGAAAGTGACAGGACTAATTTCAGTTTAGTTGGGCGTATGCCGAATCGACACCAATATTACTTAGAAAGAGCCTTGGAGATTAATCAGAAGATCCTATGATTGAGTAGGTTTACTCAAATAAAATAAATAGGTATTTTAAAGTGTGTTAGATAGTTTTTCCCTGTTTCGGGTCGACGTTAAGGTAGTTAATGAGCAAAACTTATTACTACGGGAAAACCTAAAACAACGCGATACATAAATTATGATTCAACATTATCAACGGCTCACGTACGTCTCCACCGACGGGCTCGGGCGTACCCTGAGGACAAATAGGGGATCGGACTACTTTATTTTTATTTTATAAATCCAAACTTCTTAGTTTCTGCTATCGAACACTAAAAGAATTTTTGCTCTATCTTCAAAATTAACCGAGTTATAAAGGTTTGAAATTCAAGATTAGACAGAGGCACATACGCACTTGTGACGTCATTTGTTAGTAACGCCATATAATCTCCATACAAAAAATTGTTTTTGAAAGAGACGACATATTGAAACTTTAAAAAATTACTGTAAATTCGTTTTTCAAAATTCATAAAATATGGTGAACAGTCCGATCCCCTATTAGAGTGATAATTATTATTACTTCTACACAGAGTATAACAGTCGAGTTTCCATAAATGATAGGATGAATTCAACTCATAATTTTGAATCATATTCCACCAGAATTTATTCTAAGGATAAGTTTGTGGAGATCTGTAATTTACGGCCTATACAATAAAACCACTCGGTGTTGGTCAGCCCATGAAACTGATTTATCTTAAATATTATTTTATTTTTATTATTTTATTGTTTTTAATTTTAATTTTTTATTGTATTTTTTTAAAACAGCCTCAGCGGTAGACCTGGTCACTAAATTTCACGAGAATCGGTTGAGAAATGCGACCTGTAGAGTGGAACAAACAGACAGATGGACAGACAGATGGACAGACAGATAGACATACAAAAGCAATTTCCACCAAGCTGAAAAGGAGACGCTTCGCTCGCTCGGCCAATTAAATACTCAATTGTGTATTTTAAATGAATCAGTGAAATGTAATACAAATAAGACTACGTACCGTGATACCACCATTTCGTTTTCTTGGGATTTTTATTGCAGGTTTTCACGTAAAACGAGTTGTCCGGCGGCCGTTTCTGAAACATGATTATGATAAAAATAATATTTAAAAGCGAGAAAACACATTAAATAACAGCCTCCGCGACCAAAATGTGGTATAGGGAAAACGAGAGGATAGTACTAACATTATTTTTAACCCTTAAATGCATACGTTATCAAATTTGATAACTGCCTGAAATATTATTTATTAATATTAATATTATTACTTTTTTGTTTTTATTAGCTATGGTGATTTTTTTAGTACCAACAAAATTTCGTTTTTTTTTTTTTATTTTTCTTATTTATTTTACGGCACCTAGAGTTTGCTGCCAAAACGAAGTCAAAAATCGAATTCCAAATTAAAAACAATAACAACTACAAAATATTCTATTGATACCAAATAAACCGTATTGAGTAGGGAATAAAATACATTTTTATTTAAAAAAAAATATTAGAAGAATAATCCGAAAACAAAATAAAGTAAGCCCGTGAAATGTCTCATAAATGTTATAAAGTATTTTTTATTATTTTACATGTTTTTTTTACCATTTTTCCTAACCAAAAACAAGCTTAATTACCAAGTAATATTAAAAAAAAAAAAAAAACCACGCATTTAAGGGTTAAAGCTATTGACATTAAGAATAGAAACAGAAAACACTATTGTCTCTCTCTTTAACTTATTCATATTTTTCAACAGTAGAAAGAGAACAAAAGCCTCTC
This sequence comes from Carpatolechia fugitivella, assembly GCA_951230895.1. Classification (NCBI taxonomy): domain Eukaryota; kingdom Metazoa; phylum Arthropoda; class Insecta; order Lepidoptera; family Gelechiidae; genus Carpatolechia; species Carpatolechia fugitivella. The sequence continues at coordinate 15,232,386 of OX579658.1, read as the reverse complement.
GAGAACCGATGACGTACCGTACATTACCGACTGAATAAAATATACAAAGCCGTCTAGTGTTACCATAGAAGAAGCGAACCACATTATTACCCGTATAAATAGAAGACAGTTCGATGTGGTAGAGAGTATGGCATTCTGTGCTCCGACTCCGACGACGGTGGACCGAATGAAAGACGCGGGGTAAATAGGGATATTATTTTAATTTGAGACGTGAACACTCACCTTTTCTTTACAGCTACTGAGCATAGACACGATGGACAGACAGACGGACTGGACGGAAAGCGCCGGCGACCAGTCGTCCGTCAGGATCGACAGACAGATGTGTCCATTGGAATAAACGTGGGGGTGAATGGGGATGTTGTTACCGATGAATGTTACCTGCAATAGATAATACAGTCGATTATTTATAACAAAGTTATCATCAGGGGGCCGTTTCACGAAGCTACAAGTTACAAATTACAAGTACAATTCGACGTACATTGTGTAGATGATTAAATAAAACGATAAAGGCTTAAAGTTTAGGCGAATTGGCTACGCAATGTGTATCAAATTGTAACTTGTTGATTCGTGACACGGGTCCCAGCTCATATACGTCCTCCCCGAGGGGTTCGCACCAACCCTGAACTGTGATCAGGTCCTAGTTAGCCTAGTGCGGGTTGGGCGACTTCACACACAACCTCTGGAATTCTTCGCAGGAGTAGGTAAATATTGTCAGGTAAGAGCGTCGAATAATCGTACAGTCAGCTGAATAATTAGCTGACCACCCCCCCCGCTCGAAACCGATGAGATTTCCTCAGGTGATTATTTATATTTTTACATATCATTTTATATACTCGTACAGTTTATTAGCCTGCACAATTATATGAAATTTCATGATAAAGCAAAAACAATTACCCAAGAAAACTTCATCGGTTTCGAGTGGGGGGTCAACTAATTCGTCAGCTGACTGTGAATTGAAATTGAATTGATTGACTGTGAACTGTAATTGCATTGATGAATTCGAAAACACATTGGTACATGGTTGTATCTAAATCCCAGTTTTTAAGTTCCTTGCTTCAAAATTGATAGGCTTTTCATATAAACTTATACCATCCTCACCCCCATCTCTTTGAAAATACGAAAACGTAACCTTTTAAATTTATGAGTCTAACCAATCCGCAAGCTGGGTTGCAAAGTTTGTACAATAGTAATACTTATGTACCTTAATATGGGTTAAATAAAGAATATTAATTTTTGAAAGAAAATAAATACTTACTTATAAGTGAACGTGATGTATTAATAATAAATAGATAAAAGGATATTTATATGCATAAATTAAAAATTCATGACAAAATTGTCATTTGAAAAAAGTCATTTGGAGTTTGTCTGAACAAACAAAGAAAGTAAAAAAAGTAACACATCCACCTTGAAATACATAACAGTGTTGCAACATATTAACATACATGTAACAATTAAAGAGTACACTGTGAAGGGTATAAGGTGACCTAAAATGGTTAAAAATATGCAAGTGTTTGGTAAGAATTCGTGCATGGAAACAGGAGGAAAATAGCGACAGACGTGACGTCATCAGTAGGTGTGCAAGTCCGTTATTACATTATCATACTAATATCACAAAAGCAAAGGTGTGTTGTGCATGCTGGTTTGTCCTGTTATCGCATACAAACGCGATTTTTGGAAAAGAATATCAACTATTTCTTTTCCAAAAATCGCTCGTCCCGCAGGAATTTTTACGGGAATCGTCTCTGGCAAGAAACAACGTTAATCAGTTGTTTTGTAGCTGCCGCGTAACAGAAAAATACTTTCACATTTATACAATACCTACGGAATATTTTTATCGAAATATTTCAAGTTCCAGATAAACACATTAAAAATAAATTTTAAAATATATCTTGCTCAGAGACAAAGTTGTAAGGTGTCAGTATTCTATTTTTGTATACTTTCAGATGAACTATGAAAAAGAACTAATATTTTTTTTAATGCATATTCCTCTAAGCTCTAGCCGTGTGGTGACGGCAGAGTAGAATACATTTGTCACCAACCCCTACTCTTCCCGTGGGTGTCGTAAGAGGCGACTTAGGGACTACACATTGAACAGAGAACGGGCAGCAGCGCTCTCTGATATAGTAACCTTTTAATCTGCGATCTCCCGCCTACCTAGCGTGGAGATTATGGCAAAACCCTCCACTTAAGTGGAGGAGGCTCATAGTCCAGCAGTGGACTGTAACGGGCCGTTGATGATGATGTTGTAGCTCAGACTGAGCGGGCGCAATGAAGCCGACAGAAGACCTTGCCCAGAAAGTGCCTGATCACGTTTGCCTTTAAAAGACCTGAATAGTTATCATTATAATAATTTATTGAGAAACTTATTTTACAATTTAATACTATGACTAAATATTCCAACAGGGATACAATAAAACACATACATGAACTAAGAAATATATAAGCACTTGAAACTGGAATATAGATGCCGGAAAATCTAAACTGGCCGTGCGTATAATAAAAGATGAGTCAATGAAGGGGATTTATATTCAAAAGCTAATTTAATCAATTATTCAAGAGTTTATTTAAAGTTCTGTGACACTCGATTCGTCCTTGTTGCATATATTCAAAGACCGTTTTGTTGTCTCAATCAATTCGTTTATTTTGCTGATACAACTACTTGTACTGCCAACTACTTGAGCCGCCAAAGCTTCCGAAGAAGCAAGTAGTTGTAACATGCGCCATGTCAGGTACAGAATAGCCCATTAAGATGGGTCAGTACAAGTATGGATTCTGAAACTCTAAAGCCGTGACGAATGTTTTGGTCTACACACTACACAAATCAGTCTACACATACACATAATCAAACAAAGGAACCATAGACAAACATGCATTTTTTTTTGTTTCGTTGAGATGTTTTCTGTGTATTGTGTACAGCGAAACATAGCAGGAGTCACGGCTTAAGACATAGAAAGATCTGTTCTATGGAACCATGTCATCGGTATTAGTCAGGAAAAACTGCGTTAAAAAAATAAACTTTTACTCAGTTCAGGAATCGAACCCGGGCGTATTGAAGAAAAGTCAGTCTCTCTAAGTCTTATAATATAATCTCATAGTTACCCATACTAACCCATCTAAAAGGGCCATCCTGTATACCACTGCCATCGTGTTTGTGAGGTCGGTTGTCGACTTGACAATCCACACGATGATGAAGATAATGGTACTGTTTGATTAGAATGCCATCCGTGTAGGCCTCAACTCTTAGAAGCTCGGGCCAAGGCCGGTCAAGGTTGATAACGATCGATTAGCTCTGCAGCCTTATGACGCGACAACGACGCATGCAAGTCGTTTAGGTATTCACGGGCGAATGGAGAGTTTCACAAAACGACAAAAAGTAACTTTTATTAATTAAGTCAAAGTCAAAATTATTTATTTCCATAGGATGTTATTACATCACTTAGATCCGTCATTACATTTTTTTGGGTGAGTTCACTAACACAATGGCGGAATCTGTGGAGAAACTCCACAGTCGTCGCATCTTTTGCGTTTCCTTTTTTAAATAAAATATTGTCAATTACAAAATTAATGCTTTATATATCGAAAAAGCCTCCTACTCAAACAATCTATTCCCATGGACATCTGTCCTCTAAGTAATCAGATATCCTATAGTAACCTTTTTTATACAATTTCTGTTTTATAATTATTTTAAACTTGTCTAAAGGCAAATTCTAAATTGAATTTATTAATTGTAAACTGGATCAAAGCGTCTGTGGTATAGTGGCTAGGGTAGTTGCCTCCCGTTTGGGAGACGCGGGTTCGATCCCCACTATGTTTTCGAATTTCAAATTTATTACGTTTATTCGACGCTCTTACGGTGAAGGAAAACACCGCAAGTACGCACACTCCTGCGAAGAAATTTAAAGGTCATGTTTGAAGTGAAGTCGACAAACCTTCACTGGGCCCGCGTGGTAGATTAAGGCTTGATCGCACTAATTCAGGGTCCGACTAGCAGGCGGCAAGCTGAGACCGAGGGGGTAGTGAGGTTAGCCAGAAAGATCCTTTCGCTCTTGCTGTTCTGGATGCTTTGAAGGTTAGATAGAACTTAATGCAGGCTCAAGAAGCAGTAGACTTATACAAGGTGTAAATGATAGATGCCCACAAAATTATAGGTTACATTACTACGATGCACGGGCGCGTAATGTCCTTACACCGGCGGCCGCGAACTCGTTGCGCGCGTTCGTTGTACATTGCGTAGGAGCAGATAATAAAAGCCTGATTTCCTTAGTTACATTCTGAACCTTTTTCAAGTGTTGATTATTTTAGCATGATATTATACTAAATACGCCGTGTGGTGACGGCAGAGTAGAATACATTTGGCACCAACCCCTACTCTTCCCGTGGGTGTCGTAAGAGGCGACTTAGGGACTACACATTGAACAGGGAACGGGCAGCAGCTCTCTCTGATACAGTAACCTTTTAATCTGCTATCTCCAACTCACCTGCCAAGCGTGGAGATTATGGCAAACCCTCCACTTAAGTGGAGGAGGCTCATAGTCCAGCAGTGGACCGTAACGGGCCGTTGATTTGACTTGAGTATACTAAATATGTATAGTCTTTCGACTTACCTCAGGAGAATCGAATGGATACTTGTTTGTGAATTTGAACTGCAATACAAATTTTTCGCCTTCGTAAAGTGTGCCGGGAACACCTTCCATGTGTACTGTCCACCTGTGGGCAAAAATAAATGCTATTGTAGTTGTAGTAGGCAGGTTCCGGGTACCATCCTCGGTTGGGTACTTGACTCTTTTTTTTCAGTTAGTCGTGAAGTCAAAGACAAAAACAAAACCGATTATCTTGGGTCCCTTTTCAATTAAAAATGATAGAGTGACAGGACTAATTTTAGTTTAGTTGGGCGTATGCCGAATCGACACCGATGTATGGATGGTCCAACAGATAGTGCAGAAAAAAATCAACAAACAATGGCAGTTTTATAAACTGCTCATAGACTGTAGCAATAGTTTACATCTGTCTGCAGATAAGAATCTGTGCATTGTCTCAACTGTGTCTTACATAGATCATGACCTACAATTATCTTTCATCAATCTTGATAATTCATTCAAATAGTCATTCATTGGTAGCATTATGTTATCTAACTGAGCAGTCACTCTTCATGATATTGATAATAATATGCATTGTTATACCTAATCATCAAACTAGTTCTTGCAAGATTGCAAGTCCTATACCATGTAAAAACCAACCTTCCAACTATGAATTACAAAATTATTTGTTACTAGCTTTCCGCCCGTGGTTTCACCCGCGTTTAACCCCGGGAGGGGAGGGGGGGTGAGTTTTCCCGTAGGAATGAAGTGTTTTCCCACGGTAAAAAGTAGCTATGTCCTATTCCAGGGCCTAACCTAAATGAGTGCCAAGTTTCATTTCGATCCGTCCAGTGGTTCAAGCGTGATTCGGCAACAAACATCCAAACATTCGCATTTAAAATATTAGTAGGATAATTTATAATATAATACATATAAATAGCATTGTGTTCATGTGATGACTACTCTAATATTTTTTAAATATTTACAATCATCACAAATAAAGTTATATCTAATTAAATAATATATACATGCAAGTAATATGCTTAACTGAAGTTTATGTATGGAACATGTAGGTAGAATTAAATGATTACTTGTATACTGTTTTTATAAAAATTGTGAGACTTTTTAGATTTGGCATTTGTTTTTGTAAACAATAGCTACTTTTTGTACTTCCTCAGTTGTAAAAACTGTAAATTGGACTTTGTACTAGGATACATACCAAATTGATTTGGTTAAAAATGAACATTGTGTTGACTATGCATCATACTGTTTTTTTAGTACAAAGAACATAAACCAGATAGAAAATGCCTTGTGTTACTGCAGATTTCATCATCATTTCAGCCGGAAAACTTCCACTGCTGAACATAGGCCTCCCTCATAGATTACTTATATTACTGCAGATTTACTTTACTAAATATTGTATTCCTATCACAAAAAAAATATAATTTGAGTAGAGTAATATGATTACTACTATAAACTTTATTTAACATTAACATTATAAGTCTTATCTAGTCCTACTTTATTTAAAATTAGTACAATGTTTGCTCTAATCGGTCATTGACCCAGTTCCGAGTGCTTTAACTATCAAATTAAATCATGTTTATGCTAGGTAGTTTTTTTTCAACAATAGTAGGTTAATCACATCTTGTTGTTTCATAGCTAGAACAGGATCGAAATTATGTATTCAGATGAATTTCCCGATTCTTTTCATATTAAAACTCCTATCTTAATTAGGTATTTATAATTCTTTATCTTATTAGTTTAATACATAATTGCAGAGGTTATTTCAATAAAAAAGTGGCATCTTGATTGTTAATGCTTTATGACATTTAGCTATGTTTATGAATTTTTGAGATGACTCTTGGACTCACTGTTAACTTTAGATAGATTTAGAATAGAACTAGAGATAGCTTGAATACTATCTCAGATTTCATAAGAATGTAGATTAGGGATTAGACAATCCTTTTCAAATACAAAGGCCTAACATAACATATCCAATCCGTTCCACACTATGTGATGTCATCATCAATCATACATAGAACAAGGTGACAATTTGTTCAGATGCAGTGAATGAAGGTAAATGTGACACATAAAATGGAACTTTTTTTTGTGTTGTGGCACAAATGGAACTTATTTTAAATGTGGTGGTCAAATAGCAAACCGTTTATATTAATATTTTTTACATAGGTACTACTATCCTAGAGATAGAATGTGGTTTATAGCAACCATGACTACAAACATGCTTTTGGTTGAATTTATAAAGCACTGTTAAAGTGATCCAAGCAACTGCAGCATGCGGCTTTTGAGAACAAATTGGAGTCGCGCGATCGTTTACAACATGATGCAACCTTTAAATATAATAAAAGACATCTTCCTTGAGGCCTTGATTAGTACCAAAGTAGAGAATTGTTTAAGAGTGCAATACTTACAGTGTTAGATTTTGGCTGGCCTGATCTCCGTCCACGGTGACTCCTGGAGGCGGTTCTTTCATCAGGGACATTAATTCTTTCTGCAGTCTCCGCTAAAACAACGAAAATGTCCAATCAACCACTGTCACATATTTATCAAAATAACAAAATAAAGCGACTAACAAAAATAAATTACGCTTGGGTTTTACGTTGCCGATATGGAAGCAATAAATATTTTCAACAAAAGCAATTTATTTGAACAACACAACAATAGAAAATATGACAAAATCTTTCATAGAAAACTGTCACAATATCGTCATAACAAATAGAAAATCTATTCGCGTACCATTTGAACACCACTACGTTTAATTTTTTAGTAATCTAGTCTACTCGCCGATAAGCAAATTAAGTGTGAAATCTGCAGGTAAACGTAATAATTTAATTATTTTTACAAACCTCAGACGGGGACATTGCGGCCATTTGCAATCCAATTTAGACGTTTAGTGTTGCCAATTCAAAAAAGTTGTCATTCAAATCATATGTTCGATATTCAGTTTCCACTAAGAGATGGCGCTGTAAACGACAAGTAAACGCACTAATCGCAAATGAATAGCAGGCTTTATTTTCTGACAATACATTTTTTTTGCTTATACTCGGATTTTTTTAAAGACGTACTAAAGTGACATTTAGAGTGTTGCCACTTTTGCGCAAATTAAAAATAGTGTTGTACCTGAGTGATCCATAGTTCAATTTTGTGATTGAATCAATTTGCTCATTGAACTTGATTGTTCTACAACACTGTAACACTCAAAACTAGTTGTTCAACAACAGAGTTTCGATTACCTATTGAAGTTTGATATTTAAACATAAAGTTCTTATTTGCATGCTTAGTTAATTACAGTTTTTATTGTTGTTATAGATTGCAGTTTTACTAGTGTAAAATACTTTCATGTTTTGTCAGAAAAATGGCGTGGCGTTTTAACAACAATAACAACAAGCAGGCACAAACTTAACAAACAAATGAATAACGTAACAAGGAAGAAACAACGGAAACTTAACAGAAAATAACAACAGAAACAAGCGTGGGCAAAATTGAGAAAATATTCGTGCAACCGATCGCGAGCGAAGTAGGGAGACGAATGACGCGCGCGACTCTGGTTGCGATGACGTATAGGTAGCGGCACGTATCTTAAGCGCTGAGCGAGCGGTGGCTCTCTTTCTCGCATAGAGTAAGGGTGGGGTGACTGAGAGAGAGGTACCGCTCTAATAGATATCGCAACAAACATTCAAACTTTTTCAAATAATTGACCTGAGTAATTTTGATTTATTGAGATATAATATGTACGCCCAACAGTAAAATTAACCCGACTTATTTTTTTCGTATACGCGATGATAGTTTCCTTACCTTTTAGAACTCGACACTGGCACAAAGTACAATTAGTGCTATTAAAAAAAAATCAATGACTCAAGTCATATCGATACAATGAATAACTTGAATTGAATCATTATCAACACTATTTTTCTATAGGTGGCAACATTAAAAGAAAAATAATCCGTTTGCATCTGTCACTTTGGTACATCTTTATAAAAATCGTAGTATAGGCAATTTGTACAACAGAGGTAAAAAACATTTTTTGTATAATTCTATCTCTTTTACACACTATGACAAAAGTAGTATCTTTAAAAAAAAAGTACATTACTGTATTTTGGATATTGCATTTTTGGTGCAAAATTAATTGAAAACTGCTATGTTTACAAGATAAGCTTTTGCATTTGTCGTTTTAAAGTTTGTTTACGTCCGTCACCTAAAGTTAACAGTCGATTCTATGTATCTATCTTATTAAACCATACATGAATAAGTGAGACAGAAACAAAGAAGTTCAACTTCCAGTGATTTTCTTCGAAAATAACCTGTCGGTATGGTTTCATGTCCTAAAAAAACATCGGCAGAATGGTTCATAGACCAGTTGAATGTGGAAAATGCGAAGCTAGTGGCGTTTGTGTTGGTAATAGGGTTTATTGGTTATCATGGGATACTCCACCTTCGGTATGGTAAGTGACCTTCCGCGCCTTTTATTAAACTTATTAATGAGCCCAGAAACGCAGAAATTGTGTGTGAGTTATAATCTCAATTGAATGATGAACCTATTGTTCTTTTTTCTTCTTTGTTCTTTTTTTACTCAAGTATTAAAATAAATAAATAAAATAGTTTTTATTTCTTTTAAACACAATTCGTACTTATGCTAAGCTGGTATCTTTTAGTAAGCAAAATATTGCCTGTATCAGAAGATACCACTCTTCTTCTAAATTCTAAACAGGGTAAGGATTACATAGCTTGTATGTTTCTCCATATTACTGATTATCTGCTTGCCAAATTTATGTGCTAATCACATCATGTTTTATCTATAAATGCACCTTGAATATTTTAAACAAGGTTGTGTGTGAAGTCTACCAACCCTAACTGAGCCAGTGTGGTCGACTAAGCCCTGATCATGCTAATCCAAGGTAGGCTCGAGCCCCTCGGTGGGGACGTATATGAGCTGTTGATGATGATGATGATGAATAAACACTCCTTTAGAGTTAAAATAAACCTTTACCATGTTATTACATCATAGTAATCTATTGTATGATTTTCACAATTTTAATTCTTCAGCTTTAAAATTATTGAACTACTTTAAATGTTATATGGATACACCAGGGGCCTGATCATTAAATCAGTCTAAATCATAAACCAAAACATTCTTGGCATTTCAGTGTAAAATTGAAAATTGTAGTTTTTATTGAATACATCCCAGGCGAGATGCCATTAAAGGATCATTTTGTTCATATTGCGTTTTTCAATAGTTGTGTAAAAAGAGCAGTGACAGCTCTCATATTTTTTTTTAGGCTAATAGGAATATTATATAAATAAGATTTAAACATTTTCAATTTCAAGCCTTTATTCTGAATAATTATTAAAAATTAGAAATTTATTATTTAATTAGAAAAAAAAAACATTGCAATTTCAGCCTCATTGTATAATCTCTCTTACACACACACGCACAAACACACACACACACACACACACACATGTTTCACTTCATTGTTAATTTCACAATCCTTGTTTATTTCAGGGCCTGATTCTTGCACTTGGCTACTGACTTCAGGCAGATACAAAGGTGATCATGAGTGGCAACCCTACGGGTGCATGTTACACAGATATTCTAAAACGTAAGTATGATAACTTTGATATTAAATAAATAAACGTTTGTTGAAATCACTCAAGATCTTCTTTTTCAACTATAAAAAAAATGTAATTTAACTTCTTATTTGTGTATCCATCCATTGAGTCACAAATTAACCTTTCACACCTAAGAATGAACCCTAATTCTTATGACCATTTACCTCATTAAGATGATTAAAGTATTATCATTGAATTACTATTATAGTATTACTTTGCATTTTGGGTACAAAATCTGTCTGCTCTGAACATTGAGTACAAAACCAGGCTTAGACTTCATGTAAACTGATCCTTGGTGTCTCTGATTCATAATAAGTACTCTTTGTTCCAGCGACGCGCGGCGATGTCTTCGTTATTTAAAATTTTGGGGAAAGTATAATAGTTTTGCTTTCATTGGTGACACTAGAGTTGAACAGTTGTATGAATATTTTATAGGTGAGTTGTTGGTATTCATTAATAAGAATAGGTCTAGTAGCATGTAGCATCTGATATGGGTATTATAAACAATTAGTTTAGATTAGTTTAGCCAAGTACCTAAATAACTTCCCTGCCGGGCTAATCATAACCATCGCACTTGCAATTAAAAGTCATAAATTGCTTTAAGTTGTACTTATAGATCTCGTTACGCTGATTCTGAATATGCCTATAACTATACTATACAAACTGATCCGGAAGATCAGCCGGTTTCAGTTCCGTCTCGAACGGTGCGACCGATCGGACGTGCGCTACTATTGGAGTGCATAATGTGTAAGGCTGTGGTACAAGTGATAAGGAAATGGCGGCTTTAATAGTTAACGAATTCTTGACCTTCGTACAAAACAAGATTGATGTTTTGGACGAACTAAGTATCATTCAAATATGTGCAACAAACTTTTCGGAGGCTGAAGTTGAAGAAGGAAAAAATGTGCTCTACAGTACGTGTGGATGTGGGTTGAGAAATGTACAACGTAAAGGAGATGACAAGAAGAAGAAGAATATAAAAGATGTAATTAAAGTCTTAAAAGAGACAGAGCCAAATGACCAGCCTAGTTTCGTGGCTAAAAACTTAAATCGGTTGCCATCAGTAACCTTTGACTATGTAGACGTCACGCGTCTTCTTAAGGATATGACTGCCATGAAATCAGAAATGACGGAGCTTCGAGAAAAATTAAACAGCGACTTGACGGAACTACGATCAGCAATTGACTCGCAAAGACACAGAGTGCTTTATGACAGCACTCTTAAAAATTCACCGAATATGACCTGCCGTCGGGCGTCTTCACCGCTTGTGGTTAGACCACCGCCTAAGAATTATTCGCCCGATGACGTATTGCATACACCTACGTACAGAGACATTGTCGCCGTGGACAAGCCCCGGCGAATTAACAGTCGGACGAAACCGGTTCCTAAACGTCGAGGTACGACGGGTGACAATCGCGCGCCCGATGCGCAGCAAATTTCAAAGCCGGCTGCATCTATCGATTTGCAACCACCGTCAATAGATAATATGAGTAATAAAAATGAACCATTTAAAATTGTTACGTACAAAAAACGTAAAAATTATAAAGCAAATAAACGTGGAACTTTAACTTCTGCAGGAAAAATACAGGTGGTTGAGCCGCAAGTATCGATTTATGTTTCTCGTGTCAAAAAATGCGTAACTGAATCCGATATACTAGAACACGTAAGAAACATGGGCGAAGAATGCGTCAATGTTTCGCTGCTTAAACAAAACCGACAGACAGATTTTAATTCATTTAAAGTTACTTTACTGGCGAGTAAACTAAATAGTTTTATGGATACGGGCTTTTGGCCTGTTGGATTAGTCTACCGTCGTTATCGCGAAAAGAATACCGTTTATTTAACAAAACAGGATGGATAGTACTATTACTATGATTTCATTTAATTGTAAGTCTGTGAAGCGGTCTGTGGCTCATGTACGACAGCTATGTAAGCGAGCTGACATCATTGTGCTTCAGGAGACATGGTTGTTACCGCATGATCTGGGTTTCATGAACGAAATTAATAACGAATTTGCATGTTTCGCCAAATCGTCTGTAGATACCTCACTAGGAATTCTGAAAGGAAGACCATATGGTGGACTTGCGATCATGTGGAGAAAATCACGGTTCTCGAACGTATCAGTGGTGGAGTGCGCTAGCGAGAGGCTGGCTGCTATTCAAATTGATTTGGGTGGTCGCCTGCTTCTCATATTGAATGTGTACATGCCGGTGGATGAGGAAGTCAATCTGGTGGAGTTCACGGCCTGTCTAGCAGCAGTGTCGGCACTTATCGCGGACTGTGAGACGGAGGCTGTGTTCGCTTTGGGCGATTACAACGCACACCCGGGCACTCGCTTTGGGACGGAGCTCCAATCGTTTTGTAGTGATCACGATTTGTTCTGTATTGACATGGAGTTATTACCGGAGGATACCCACACGTTTGTGAGTGACGCTAACGGGTCAAAGCGTTGGTTGGATCATTGTGTTGGAACTAGTGCCGCAAGAGATACTATTCTGGCCATGAGTGTCGACTATGGTGCATTTTGGTCGGACCACTTGCCGTTGGAGTTATCATGTGATGTTGGGGTAGTAATAAATAAAACCACTAATAAATGTGACTCTTCGTCCCATAAAGGTGTGCGTTGGGGGCACAGAACTGCTGAGCAAATTGAATTGTATTATAAAGAAAGCTGTGATAGACTGAGTCTCATAAATTATTCTAGTCAGTGTTCTAAATGCATTGATTTTAATTGTAAAGAACATTTAGCATCAATAGATGTATTGTATAGAAATATTGTTGATGCTCTGCAGAGTGCGGCAAAGAAAAGTGCGAGTTCCCGTCGCGGTGCACATGGTCGGTCGAAGCAAATATTAGGCTGGAACTACCACGTTAGCAATAGTCATAAAATTGCTAGGATGTATTATGAACAATGGATTGTGCATGGAAAACCCTTATCGGGTAAATGTTTTACCGATATGTGCAATTCACGTAAAGTATTTAAGAATAAGCTGAGGTGGTGTCAGAATAATGAAGAGAAAATTCGCATGGATATTCTGGCTACGCACCAAACTGATAAGAACTTTGCTAAATTCTGGAACGCGACTAAAAAATGTGATTACAAGGCGAGCATTCCTGCTACTGTGAATGGTCTGCAGAACCAGAAGGACGTAGCTGAATTATTCTCACACCATTTCAAGGTTGAACCCCTGCTAGAATCTGATGGTAGGGTAAATTTGGAAGGGAATGATGATGGCAAGGGCTGTTATGGTAATTTTACGGCCGATGATGTTGCTAAAATTATTCGTCACATGAACCGTGGTAAGTCTCCGGGGTGGGATGGACTTAGTATAGAGCACATAATACACACGGGGCCGGATATTTGTAGAGTTTTAGCAACTTTATACAATCTCTGTATTAATTATAGTTATCTCCCGCATGAGATGATGAAAACGGTGGTAGTTCCAGTGCCGAAAAATAGAACGGGGGATCTTTCGAATCATAATAATTATAGACCAATCTCATTGGGCACTATTATAGGAAAGATCCTCGAACGCTTACTGCATCCTGACCTGAAAGGAAACTTAGATTTGGATGATGCACAGTTTGGTTTTCGTACCGGGCTCTCGACAGATTCTGCTATATTTAGTTATAAGCTACAGTTGAGTACTTCAAGAAAAGAGACACATCTGTGTACGCATGCTTCCTTGATCTCAGTAAGGCCTTTGACCTGGTAAATTACGATTTACTATGGCAAAAGCTATATAGGTCAAGCGTACCTAATAAAACTGTGAATCTGTTGAGATACTGGTACGGGAACCAAACAAATGCTGTTAAATGGGGCGACACGACCTCTAACGAATATATGTTAGAATGCGGGGTACGCCAGGGAGGGCTGACTTCTCCGGACCTTTTCAGCCTTTACATCAACGATCTGCTCGTGGAGCTGAGAAGCACCAAAGTAGGGTGTCACATCGGCACGACGTGTGTGAATAACTTTAGTTATGCCGATGATATGGTCCTTCTCAGCCCCTCGATCAGCGGTCTTAGAAAACTGTTAGAGGTCTGTGAGAAATACGCTCGAAATCACGGCCTTAAATACAATGTCAAAAAGACCGAAATGATGGTGTTTAGGGCTGGAAAGGGACCGGAGAATGTTCCGCCAGTTTTTCTGGATGGGGCGTCAGTCGTAAGGGTGAGGCAGTTCAGGTACCTAGGGCATATTGTTACTGAGGACCTAAATGATGATGTTGATATAGAGCGAGAACGAAGAGCGCTAGCTGTACGGTGTAACATGCTTGCACGCTGATTTACCAAGTGTAGCGATGCCGTTAAGAGGACATTGTTTAGAGCATTTTGTCAATGTTTCTACACATGTCAGCTGTGGGTAAACTTCACTAAACGTGCATGGAGCAGGATTAGAGTGCAATATAATGATGCATATCGCATACTAATGAAATATCCAAGATACAGTAGCGCGTCAGGCATGTTCGCCGCGGCTGGTGTTTCTGACTTCTTCGCTATTATCAGAACCCGTACAGCCGGATTTTGGGCGCGAATCAGATCATCTGAGAATCAGATTCTCAGAACGCTTGCCGAGTGCCTGGACTGCCCTATCTACCGACACTGGCAGTCTATGCACCGTGACGGAAACCGCAAGTAGTAGGTAGGTACCTTTACATACCTATTTACTTGTAGTTTTAAATTTAATTTGCTATTAGTTATTGTATTGTATTTTATTTTATTTTATTCTGTATTGTGTTTATTTTCTTATATTGTATTTTACTGGGTGTATGCCTGAAATAAAGATTATTATTATATTATTATTATTATTTGTAGCGAGAGATCTTAATCGACTCCCTCCAGTGAGTTTTGACCATGTAGATGTGACGCGTCTTCTTAAAGACTTAGCGATTATGAAATCAGAAATTTTGGCAGTTCGTAATGAAACGGTGTCCAAATCAGAATTATTCCAATTTCAGGAAAAAATAAGCACTAACATCGCAGACCTACGTTTGTCTCTAAACAGACAAGGTAAGTCATCGAATCACAGCAACCGCGTAATTCTGACATGGAGTATACAACTACGAAAACAATGACAACCCCGAAATGTCAAACATCCGCCCCGCTACCGCCTATGACTAAGACCGTTCTAGGGCTTAATAATACTATGGACTTGACGCATACGCCGTCGTATCGAGATTTGTTGCTAAAGGCGCCTCATAGGCGACTTGCCACTGACGCGCATAAGAGCCAAAGTGACTTGAGAGACAACGTTACTGAAGAGGAGGCCGGTTTTACCGTGGTGGAACGCAAAAGACGTAAAAAGATTCAGAATCTTTGTGGCTCATCGCAGGGATCGAGCACATTACAAGTAGCTGATCTACCTTCGGCGATATATGTCTCAAGACTATCGAAAACGACAAGCGTAGAAAACATGCAGGAGTACATTCGGGAAATGGGAGAGGAATGCAAAGAAGTCGTATTGTTAGACCAAAAATACGAAACAGCTTTTAATTCTTTTAAAATTCTAGTATCATGCAATAAATTAGACCGATTTTTATCCAATGATTTTTGGCCTGAGGGTATAAAATATCGAAGATTCCGTGAACGTGCTATAACCGCTACAAAATCTAAAAATGGATAGGTTAAATAAAAATAACAACTATTTACAAATGGTTACATTTAACTGTAAATCGGTTAAGCGATCGATACAGAGCGTGAAGGACCTATGTGCATTTGTGGACGTTATCGCGTTGCAAGAGACGTGGCTGCTACCGCGCGACCTAGGTTATGGCTGCGCAGCTAGCTCATCTGTTGATACGTCAGCCGGTATTTTGCGCGGCAGACCGTATGGTGGTCTCGCACTTATGTGGCGTAAAGATAAACTAAGTAACGTAACTGTGATAGACTGTAACTGTGATAGAATTTTAGCTATTAAGATTAATTTATTTATGCGTGATTTTTTAATTATAAATGTATACATGCCCGTTGACGATGTTAATAACCTTCCTGATTTTACTAGTTATTTAGCTAAGATTCGCGCTATTATAGACGATGCAGGTATTCACGCTGTATATGTTCTAGGTGATTTTAACGCGCACCCTACTGCGAACTGGTTGTGAGCTGCAGGCGTTTTGTGCAGAACAGCAATGGGTATGCGCAGATATTGAAAAACTTGGTATAGACTCAGACACGTACACCTACATAAGTGAGGCACATGGTACTCGTCGATGGTTGGACCACTGCGTCACGACTGATGCGACGTGGAGCACGGTACTGTCCGCCGACGTCATGCACGACGTCTCGTGGTCTGATCACTTCCCGTTGCGTATAGTTTGCAATATAGACGTAGTGGCTGAAGGCCTTTCAAACAGTTGTGTGAAACCACTAACAGGTGTACGCTGGGGTGTTAGAAATATCAATCAGATAGATAAATATTTTAGTGAATGCAATTTAAATTTAGGCAATATTACAGATAGTTTCTACTGTTCGAAATGTGAGAGTCAATTACAGTGTATCGATACCACCGAGCACTTAAAATTTATAGATAATTTATACCGCAGTATTAAGTGCGAAAGTTAAGCGACCTCGTAGATATGAATTGGTGACAGGATGAAACTTTCATGTAAAAGAAAGCCATCAGTTATTTCGGTCTCACTTTAATTGGTGGGTCCAGCTGGGTAAGCCATCGTCTGGGGAACATTATGAGAAAATGTGTAGCTATAGAAGAGTAATTAAAAGTAGGCTCAGATGGTGCCAAAAGAATGAAGAAGCGATTAAATTAGATATCTTGGCGTCCTGTAGGAAAGAGAAAAACTTCGTCAAGTTTTGGAATGAAACAAAGAAATTTAATTATAAACAAAAGAAGGCTTCAGTTGTTGATGGCTTACGCAGCTCGGAAGAAATAGCTAATTTGTTTGCTAAGAAGTGTAAAATTGAACCTGTATTTATTCAAAATAATAGTGGAAATTTAGATTTCGGTACTTTGGAGGACAGTAACATATTATTCTCACCAGAGCAAGTACATCAGGCTGTAAAACATATGAGTAAGGGCAAGTCACCAGGTCATGACGAATTAAGCATTGAACATATTATTTATGCCGGTGACTTGGTCTACGACAAGCTGAGTAAATTGTTTAATCTCTGCTTAAGGTACTCGTATCTGCCTGGAGATTTAATGAAGACCATGGTGACGCCAATTGTCAAAAATAAAACAGGCGACCTGGGTTCTGCGAACAACTATCGTCCCATCTCTTTGTAAAGTGTTTGAGAGATTGTTGCAGCCTGAACTTCTGAAAAAAATAGAAATTGATGATGCGCAGTTTGGTTTCCGTCCCGGTCTCTCTACGGACTCAGCCATTATGAGCCTAAAATATGTGGCCAATTACTACACAACACGAGATACATCTGTGTACGCCTGTTTTCTGGACCTGAGCCGGGCATTTGATCTTGTAAATTATGAGATTCTATGGAACAAATTGCTCGGCTCAGATGTCCCGAAGGAGGTAGTGAGACTGTTGAGGTACTGGTACGGAAACCAAACAAATTGTGTGAAATGGGGTGACGCGACGTCTAATGTCTACAGATTAGAATGCGGTGTGCGCCAAGGAGGGCTTACGTCTCCCGACCTCTTCAATGTATATGTAAATGATTGAGGAGCTGAGGAGCACCGGAATAGGCTGCCACATATATGGTGTATGTGTGAATAGCTTAAGTTATGCTGACGATATGGTGCTCCTCTGCCCCTCAATTAATGCCATGAGAAGGCTGCTTTCGGTATGTGAGCGTTATGCCAGCGCTCATGGATTGAAATACAACAGCAGTAAAACCGAAATGTTAGTGTTTAAGGCAGGAAGAGGTCCGGAGACGTTTCCCAAAGTATTCTTGAATGGTTCGGAGGTTCAGGTTGTGCAACGGTTCAAATATTTGGGTCACATACTGACGGAAGACTTAAAGGACGACGCCGACATAGAGAGAGAAAGAAGGGCACTCTCGGTTCGATGCAACATGCTCGCGCGCAGGTTTGGCAGGTGTAGTAGCGCTGTTAAGGTGACACTGTTCCGTGCTTACTGCCAGTGTTTCTACACCTGTCAGCTGTGGGTGAATTTTCTTAGAAAATCGTACAGCACCATAAGGGTGCAATACAATGATGCTTTTCGCATCCTTATGAGATTGCCAAGGTACAACAGAGCGTCGTGTATGTTTGCGGAGGCGAGGGTGCCCGATTTCTATGCTGTTATGAGAGCCCGTATTGCTTCCTTTTGGAGTAGATTGCGTGGCTCTAGTAACAAAATTTTAAAAGTTGTGTCTGAAGGGATCCACAGCCCAATATATAAATATTGGTTATCTGTCCACCAAGATCCGAACCACAAGTAGAATTTGTATGTCATGACTGTAGGTTAAGACCTAAGCTGTTTGTTCACCTGTGTCTTTATAATTGTTTATTTTTTGTATGGGTACATTTTGCCTTTAATAAAACTTATATTATTATTATTATACGGCCAAAAATGTCGATTGCGATGGTTATATTAATAGGCCGGCAGTTCTAACAAGTCATCATATGCATGGAAATAAAATATTCCTGTTGAAAGTTACAAAAAAAATATATTAAAATTAACACAATAGGGGATCAGACTACTTTTTTCTTATTTTATAAATCCAAACTTCTTAGTTTCTGCTATCGAACACTAAAATAATTTTTGCTCCATCTTTAAAATTGACCGAGTTATAAAGGTTTGAAATTCAAGATTAGACAGAGGCACATACCCGCTTGTGACGTCATTTGTTAGTAACGCCATAAAATCTCCATACAAAAAATAGTTTTTGAAAGAGACAGACATATTGAAACTTTAAAAAATCACTGTAAATTCGTTTTTCAACCCATTCTGCTTTTTTCTTCGCGAATCGTCTGCTACTGATCTATATTTTAAAAATAATTAATAAAATATGGTAAATTTGGGAACAGTCCGATCCCCTATTTATTTACATGTTAGATATGTAAATTTTAATGTAACTGCATTGTAATGAATAACCACGAAAATCTTAAAACTTAAAAAAACATGAATTGATTGAAGCACTATGCATATAGCAATATGTTTGCATGACAACTTCTGTGTTCCGGGTTCATACTATTTTAGTTTAAATTATTTTGAACTAGGGGTCCGCCTGTGGCTACGCCCGCGTTATATAAGATTTTTCCGTGGGATTAGGACCTTTTCCCGTAAAATCCTATGTGTTAATCCAGGTTACAAACTATCTCCATTCCAAATTTCATTCAATTCTGTCGAGTACTTTAAGCGTGAAGGCGGAACAAATATCCAAACATTCAAACATCTAAACGAATTGTTCTAGAAATCCCCACTGGTGGGAATTTACCAGTGGGGATTTCTATTTTTTCTAATTTTTTTCAGAAATCCCCACTAGTTATGAAACGTATCGTAGTGGGGATTGTTGGTAAAAAAGTCCAATGTTCCCCACTAGACCGATTTCGGTGAAACTTGGTTTGACATGCTATTTTGACATAAAAACAACAATGCAGTTTTAAAATTGACAAAAATCCAAGATAGCGGCCAATTTTTCGCTTATGGACCGATTTCGGTGAAATTTGGTTTGACATACTGTTTTTGTATTATTGTGATACGGTGGGGATTTTTTTTTTTTACAATATTCCCCATTAGCAATATTTTTGTTAACTAGTGGGGATAGGACAACTGGTAAAAAAAGGGGTATCCCCACTGGAGGGGATATGTCAGTGGGGATTTCTGGAATAATTCATCTAAACATCCAAATATATTTTCACATTTATAATATTAGTGTGATTGTATTGTATTGCATAAATTATTTTGTATTTTCAGGTGTTTTAAAAACTCGCCTAGACTTGGACGCGTCGTATTCGACCATAGACCACCGAATGCCGAACTACACTTACGTTGATCGCAAGCTGAGGTTGTCTGTCAGCTTTGTGTGGAGCAATGACGTTTCCAAGACCATGGTGAAACAATTCAGGACTTGGTAAGTCTACTTGGTATTTTAAAACTTGGCGAGTATACTTTTTGTATGGAGCAATGACGTTTCCAAGACCATGGTGGAACAATTCAGGACTTGGTAAGTCTACTTGGTATTTTAAAACTTGGCGAGTATACTTTTTGTATGGAGCAATGACGTTTCCAAGACCATGGTGGAACAATTCAGGACTTGGTAAGTGTACTTTGTATTCTAAAACTTGGCGAGTATACTTTTTGTATGGAGCAATGACGTTTCCAAGACCATGGTGGAACAATTCAAGACTTGGTAAGTCTACTTGGTATTTTAAAACTTGGCGAGTATACTTTTTGTATGGAGCAATGACGTTTCCAAGACCATGGTGGAACAATTCAGGACTTGGTAAGTCTACTTGGTATTTTAAAACTTGGCGAGTATACTTTTTGTATGGAGCAATGACGTTTCCAAGACCATGGTGGAACAATTCAGGACTTGGTAAGTCTACTTGGTATTTTAAAACTTGGCGAGTATACTTTTTGTATGGAGCAATGACGTTTCCAAGACCATGGTGGAACAATTCAGGACTTGGTAAGTCTACTTGGTATTTTAAAACTTGGCGAGTATACTTTTTGTATGGAGCAATGACGTTTCCAAGACCATGGTGGAACAATTCAGGACTTGGTAAGTCTACTTGGTATTTTAAAACTTGGCGAGTATACTTTTTGTATGGAGCAATGACGTTTCCAAGACCATGGTGGAACAATTCAGGACTTGGTAAGTCTACTTGGTATTTTAAAACTTGGCGAGTATACTTTTTGTATGGAGCAATGACGTTTCCAAGACCATGGTGGAACAATTCAGGACTTGGTAAGTCTACTTGGTATTTTAAGACTCAAATTCAAAATAATTTAATCATTTAGTAAGTCTACTCTGAGAATACTCAGACTTGGTCTACTTACTGCTTTCAGACTTGGTAATTCTACTTAAATTGGGAGCATTTATAGAAGTTTCATATCCAAGACATTTATTTTAGTGTTCATCATCAACATGCTCACACATAACAGCTAATTAGAGTATCTCGATTTCAGTGCTCATTTGTTAACTAGAAAACATCAAATTATGAACTACTAGCTTTCCGCCCGCGGTTTCACCGGCGTTTAATGAGTTTTCCCGTAGGAATCAAGTGTTTTCCCGCCATTAAAAGTAGCCATGTCCTATTCCAGAACCTAACCTATATGTGTGCCGAGTTTCATCTTGATCCGTCCAGTGGGTCAAGCATGATTCGGCAACAAACATCCAAATTTTCGCATTTATAATATTAGTAGGATAAATTGACTACTTCTACTATTCTACTACACTACTATTTACACACACACACACACACACACACACACACATACTCCACACATACTCCACACTACAATACTATTATGTTTTTTTACTGTTTTACTTTAAAAAAATTAGCTAAGTACGCTGTAACGTGCCAAGTGGTTGCCTACCGTGGTGACGTCATAATTTAATAGAAAACAAGCAAGAACGAATTTCGGCGCTGCTGCTATGCCCTCCGTGGTGTTGTTGGTTAGCACGTTGGCTGCGTTTAGGGTCGTGAGTTCAAGTCCCGCCGGAAGGTTTACGTTTTTGGTTGTTTTCTATGAATCTAAAAATATTCGTTTTACTTTACTTATTTACAGGCAATACTCAGAAACACCACCATCAGTAATCGTAGCGTCGACTGGCTTACAATTACTAGCCACTAGAAACACAACTGATCAAGTACTGGAAGAGTATAAACGCAACTTGACTCGCTTGGTCCAGCCTATTGACTCGCTCGCTGATAAGGATAGTAGGGTGCTGTGGAAATTGCTGGAACCCGTGGACAGTAGCAAGAAGAATGTGAAGATTAGTAACACTGATATTGATGCTTACAATAGAGCTGCTCTAGAGGTGAGATGTTTTAAGATCTGTATAAAAATAAATAAAATAAAATTGCCTTTATTACCCAAATTACTAATATCAATATATATATAAAATCAACATGAAATACTAATATCATCGAATCATTACATTGTATCATTAACACAATTTACTTTTATTCCGTTCATTGTAATTTGAAATATTATTTGGATCGTATTAAATTAGGCTAATATTATCAACTCAAGATGCAATAAATTAGTTAAAACAATCAAATTAAAATAAAATAAATTAAAACAACATTAACATTACAATAAAATATATTGCCAAAAAATACAATGGCAAAAAATCCTTCCATTCTGTATGGCATGTGTATGTAGTGATAGATTGCAGATTGAGAACGTTAATAAGTGCGTAGCAAAGGACAGACACAATAATAAGTTAGCATTGAAACTAAAAAAAAAAACATTTTCTGATGAATGACAGTCTTATAATGTAAGATAAGATGGTCTACACACACACAACACACTAACACAACTATAACACATTTTTTTACGTTCTTTACAGTAGGAACGACCCTTGGTGCTAATAGGGGATCGGACTGTTCACCATATTGTATGAATTATTTTTAAAATATAGATTAGTAACAGACGAACCGCGAAAAAAAACAGAATCGGTTGAAAAACGAATTTACAGTGATTTTTTAAAGTTTCAATATGTCTCTCTTTCAAAAACGATTTTTTGTATGGAGATTATATTATGGAGTTACTAACAAATGACGTCACAAGTGGGTATGTGCCTCTCTGTCTAATCTTGAAACCTTTATAACTCGGTCAATTTTAAAGAAAGAGCAAAAATTCTTTTATCTACACTCATGTCGTAAATCCTTCATTTACTTATCAGAAACGCTAAGCAAATGATATACCTTTCGATGGAGCCGTGACTAAGGATCCATACAAATTTCATTTCGTTATCGCAAAGTTGTAACAAAATGAAGTTTTTTTTTTTTTTTTTACGCAGATGCTTGCTATTTGAGCACACTAGCGTGTTTCGGAACGCAACCTTGGCGGCGCGCATGCGCGGTGCGATATTACTGCAAATTTATTTTCGCGCCATTAACGTTTGTATTTTTCCTTATGCAGTTTGTATAATATGTAATTCGTTATTCGTTGTAACAAGTAAGTCGTTATTACAAGTTTTTTTACTAAAAACCCAGTAAAATGTCTGAAACTGATAGTGATATAGACGAAAATTTGACACCCCCGGATATTCTTGAAACAGCAACTAAAATGACAAATAATCTTCTCCCAGAAAAATCAAGGAAGATATACGAAAAAACCTATGAAGAATTCATGGATTGGAGAATGAAGAAAAACACTACATCATATTCTGAAAATGTCTTACTTGCGTATTTTCAAGAGATGTCAGAAAAACTAAAATCTCCAACTTTGTGGACTAAATTCTCAATGCTCAAAAGTACATTGGGAATTCATCACAACATTGACATGATAAAATATTCAAAGCTAATTGCTTTCCTCAAAAGAAAATCAGAGGGATACAAAGGTAAAAAGTCGAAAACCTTTTCACCTGACCAGATAAAAAAGTTTACCTAAAAAACCTTATTTATTCATAATATTGTTACAGACTGCACTCATCTTTGGAATAATGGGTGCGTGCCGAAGACAGGAGTTATACAATCTTCAGTTTAAAGATGTACAAGTGTTTGAAACCACCATTTTAGTCAATATTTACAACACTAAAACAAAGATAAGCCGCTCTTTCTCTATAACGGGCTGTTATTACGAAGTATGTAAAAAATACATAGAACTACGCCCAAATCCCTGCAGCAGCCCTTATTTTTTTCTAAACTTCCAAGCTGGAAAATGTACCACACAAAGAATCGGCATTAATAAGTTTGGTTATCTTGGAAAAGTGATTGCAAATTATCCAGATCTTCCCAATCCAGAATTATTTACGGGGCACTGCTTTCGCAGGACGTCTGCGACATTGTTAGTGGACTCTGGTGGAGATATAACAACTTTAAAAAGACATGGTGGATGGAAATCTACGACTGTAGCAGAGGGATATATTGATGAGTCAATAGCCAACAAGATTCAAGTGTCGAATCAAATACTGAATTCCATCGAAAAAATACATTGAATATAAATATCCCATCTACATCTACTATAAATGCTCGAGAAGGATCGGTTCCATCCGCAAATATAACCTTTAATAATTGTACCATACAAAATGTCAATAATTATTACAATAAACAATGATTACTTTATTATGTCTTTAATTTAAATTTGTTGTATGAGTGTAGATAAACTATTGTATGCAACTGTACATAATTAGTATTTAACACTCGTGTATACTTTTATGAAACGAGCGCAACCCCTCATTATGCAACAGTTGCATAAATAGCTATTAGTGTTCGATAGCAGAAACTAAGAAGTTTGGATTTATAAAATAAAAATAAAGTAGTCCGATCCCCTATGTATTAGTTTTAATTATATTTTTTTTTGTCGTGATCGATCTATGGTTCTTGTAAAAGTAATTTGTTTTGACCATACTCTTATCACTAAAAGTCAAGTCGCTTTACTACTGATTCGCGAGCGTCGGTGGTCTAGTGGTTAGAGCCGCTACCTCCCGTCCGGGAGACGCGGGTTCGATCCATACCACGTACCAATATGTTTCGAATTTCGAGTTCATATGTACGTTTATTCGACACTCTTACGGTGAAGGAAAACATCGTAATGAAACCTGCACATCCTGGCGAAGAAATTCAAAGGTTGTGTGTGAAGTCGATCAACGCGCACTGGGCCAGCGTGGTCGACTAAGGCCTAATCTCTCTAATTCAGGGTAGGCTCGAGCCCCTCTGTGGGGACGTATATGAGCTGTTGATGATACTCTTATATTCAAAGCTCACTGATTAGAAAATAACCCTAAACATTTCAGATCCTAACCCACAGCGAGGCTAAGATATGGAACTCGCCTCGCTTAATATCTCAAGGCGCGATGTCAGAGGACGGTACTTTGCTAAGCGACACGGCTCTAAGACATTGCGCTCAGATACTGCTGAACATGTACTGTAACGACCACATGAACTTCAACGATGGATCTTGCTGCGCGGCGCCCGAACCTTACACGAGGTTGCAGATTGTGACTCAAGTGTTGTTCGTGGTTTGGTGAGTTATCTAGCTATTTTGTTTTTTGTTTTAAAGGAATGAACCAAAAATTCATATATGTAGTACACCTCCTTAGCAAAGACATGACGGCTAATTTGTCGGTATTAGATTATTGACCGACCTCTACAACCCACGCGATGATGATGATGATGATGATGATGAACAGGAGCAATTTCTCTGTAGCGCAGTGCTATCAGGCGCTAAGAAGGCGTGGCAGTGGGTGCAGACCATACAGCAGCGTTTGGGAGGGTACACGCTCGTCACCCAGCCGCCACTCACACCGCCGTCGCCGCTCGCCGCCCTGAGCAAACTGGGTAATTATTTATTACTACACGACCAACGAACTACTATGGTCTTAAAGAGTAACCGCCTAGCAAAGCCCGCTAAACCATAGCACCTAACTCACACAATAGTCTTGAAGAGTAACCGCTTAGCAAAGCCCGCTAAACCATAGCACCTAACTCACACAATAGTCTTGAAGAGTAACCGCCTAGCAAAGCCCGCTAAACCATAGCACCTAACTCACACAATAGTCTTGAAGAGTAACCGCCTAGCAAAGCCCGCTAAACCATAGCACCTAACTCACACAATAGTCTTGAAGAGTAACCGCTTAGCAAAGCCCGCTAAACCATAGCACCTAACTCACACAATAGTCTTGAAGAGTAACCGCTTAGCAAAGCCCGCTAAACCATAGCACCTAACTCACACAATAGTCTTGAAGAGTAACCGCCTAGCAAAGCTCGCTAAAACATAGCACCTAACTCACACAATAGTCTTGAAGAGTAACCGCCTAGCAAAGCCCGTTAAAATATAGCACCTAACTCACACAATAGTCTTGAAGAGTAACCGCCTAGAGCAAAGCTCGCTAAAACATAGCACCTAACTCACACTATAGGCTAGAAGAGTAACCGCCTAGCAAAGCCCGCTAAACCATAGCACCCAACTCACACAATAGTCTTGGAGAGTAACCGCCTAGCAAAGCCCGTTAAAATACAGCACCTAACTCACACAATAGTCTTGAAGAGTAACCGCCTAGAGCAAAGCTCGCTAAAACATAGCACCTAACTCACACAATAGTCTTGAAGAGTAACCGCCTAGCAAAGCCCGTTAAAATATAGCACCTAACTCACACAATAGTCTTGAAGAGTAACCGCCTAGAGCAAAGCTCGCTAAAACATAGCACCTAACTCACACTATAGGCTAGAAGAGTAACCGCCTAGCAAAGCCCGCTAAAACATAGCACCTAACTCACACAATAGTCTTGAAGAGTAACCGCCTAGCAAAGCCCGTTAAAATATAGCACCTAACTCACACAATAGTCTTGAAGAGTAACCGCCTAGAGCAAAGCTCGGTAAAACATAGCAGCTAACTCACACTATAGGCTAGAAGAGTAACCGCCTAGCAAAGCCCGCTAAACCATAGGACCTAACTCACACAATAGTCTTGGAGAGTAACCGCCTAGCAAAGCCCGCTAAAACATAGCACCTAACTCACACAATAGTCTTGGAGAGTAACCGCCTAGCAAAGCCCGCTTAAACAGCACCTAACTCACACAATTAATTTTGACAGACGACGACGACGACAGACAGGCAGATGATTTCTTGACTATAGATAATTCGTTAATTCAAATCTTACTTTTTTTCTTTTCGAGTCGATTCCGCGACTAAATTTGGGAAGACCAATTCTCTGCCACAGATATGGCATTATCTGTGGCATTATAGAGGTCTTCGCGTGTACAGGTGGTGGGGCACGCTGGGCAAGACAGTAAGTGAGCCATTGTTTGTGGAGAGACACCACACAGACATGCACTATCAGTTGTATATCCCTACCTAAGCATGTTTTCTTTACTTCGACCGACTTTTGAGTCCGGAGTATGTTAAGAGACTTCCACGTCGGCCAAGGTAAACTATGCCCAGGGGGGAGTCTCTCTGTCGTTCGAGTAAATGCTACTCAGGGGTATTTCTCCTTCCAGGAATTGAGCCGGGCTTGGGAACCTTCCTGATGGGGTTGCGAAACCCCAATCAATAACAAATAAAGACGGAAATTGTATCAGCAACAATGTAATGTATAGTCGTAAAAGAAATAACAAGATAATTGGATAAATTCACAAAAAACAGATATTTTCACATGAAAGACAAATTTAGAACTGCGACAGCTGACATTAAAATGTCTCTGTCCAAAACCAAACCTAACAGCCAGAGATTTTCAGCAGAACATTATTAAAACTCATTTTAAGATTTCAACACTTCCCCATTTAATGGAGCAACTTCCTTGATACTTGTAAAGCTGTGCCGGCTTTTTAATCTATGATTCCCTGGTACATGGGAGTGCATTGGGTGCCGCGGGTCCGACCCTACCTACTATCTATTCATGTAAAGTGTTTAATTCCATTTGCAGGCATGATAATGGCGTACTTCTACCTGTGTGACAGGACGAACTTCTTCATGAAGGAGAACAAGTATTATTCGGAATGGAGTTTCTGGCTGCCCGTGGGGTACGTGTTCGCGCTCGGGCTGTTCTTTACCGACGACTCGAGGTCCAGCCGGTGAGTTC
Source organism: Carpatolechia fugitivella (assembly GCA_951230895.1). Taxonomy (NCBI): domain Eukaryota; kingdom Metazoa; phylum Arthropoda; class Insecta; order Lepidoptera; family Gelechiidae; genus Carpatolechia; species Carpatolechia fugitivella. Next base: position 15,204,566 of record OX579658.1, on the reverse strand, counting down.
AAAATAATACGAGTACAATACAACAGGGGATCGGACTAATTTTACTTCTCAGTTTCTGCTATCGAACACTTAAAGAATTTGTGCTCTATCTTTAAAACTGACCGAGTTATAAAGGTTTGAAATTCAAGATTAGACAGAGAGGCACATACCCACTTGTGACGTCATTTGTTAGTAACGCCATATAATTTCCATACAAAAAATAGTTTTTGAAAGAGACAGACATATTGAAACTTAAAAAATCACTGTAAATTCGTTTTTCAACCGATTCTGTTTTTTTCTTCGCTAATCGTTTGCTACTAATTTATATTTTAAAAATAATTAGGAACTATCCGATCCCCGAGGTAAATTTAGGAACAGTCCGATCCCCTATTACACTTTATTTATTAATTTATATTATAATTTATTACAATTATATCTGAGCGTCGGTGGTCTAGTGGTAAGGCCGCTGCCGCCCGTCCGGGAGACGCGGGTTCGATCCCCACCACGTACCAATATGTTTCCGAATTTCGAACTCATATGTACGTTTATTCGACGCTCTTACGGTGAAGGAAAACATCGTGATGAAACCTGCACACTCCTGTGAAGAAATTCAAAGGTTTTGTGTGAAGTCGACCAACCCGCACTGGGCCAGCGTGGTCGACTAAGGCCTGATCGCCCTAATTCAGGGTAGGCTTGAGCCCCTCGGTGGGGACGTATATGAGCTGTTGATGAATAAACAAAGAAACCACTTGTCCACCAGATGTATAGGCATCCTGTACCGCGAACAAACCAACGAGTGGAAGGGCTGGATGCAGCTGGTGATTCTGGTGTACCAGGTGACTGGAGCCAGCAAAGTGCTGCCGATATACATGCTAGTGAGGGCGCTAGTCTCTTCATACCTGTTTCTTACTGGGTGAGTATTTAAAAAGTGTTTGATTGTAAACCATTTTTTTTTTTATTAGGTTCACAAATGAAATGTTACACACCTACAAGCTACTTCTTATAAAGATCAATTTAAATAACATCGTTGTTGTTACCAACAACCATGTTTATTAAATTATAGTTTGACTCTATTTTTTGTCTCTTAATACAAAATTAATTAATAAAAAAGTTTTTCTGTGGAAGGATTTGCTTCTTTTTTATTGCAAACTAGCTGTCCGCCCGTGGCTACGTTCGCGTTATGTAAGGTTTTCCTATGTATCCTATGTGGTAATCCGGGATATAAACTATCTCCAATCCAAATTTCTTCCAAATCTGTCCAATAGATAGGGCATGAAAGCGGAACAAACATCCAAACATCTAAACATCCAAATATATAGTTACGGCTTGGTGTGGTGGACTGTACCAGACAATTTTCCAGAAAACACCACACTAGCACTATCAGAGACTTGATTTCATCCGCAGACACGCACGCGCACACACTCACACATACACACACACTTACTCACACACTACACCCTCTCACACTCTGTTTCACACTTTGTTTCATACCCATGTTTTTATTATTTTTATTGTCTTCAAATCAAATCAATGGCCCGTATTTATTGTCTTAGCCGAACTAAATATTATTTGCTGTTTTTCTGCTGTTCTCCTTGACAGCAAGCAATACAAAGGAAAATCGAGTATCGGAGCCCTGCGATACAAGCTGTGCTTAATACAGGGTCCGCTGTTTAATAAGTTGGTTACCTTAAGTTCCTTGGTCTATATATATCATAGACATATATAAGTAGATAATATACACGTCAGTGATCTTTGACAATCGACCAGAAAGTTCGAGAAACCTGTCATTTCCCTTCAAAAAGTATTCGCTACTCGAGACAGCTGACTGTCAAAATTGGATAGAAGACTCTAGAATCTCTGTTCAAGGAAAGAAAATCGCTACTCAAAAAGATTGAATAACGAAAACGAAGGTAGGGAAACTTTATTAATTGTATACGATAAAAGTGCGAAAAACTACAAGGAAAGTTAGGTCAATTATTATGAAATAAACAACTAGAAAGAGAGGTAGGCGTATAGATAATATACGTATAAAAATATACACTTTTTAATAATGAATTAAGTAATACAATAATAATAAGGACTTTGGAAGAAAATGGAGAAAAACTCGACACTGGCACAAAGTATAACTAGCGCTATAAAAAAAAAAAACAAAAAGCGCGGACAAGCTCTATAAGCCGAGCAGATAAAGAATAGATCTGAAAATGGCGGCGGGTACTTAAGGTACAGTTGGCAAAACAAGTTGTCAAAAATCGATTTATATTTTTCCTTCTGACTTTTTTTTGTTACTAATTACTCTTTTTTATTATTATGATTTAAAACGGGACGGGACGGGTTTATTATTATTATTAATTAATGATACTAATAATAATGACAAAAAATATTAATAAAATAAATAAGGAGCAAGGTTGTGATAGGAAATTGATATTTTTTTTTTTTTTTCGAAGTCTCCTGAAGGTTAAATCGATGTAGCGGGATTCAGTTAAGGGTCGGGCCACACTTATCGACGGCCTTTCGCATTTTGCCGATTGAAAAGGAGCACACTTGTACGCATTTTGCCGATTCGCCGCTTACGGAGCCGTACGCAGCCGTACGGACGCGTACGCTGCCGTAAGGTGCCGTATAGCTCCGTCACAGTCTAAAATAATTGTTGCACACAGTAGGTATACGTACGTAGTATAGGTATGTAATAATATATGTTCTGTAATTCAATGTTTTTGTTGCGCATTTGAGGAAACGATATAGTAATGTTTCCTGTTTATTTTAGAATTATTTCTAGTACTAGTTTTGTTAAACAATTTGATTATTTGCAGTAAAGTAATTTATTTGATGTAAAATTTATCGAATTGGTGAACATAAACTGATGGGTGATAAATTCTTTGATGTGCATAATAATTATGATGGGTAACAAATCACAAGTAAATACATTTATTTTCAGTATTCTAAATCACAGTTCTAAATACTTGACATAAAATAATGATGGATGAGATTATGCAAGCAATAGTCAGCCAATGTCTACGACTTATATTAAGGCATAATGTCATAATACTTTATATCCTATAAAAATACTTAAATAATCTTGAATAGAAACTGTTATTTTCCGTTAGTTACCCCACTAAGTAAATTTTGAAATTATATTGTTTGTGCTTCATTATTATTAGCATATTAAAATATGATGAAGTTTCTCTATAACCCAAAGTGAAAAACAATATAAGTAAGCCATACATCTGAAGTTGCCAATTTTCTTTGTTATTTTCTTTTAAAAGGCTCAAGGCCAAGTCTTCTATGCTAGTGGCTCTGTGAGCTGTAGACCTCGCGAGTCACTGTATATCTCTTTATATTTGATGGAGAAGCGTTGCCAGCAGGATCTCACGCACATGGTGGATGGATCCCCGAAATAATGTAGTCTCTTCTTAGTTCAGGCTTGTATTTCAATATTAGTAAAATCACAACTCGAAAACAACAAATGATTGGCAAGATTTTAATGGATACAAAATACAATACGAAAACGTGAGAATTTTGACACAGAGTAATGGCCTCTTCCCAAAAACAAGCACACAATCACTCATTTAAATAATATATATAAGATTATTTCAGTAAATAATGACAAAGTAATCTATTTATATTTGGCGGAGAATTGTTGCCAGCAGGATCGCACATGGTGGATGGATCTCCAAACAAAATAATGTAGTCTCTCCTTAGTTCAGGCTTGTATTTCAACGTTAGTAAAATCACAACTCGAAAATAATAAACGATTGGCAAGATTTTAATGGCTACAAAATACAATACGAAAACGTGAGAAGTTTGACACAGAGTAATGGCCTCTTCCCAAAAACAAGCACACAATCACTCATTTAAATAATATAATTATATAAGATTATTTCAGTAAATAATGACAAAGTAATCTATTTATATTTGACGGAGAACCGTTGCCAGCAGGATCGCACATGGTGGATGGATCTCCAAAATAATGTAGCCTCCCTTAGTTCAGGCTTGTATTTCAGCGTTAGTAAAATCACAACTCGAAAATAACAAATGATTGGCAAGATTTTAATGGATACAAAATATTTTGTACACTGTGGCACAACTTATCGCCGTCGTCCGCCACCGATCGCCGTGAATCGCCGTCGTTCGCCGGTCGTCCGCCGTTGATCGCCGTGAATCGCCGTCGATACCTGCGGACGGTCGACCGCGTTTCGCCGTCGGGGCGCGTACGCGGCGTCGATGCGAAAGGATTTCCATACTTTGTGCGCGTTTTGTATAGGCAAAATGCGAAAGGCCGTCGATAAGTGTGGCCCGACCCTAAGCACTCTGAACCTCCCCACATGCTCAGTTTCCTCCGATCGATTCCAATTGTTTCTAAATCCAACCCAAATTATTATCATTATTTTTTTGCAGCGCGCACTTTACTGTGTGAGTATAGACAACGATAGACTGTGAGAGAGTTAGCATGCGAGCGGACGCCATTTTCAGATCTATTCTTTATCTGCCTGGGTTATACCTATGTCCTATATGTATGTAGAACTAAACCACTTTTTGTTTGTATTTCCAGCTATGGCCACCTATACTACATGTGGCAGTCGGGCGACGCGGGCCTGGTGCGTTACTTCCGCGTGATGTTCCGCCTCAACTTCCTCACCGTGGTGCTCTGCCTCGCCATGAACCGGCCCTACCAGTTCTACAGCTTCATACCGCTCGCCTCCTTCTGGTATACGCTGGTGAGTAGTCTGATTCTTTACACTTTCCATTAGTCACCGGACATTTGCGTGCTGGATATTTGTGTGCGGGACATTTGCGTTAACGGACATTTGCGTGAGAGGACATTTGCGTGCTAGATATTTGTGTAAACGAAATTTTGCGTGTTAGACACATGCGTATTGGACATTTGCATGCTCAATATTTGCGTAACCGGACAAATGTATGAATGTTTTCGTAGCCCAAATAGGCTAGACATTTTGCTTTAGAAATTTGATCTAGATGGCTTCAAACCGCTCGCCCCATTCTGGTATACGCTGGTGAATGTAGCTATCACAGTACTACAATATGTCCTCGCATGAACCGGCCCTAACAGTTCTACAGCTTAATACCGCTCGCCTCCTTCTGGTATACTCTGGTAAGTAGTTTAGAACCTTTAGCACTTTAGTATACCAATCTATACATAGCAAATAGGTCAGTTAGGGAAAGAAAACTCTGATGAGTAAGTGGCTATTTATGTGTTGGATGTTTGCGTGCGTGACATTTGCGTAAACGGACATTTTCGTCTTAAAAATTTGCGTGCTAGATAGATTGCTAGATTTGTGTAAACGGACTTTTGCGTGTTAGACACATGCGTATTGGACATTTCCGTGTTAGATATTTGCGTGCTGGACATTTGGATAAGAGGACATTTGCATGCTAGATATTTGCGTCTTGGACATTTGCATGCTTATTTGCGTGTTGGACTTGCGAAAACGGACATTTGCGTGCTGGACATTTGCGTAAACAGACATTTACTTAATAGATATTTGCGTGAATGGGTATTTGCGATAATTTGCGTGCTAAAATTCAAAATCATTGTAATTGAAACGAAGATGAAACTTGACAAAAAAATTGTAATAATTTTTTCCTCCCTTTCCAGTTCTTCGCAATATTCGCGCTGCCGCCGCACATAACTAAAGCCTCCACTCACACCGTCGAGTCGAAACCCTACCAGTACCTGTACATAGCGATCAAGATCATCGGCTTGCTGACCATAGTGACGGTGTTATACATGTCCGAGGTGTTCTTCCAGAAGATCTTCGTGACGCGGCCGTGGAAGGCGCTGTTTGTGAACGCCGACGATGATATCCATCAGTGGTGGTTGCAGTGGAAGCAGGATCGGTGAGTTTTCTTTTGTTTTTAAGGTTTAGGGTTCCGTAATAAAAAAAAAGCCTTTATAGTTTCGCCATGTCCGTCTGTCTGTCTGTCCGTGGCTTAGCTCGGAGACTCTTAGTACGTCTTCTTCTTAGTCGGACCCTTGTCAGAGTGGTCGTGGTTGCGCCGACGAGGTACACGGTGGAGTGTTCGGTGGGTCGATATCTTTTCCGAGGGTAGCTCTCCTGGCTGTGTGCTTCCATTTCTGACGGCTAGAGGCGTCGCGGATACACCGGACCATGGTGGACTCAGTAGCCTTTGTGATGGCGTCTATCCAACGGGCTGGCGATCGACCGCGTGCTCTCTTGCCTCCCACCTGGCCCTGAACTAGCAGTCTCTCCATCGAGTGCTCTTAGTACTAGAAGGATGTAATTTGGCATTGATATACATACATATTAATTATGCCGACAAAGCTGAAGAATAAAATAGTAAAAAAAAATTAGGGTTCCTCTGGTACACGTGAAGTGGGGGCTATTTTTTTTATTCACGATTACCTTATAGTGTGAGGTATCGTTGGATAGGTTTTTTTAAATGAGGGGAGTTGGCTGAAACCATTAATCGATGCTTGTGTACGTTTCAAAAATATTTCGTTTTAAAGTGCTCATTTTGCATAGTGGCCATAATAACAGGTACTAAATGGCGCCATTGTTGAGTATTCTTAAAAAAATTCATTGGTATTAAACTAACAAAAAGATTTTATACTTCTGCGGTATTTTAATTTTATTTTTCTCGTGAGTTTTGTTTGATTACGTACACTTTTTTTAAATACCTTCAAGAACTATTAAATAATTACTCAATTTGAAAAATTACCATTAGAGAAAAGTGCCAATAAAGCGTGGGAATGGAAGTATGGTTTTATTAAAATTATATTATTTTATTTAAGTTTCAATAATGATACTAATAAATAAGGTAAAAAAATATATTCCTTATATAAACAAATGATCAATTGGATCACAAACTGTGTTGTTTACTATCTTATTATCGTCCAAGAGATTTTTTGTTAAGTAGGTATCCATATAATTTATTTTATTTGAAACAATATCTATATTATTACTCACAACACAGGGTATCCTAGTGTGAGAATCGGTGTGCATTGTACTTAGTTGAAGATGTTTAGCTGAATAAATACTTTTTACTTTTACTTTATTATCTAATACAAATATTGACCACATGAATTATTCTTCCAGATACTCAATGACGTACGGCATAATATTCGCAACGGCTTACCTGTTGGCACAGCGGTATAACTTATTAGACGACACAAACCACAGCAACCTGTTCGCGCCGGGCGCGTCGCTCAGCGCCGCGCTGCTCGCGCTCGTCGGGGCGGGCAGCTACGTCACGTTCACCTTCTTCTGCACCAACACCTTCGACTGTAACGAGATCCACTCGTACGTGGCGTGGCTGCCCACAGTGAGCTATATAATACTGAGGAACATATCCGGAGCGCTTAGAACTAGGTACTCTAGTATGTTCGCCTGGTTCGGACAAATCACGCTCGAGCTATTCGCAAGTCAAAGCCATATTTGGTTAGCTGCGGACACTCATGGCGTGCTGGTGCTGGTTCCCGGGGCTCCAGTACTAAATTTAATATTAACTTCGTATATATTTATATGTACGGCGCACGAAATACATAAATTGACGGGGATTATTTTACCGTATGCTGTCCCAGATGATTGGAAGTTAGTTTTAAGGAATTTTGCTATATTCTTAGCGATATTAGTACCTATAGGTATACACGATGGTATGTTCTGAACCTTAAGTTGATCTATGGCTGTGTGATTTTGTAACAATTATGTACATTTTAGGATTAAGATGTGAATTTTGTATTATAATTTATATTTTGTGATTTTTTTGCTTTTGCATAGCTAAGTTTTTTTTTATGCAGATCGGAAAATCAAACTATATAAAAATATTATTTTACACACATGAATCTCCTATGGAGGTTATGATCCTGTTTTTGAACGTCATTTTTTAATTTCAATATGAATATTGATCCTACTTAATAATTTATTAGTAAAGTAGATTTATTTTTTAATTGTTTATGGAAAGTGTAAAATATTATAGTTGTAGAAAGTAAAAAGAAATATTAATGAAATGATCTCTATTACTTAAATGCATAATAAATTGACGGCCCCGTAGCCTAGTTGGTAGTACGCCTGCCTGCGAAGCACAGGGTCGCGGGTTCGAATCCCACCCAGGGCAAACATTCGTGTGATGAGCACTTGTGTTTGCCTTGTGTCTGGTTGTTGTTTATCTATATAAGTATGTATTTATCTATATAAGCAATGTATATCAGCTGCCTGGTACCCATAGTACAAGCTTTGCTTAGTTTGGGATCTGTTGGCCGTGTGTGAGATGTCCCCACATATTTATTATTATAATAATAATAAAATAAATAATTATTTATTATAATCTAAAAGTGCTATTTTGTATTTTTTTTATCAATTGCTTTATTTTAAATAGCTTAAGCAGTAGTATTTTGTAATTGGTTCTTATTAGATGCTTATTTAAAAAAATAGGTTATCAATCATACGCCTCGCTACGAAAAGTTTGCATAAAATGAAGTCAATTTTTTTTTATAGAATTCTAAAATCAATGTAATAATTAATAGTTTTCGGCTAAGTCAAATATACCAAAAAATATTTATAGAACATTTTGATCTAGTACTTACAGTATGTCTAAAAGAGTATAAACCTGAACTATATATTCATTTGAACAAAAAGCAATAGATTTGGTAGATTTAGTATTTTTTACCAATGGCAACACCACTGTCAGTTGATCAGTAAAAAGTGCCTTTTAGAGATTCAACTTGCTGTTCAGTCATCGCATCGTTCTCAAACCCTCACGATATAATGATGAATAATGATGAACAGAAAGAGATGCAGCTTAGTTTTTTTTTTCTTTCGTATAGCTGCATCTCTTTCTGTTGAACAACAGTTGAATCGTGAGTACAGACCTACCACAGAATCTGTGAAATGGCCAAATTGGACCATTACTATGGAAACGTCAACTTTCAGAAGAGTCGTGATTGATTGAAATAATTGTTCTGAGGTTGAAATGCAATTTAGTATTACTACTAGCGCCGCCGTTAATTTCACAGATATGTTGGTAGGTCTGTAGGTTCTTGGTAGGCTCTGCCACAGGCAGTGGTAGTGATTCGCTGAGAATTTGAGTGTTGCTATTTATATTGACGTTTTGCATCTACTTTTATTAGAAGCACAGTTGGTAGGTATGAGAAAGAAGTAAAAATTTACTTGAACTTTTTTTTGTATGTATTGTAAAAGTACCCTAACAAAATGTTTCTGTGATTCTTTGTCAGATTTTGTAAGTACAAATAAAAAATACTTAATTAAATATAGCATTTTATTCTTTATATTCTATATCCTAAAGCGAACGTGGTTAGCTAGCTTTGACTTCAAAAATGATTCCGTGGAATCTTACTTTGAAAAAAGAGGATTATATACACACAAAAAAGCACACACACACACACACACACATATATATATACAAAAAAACACACACACATACACTTCTCATAAAAAAAATCGAAACACCTTGCAAGTTTATGTTTTGTAAGGAATAATAGAAAAATATGTACATATGTCAAATGTCGTTTAATAGTGAGTAATATGAGGTTTTCAAATCCCATGTGATCATTCAATACTCACTATTAAACGACATTTGACATTTATTCCTAAACATACACATTTTTCTGTTATTCCTTACAAAACATGAACTTGCAAGGTGTTTCGATTTTTTTTATGGCAAGTGCATTTTATTTAAACACAATAAAACAAAACATTTTTGAAAGGATATGAAAAATGAAAAAAAGAGATTAATAACAAGCAAAATTTTATTTATGTATTCTTTACACTTTGTGAATAAGAATAATGAGATGTAATAATAATCATGAATCTACACTTTAAAAAATTATTTATGTGTAGTGTAAAACATATTTACACAATTCACTTAAATCTATCTCATATTTGAAATTATCTGTAAGAAAAATATTACAAAACAATTTAAATTACGCTGATAATAAGAAAGAACACTTTATGTTGCAGTCATATAAGGAATTCGTCCATTTAATAAACTTTTCTAATTTTCCTGTGACATGGACCAGTGATTTAGTTGATTACAATAGTGTATTACAACATGAAGTTAGAAAAGTTAATAGGTAATTAAATTAAGTAATATTAGTTGTTTTAAAGCTGTGAGATACATCATACGTGTTGACTGACAAAAAATACGTACATCATACGGTTTCCCGCAAACATTTTGGCCAAAAGGTGGCGTGATTGTAGGATTACGAATGTACAGTAGCCAGCACATGCAGCTAGACACTTGAATTGCGAATATCGCCCCTACTGCTACGAGATAAAGGCAGTGCCATGTGTTCAACTGCATGTTGTACTGGCTACCGTAAATTTCTAAGGAAAACCGATCATGCAAATACTCTGTTTCCTCGCAATTCGTCTGAAATGTTTGCAGGCTTTTATAATGTGCCAAATAACTGTAACTCTGAAGTTACATCACAACGCATGCTAAGTTCAAAACTGCAACTTATTTGGCGCGTATTACAGTAGGTACGTTTGATACAGACACAAACAAAACATTTGAATGTGTTTAACTAAACCTTAGGAACTACTTTTGGAAATATATCATTTATGACATCATGAGGCAAGTATAGTACTACAATAATAAGGGTGCACTTACATCTTTACGCGAACTTTAACATTACACTACATCGATGGTCCTAGTAATGACACAAATAGGATATCTGACTGTTCCTTTTACCATGTGTTATGAATTAATTTGAAAATATATAGGTAGATTAGTAGCAGACGATTCGCGAAGAAAAAACAGAATCGGTTGGAAAACGAATTTACAGTGATTTTTTAAAGTTTCAATATGTCTGTCTCTTTCAAAAACAAATTTTTGTATGGAGATTACATGGCGTTATTTGCTTGTGACGTCACAAGTATGTATCTGCCTCCCTGTCTAATCTCGAAATTCAAACCTTTATAACTCGGTAAATTGTAAAGACAGAGCAAAAATTCTTTTATTGTTCGATAGCAGAAACTAACAAGTTTGGATTTATAAAATAAAAAAAAGTAGTCAAATACCTTATTGAGTGGCTTTTCTACATTAAACCTGTTTAATATTGAAGTTAGACAACTAATATTGGGCTCTAGGCATTTGGTTTATATTTCTTCGTAATTTTCAGTCAGCGTTAAGCCATATTGGATGTGGATATAGGCTTTTCTTTATTGTGTTAATGTCTTTGACAATATCATCAGGGCATGGACTCCTATATTCGGGTTACCTGACAGATTAATTAAACTTTTCAAAACTATTTAATATTATTTCGTGTAAAATTACATTTTACGCTGTATAATGATAAAATAAGATGTGAAGTTACTTTTTTTTCAGTTTATAGCAATTATGGTTTATAAACTGGATATTATAAAAAAATATTGTTTGCGTCGAATGAAGAATTTTGAAACTGTCAGAGCTCTTCCTATAATAACCGGACTATTTGCCCTTGTCGCTTTTCTTAGACACCGCTGCTTATAGGTTCAAAAGCCAAGAGTAGAGTTATAGATAATATTTTAATAACAGCATGTTTAAAGTCACTTTGAGCACTAAAGTGACATTATTTTATCAGTTTTTTTTTATTATGATTTGCTTTATATGCGATATAAATTCTGCCGTCATTCTTCAAAGGCAGTCTTCTGACAACCATCTGTTTTTAGTTTTTTGGTATCTTACTCGTATTTAGTTTTTGAGATAGAAAATGCATAAAAGGCAGTCAAGTGATATTGTGTACTAACACATGTGTGCTAACACAATATCGCTTGACTGCCTTTTATGCATTTTCTATCTAAAAACTAAATAAAACACCAAAAAACTAAAAACCGATGGTTGTCAGAAGACTGCCTTTTAAAGGATGACGGCAGAATTATTTTTATAAAATAAGAGTAACGTCATTCATTTTCTAAGTATGACAAGTTCATTTTATATAATGGAAACCTTTTTTAGTATAAATACTTGAGCCACACACTATCAATCACAGCATTGTTAAATTTATCATTAATAATTTTAATGTTACGGCGATAATGCAATTTACCTACGTTAATTTACTTTAAAAATTACGTGAATATTGTGTAATTGTGTGCTCTCACAATTTGTAACTAATCGTATTTTTGAATATTTAATTTTATTAATATTATGAATGGCGAATGATAATAACTTAATTTAAATTTTAATAGATACTTGGGAAATGAAATAATAATAAAGAATGTTCGTGGTGGCTTCGCAAGATTATGATATAGACAACACCGATCGAGTGAAAAAGGAACTAAGCGATGATTTAAGAGTTAAGTTTTAGAAAATCAGTCTCAACGAACAGGCCATCATTTTTCCAATAATTTTATTAAGTTATACTATTTTACATTTTAAGATGCGCCTTAAGCAATGAATATAACATACCCATTATAATGATAATGTAATTACGTTTAAATCAAGAAAACGGAATAGCTTGTGCATTATGTTAGATTCAATTATAATAAAATACGTACCGTTTCATGTAATTACTTATTTGATTGCAAAACGATGCATTCGTAAAATTTTAGTGAAAAAAAAAAGCTTTTATTTTACTTAATTCCAAGATGTTTAATCATTAATGCTAAATATTAAGTTAGTAAGTAAGTACATCGACAGTACACCCAAACTAAACACAGAAGCTACGATTGGTTCTTGCACACAGTGTTAAGGTCAGTCTTTGAGCAGTCAAATCACATAAAATTATTGCTGGATCGGTAAGTAACTAGCTAATAGATATATCTAAAGGGCCTATAGAGAACTGAGGGCCAAGTTAAGATAGGCAATGATGAGCACGTGCTCTTTCTCTCGGGAAATATTCTACAATTACATAATATACTAGGGTTTCTGTCTTTAGCTTCAGATAGATGGTCCTTGTGATTTCATCAACTTTTACCAATGGAGTTATCAGAATTATCGATATTTATAGTACAGTTCAATTTTTTATAGTTAAATTCACGAGTTTATAATCCATTCATTTTAAGATGTGTGTAAGAGCAATACTTAGGGACTTTCTTTGATGTTTGGACAGATTTTCTTAGGAAGGCTAAGAGACGTAGGAGTAGGGCGTAATACCTACCTATAGGTAAAAGGTAAATAAAGGTATGTGATAGAGATTATAGAGGGGATGATTTCTGAACAAATAAATTAACTGAAGTGAATATCTCTAGATGAAGGATTACGTTATATTTTAACAAGTAGGTTCCTACACGATGTTGCAGTTTCTATTCTATTGGTGCGTGAATTAATATTTTATATGGTTATAATCAAGGTGTTATACGTAGATTATACCTTAAATATAATGCGTGCGTAATATTCATTATACATTTGTATAATTGTGCATGTGGTATACAATTTAAACTTTTTTTTGTCCCTTTTTTGAACTTATGATCTAAGATTCATCATTGCAATAAACACGAAGAAATCTTCTCTCGAATTTCGGTTATTTACATTAATTATTTATATAACAGCAAAAGTGCACAAAAAACGATGTCACAAAATATGCATTTGAGCAATACATTAATGTAAATATATTTACAAAAAGCATTTTTTACATAGTATTAGGTACTTAAATAAAGTAACCAGCGAAATGGCATAAATTATACAAACCTAACTAACTTTATATCAAAGTAAGAAAACAATTAATTTTACTTGAACATTAGATTTCTAAGTCTACGGTATCTACATTTAAAATCTATTTCACTATAAATAGTTATTGCTATAAGAAAACTATTTACAACTTTAAGCACTCACAGGATACAGTATATAGTTTGAAACATCAAAAGTGAACAGAAGGAAAGAAAAGTTTTTGCATTCTGTAAATAACATTTATATCTATTCTAATAACATCTCTAAGGTTTTCGTTTTCCTTACATAAAATATATCACATTAGATTAGAATCTTGTATACTTTCCAATTTGACACTGTCAAAGTGTGGACCGTTTTGAGTATACCCAGATTTCTGGTTTTACCGCAACATTACAACTTTTCATTCGATTTAAATCCGTTAAAATCTTAACAATCACCGTCTAATTTTCAAAAACTTTAGAACTGAATTACATTACTAACCTTCATAGCCACGACCTCAACAATATTTCTAGTTTTCACTCATTTATATTTCAAAAATGTTTAATCTGAATTGTCTTGTCCTGCCGTATTCAGTATCCTTGTATCTTCGCTCACAAGAGATATGTCGTATCGTCTTTGCCTCGTGATCTTTGGCCTGACGCTTAGTATGGGAGCCGAGATGGCGTGGACTGGCATGCACTGGACGTCCTTCCTCGCTTGCAGGAGCGGTGACGTCACGCTTGAGGACTCGTCGCCTTCGTCGTCGGTTAGGGCAGGGTAGGATTCCTTCATTTTCAGACTACGTTCTAGGCGGCGAAGGAATCTAGAATACGAAAGATAGTTTTGAGAGACAGTTACACTTGCTAAGCCTAACGTTCCTGGTAATCATCTGGTAATAAGACCGCCTATCTGTAGGTAGGTACACATTTTTATGTTTTTTTATGTGCATTTAAGTACATTCTATTCTAGGTTACAGAAGATTTATTTTAGTATTCATCCGTCTCCTCAGTTTACACAGAACAATTTATTTATCTACAGTTTAGCGTAAATAAACACTAGCTGACATCGAGGCCTTGCAGATTGTGAAGAATGTGTACCATAGAATAATAAATGTTAACACCAGCAAAGCTGAAGTGGGATTGGGCAGGACATGTCTGTCGCATGAACACCGGATAGGTGGGCTAGAATAGCCACGGAATGGGTACCGGAGGATGGTCGTCGCCGTCGAGGCCGACCTCGGAGACGATGGCGAGACGACATTGACAGTTTCTACAAGGCTTGGCATCTGGAAGCTCAAGATCGAGACAGTTGGCGAAAACGAGGGGAGGCCTTTGCCCAGCAGTGGGACACAAATACGGCTACATAAAAAAAAAACACTTGTGTGTATTGTAACAAATAAGTGACTAGCTAGTCGTCGTCGTCGAAATAGAAGTCCCTACTAACTTTTACGTAGACCTTTTTATTACCTGATTTGATTGCTGATAGTCTTCAACTTGTTGACCTTAGCTGGTTTCCGCAAGTCTTCGGTGAGGTCCAAACTTGACGAGATCTTGGATGTAGTGTCCTAGAACACAAATAATTTTATTACAATATCGACTTTTGTGCAATAACGTCAGCAAAAGATGAAGATAGAGACAGGGCACTTTGACTGCAATCAATTTGTAAATGTCCATGATTATTGCAATGTATTTTTCATGTTTTTTGATTTGGTACTGATAAATTGTGCCTACGATATAAAAAATACGTCGCGTCGCGTCGTCAAAAAACTGTTTTCTGTCAGTGGCCGGGCACTGCGCCCTTGCCTGAAGATTTCTTTTGCCATGTACGTACACGTTTCCCAATATTCCACAATCGCGTTTGTTAGGATTATTACCATGCTTCTGTTATAATCTACTAGAGAAACAAAGTCACAAGAGAGATAAATCCTTCTTAAAAGAAGACTATATGTATCTGGGCTCTCTGGCCCTTACTGAAAAAAACAATAGGTTTGTTGGCTACCGACGATGCTAGCTAGATTACTTAAGAATACCAGATAGATTACGTCTAATTTGTTTAATACACTAATAACAATTCAATGGATATTTATGACATTTCAATGCATATTGTACTGTAAGTAAAGGTATAGCGAATGCTAATAATAATTCCGTGTTACGATACATCGTGGCATGCTACCATATCAACTACTTAAGTACTACTGCTTTAGTAAGGCTACAAAAGTTGAGATGACTAAGTACATTTATGCAGCACCCAGAAATTGAAAATGAGCTAAAATCTGGTTCTAAAGAAGATAATAAAAAATAAGCATCTCGTTCAAAATTAAAATGATGATGAAAATGAGTCTCTTATTCTACACTTTTTGAAGTAAACCTTTCTAAGTATTCTATTCAACAGAATCAGGCAAACAGGCTACAAATCAACATGTTTCAACACAGTCAACGTACTATCACCTCGGAGCTTCGGCATTTTTGTCTCCTCAACGGCTTTTTCTGTCGCGCTGACGGTTCTGGCTGAAAAAATCACGCTCTACATAGCCACAGAAAGTATAAAAAGCTAAAAATTATTACAAGTAAAATTATTGGAAAGTTAGGACCAAGTCTTGATGACAAAATTTTATTAATAAACATGATTTTTCAAGGCGTGATTGTGCATTTACTTAAAGATCTAAACTTCGTCCTTTTGTGCATAACGGTCAAAAACGAATTCTCCAATTTAGATGAGTCAGTAAGTACAAATAAGTG
The DNA here is from genome assembly GCA_951230895.1 of Carpatolechia fugitivella. Lineage (NCBI taxonomy): Eukaryota > Metazoa > Arthropoda > Insecta > Lepidoptera > Gelechiidae > Carpatolechia > Carpatolechia fugitivella. Next base: position 15,188,286 of record OX579658.1, on the reverse strand, counting down.
CTCTTAAAGGGAAAGCTATTTACAGCTTTTTAAAAATACTTACACAGTTTCGCTGGACAGTGCAGTTTACCTACGTTGACTGCCAGCTTTAGAAGGCATATTTTGTATAATCGTAGAGCAATAGTAAAGTACTTTACTACTAAAGAAAAGGCGCAAAGGAGGTATTCCTTCTACACCGCGTGTCCGCCATTTTGAATTTAATAGTGTTGCTTCTGCCTGCCTGCTATTCCAGCCAGCACCATAGCATGAGATAATTATTCTTGAATTTTACCTGCATCTCTACATCCGTAGGCATCCTCAATTCTCTGGCCGAAGCGACTGAAGCAACAGACGCATTGGAGACGGAATCTTCAGAAGATGATGAGGACGGAGGAGCAGGAGCCTGGGACCTCGATCGGCGTCTACCTGACTTGCGACCTCGTGTTGCGGTATCTTTGCAGCTTGGCACCTAATATGTCGCAGGTAATAAGTTATTGAAATCCTTAAAATGTTTTACAGATTGAAATAAAATAAAAAAATAGTAGTAGTAGTTCAAAATTCTAGATAGAACAAAATTCTTTTACAAAATCTTAGGAAGCAGAATAAATTGTTTTCGATTTATCCCACCCTAATATGATTTTCCGCCAGTGATACTCTCCTCAATGCCCATGAACTATCTCTACGTTGATCCGTGTTTTAAAGAAAGACAAACCAACTAACACACTGGCTTACCTATTCAAAATATTTTTTTAGTATGATACTGCTGGCCAGTATCAAGATGCTATTGTCAACAATGCATGCCAGTTAATCTTCATCGTCAATACATACCTCTAATAAATTGTGCATTGAATGTGGCATATGCGGCAGCGTTGATTTCGCTGTTCCTGTCACTTCATGTGATGATGTTCTTGTCGTTCTTCTATCTCTTTTTCTCCCTGCTTTTCTCTGGTTACTGTTCCCTGGTTTACATCCTCCTCCTCTAACGCAGTCTGAACTTGGAAAGTCATACAATCCATCAGAGTCCGTGAAAGGTAGTTGACGTCCGTAGAATTGTGGTGAGAACCGACCTAAACCGGTTTTATCGCTCAAAGGACTTTCGCTTCTCGAACTTACAGGACTTAATGGCCTACTGCAGTCAGATAGTAATGTTGGTGGTTTCAGGCAAGCTTTTTCATCTAGTCCTCTTTCGACACTAATGCATTTTACTATTGAGCATTTGGTAACTCCACTAGGCGAACACAAAGTTCCTTGCGGGACGTCTAATGTCTCTTTCAAAGCTACCAACGTTTCCATTTCTTTAGCACTGGACGGCACGTCATCAACTTTTTCATCTGTACCAATTCCTTCATCGTTAGATTCTAATAAAGGATCGTCTGATAACGTTTCTGAATCTGACCTTCCTCGCCTTCTTTCATTTGTATCTTCATTTGATGTCGCTGGACTTGAGTTGGTTTTCATTAACGGCCGTCTTCTTTGAAAACAAGACGGCCCGCCTCCTGAGCCTGGGTCTTCCATTTCAGAAGGACATAAAGGATTGCTTGAGCCGCATCTCGAAGGGCCTGGACTTGCCATGGAGCTGTATCCTGACGAGGAGAGGTTTGATTCAGAAGGAGCTCTTTCTCCTCGAGCTGCCATTGAGAAAGGACTCAAATAGCACATGTTACCCGATGGTGGCGGCGGCCGAGGTGACATAGGTTCATCAGATTCTTCACTGGCGTTGTATGTAACTGTTATCAAAGGCGGTGGATGAAGCTCCAAATGTGGTGGGGTCCGTCTTGGTGGCGGTGATCCTGGTGAAGGCCTTTCGATAGTTAATACAGGGACTCTTAAAACAGGTTGGTTAGGTGATGGTGACGACATTTCTCGCTCTGAATCTTGACTATGCGTAAAACTTGGGCTTGGAGAATCGGTGACGTGGGTTGATGGCGTTGGCGTATCTATACTAACAGTTGTACTTATAGCCGGTTGGCGTAGCTGAAAAATAAATTTGCCTATTTTAATTTAATATTCAAGTTTCAATGACGTTGAAGAAGAAGTAGAATAAGAAAAAAAAGAAGAAAAAGAAGAAAAATTGTATTAGATACTCACTTTTAATCTTAATCCAGACGTAGGTCTTTCAGGTTTCGGATCATAATATCTGATTTCATCCATTTCATCTTCGCTTGGCGATATAATCGTCGCGGTAGAGTCACTCTTTATATCTTGCTCGACTTTTGCTCGTGGAAACCTTGGTGAGGGTAAAGGGGTCGGTAGAGGGGTAGGAAGGGGAGTAGGTAAAGGTGTGGGGAGTTCTCTGATAGGGGAGAGGCACTTGTTCATGCCACTCGGGACTTCAAGAAGTATAGAAGGTGGATGAAGGAGATTGCTACCAGAAGCGGACGATTTGTGTGCACTGAGTGGGTCTAACACCTGGAAATACAAGTAACATGTATGATTCACAATCTAGATACATATTTTTAATTCATACAAATCAGTAAAAATCAAAGTACTTTTAACCTTTTTGCTGTAGATATTTTGGTCGTATCTACAATAATTTTAAATAATAAACTTACCTGTATCTCAATAGTATTATGCGGCCTTAAAATCGGTGAATCTGGCGCCAGTGAAGGAATGTGCGATGAACATAACGACATATCATCACCATCGACTGTATCATCTTGTGGAGAGGACGCAGACGGAGAGCTTGATAAAGATACACCGCCTGATGAAGCTCTAGAAGCCATTGGAGCTGACGACGATGAGAAATTCCTGAACATAGCCAGAATTGAGTCAGCACTTGAGATCTTCGGAGTTCTGGAAATGGGAGGTGTTCTGTAATAGAAATAGAAAGGTTGTGCGTTGCTACGGCTATACATCAAGTGCAAAGGAAACAGTAAGCAAGGTTAGCATCTAAATATTTTATTCCTAAGAGGGGTGTGCTACAAACTATATTTTGATTTTGCGTTCTCCCATTGATTTTTCGATTAGTATATAACGAATTATCTATAGGATAACTCTGACCCAAACTCAACGTGCCTTCGATCGAAGATAACGCACATTAATAATTATTATATCATGACGCAAGTTTAAAACGGTTATGGTTTTTTAAGTTTATGTTTAACTTTTTTCAAGGGACTTGGACTTTGAAATATAAGGACTAGTACCTGGTTGACCGAGCTTAGCTCGTTTATTTTTTTTGTAAGACACCTACGCATTTCGATAAACTCTACTTACTTCATACGTTCAGAAGAAAGTACACGCGGCTAGATATAGTAGCACCACTCTTATACTTTAAACGAGCAAGATAAGAATAATAAGGATCTCGGAAACGTACGGCTGCAACGATTTCGCAATTTAGTTTCGGGGGCAATAAATCGATCTAGCTTATAAAATAGATTTCCCCGTATTTTCAGGCTTAAAAGAATTAATACGCGATATCATTGAAATAGAAAGGTAATTTTGGCTCAGTCGGGACACCAGTTTTGCAGGTTTGCAGTGTGAATCTCGACAATTTTTTTTTTATTTCTTTGTTGTTTTTTCGTTTGTTTCTTTTTTTATATTTTTTTTATTCTTTCATTTAGTTATTTAAATACAAAAATGAAAGAAAATTTCTGATAAATTTTTTGGTGGTCTGAAAGTTTTCCATCAGATGGCCCGAGTAAAACGAGGAAAAGAATATATTATTATGTATTATAAAATAATAGGATGGGACTTTTGATAGGATTCAGAAAGGATTATTATAGGAAAATAAATTATTCCCATACCAACTAACCTACCAACTTATTAGCAGTAGTTCCAATTTTGGCCACTGATACAGTGGTAAAGGCGGCGCTAGTAGTAATATAAATTTGCATTTATTGAGGTTGCGTGGATAATTTCGATGAAATTTAGCATATATATATATATATATGGGGTTTCGGGAGCGATAAATCGATCTAGCTAGGTTTAATTTTTAGTAAAAATAGATTTCCCTGCATTGACAAAGGCAGCGCTAGTAGTAATATAAAATTGAATTTGTTGAGGTTGCGTGGATTAAATAACGTCTCCATGGATAAAATAGCATTTTCCATTTCTGTGTTACATATCTGAAAAAATAACTGAAAATACTTTTAAATGCTTTTTTAGAAGAAAATTTCGTCGCTATGTGAGTTGTAGTGCCATCTGTTGCAGAACTTTCGGTGTAAAAAAAACGAAGTGATTTTCTGTAAAGGTATTTTAATTGAACTAAGTAAATGAAAAAATAAGTAATAACAACGACGACGACGGTAAGTAATAAATAAAAAACATACCTATAAAAATTGCTCTATCTGTTGGAAAAAATTTAGACGAAAAAATAAGGCACTAAATAAGATTGTCCTCTGCATGTTGCTGTGCCCTAGCAGGGTGTCACAATGTACTTACCTTTGTTCTACCACCTTGTGAAAATTTTGTGACTTGCAATAAATTATTATGAATTATAAGAAATTTTTATTTCTGTAATTTTTGTATTTAAATAACTAAATAAAAGAATTAAAAAGTTGAAAACAAACAAAAAAAGAAACATGAACAAAAAAATAAAAAAGGCACATTCATGTTGATTCGATCGTCTGACCTTCGGTTTCATTGCCTCCCGGTTCCCCAACAGAGCCACCGCGTCGTTATAGGTAGCGGTGAAATTAACCTTCTCTTTTAATGATATGGCGTACAAATTCTTTTAAGCCCGAAAACATGGGGAAATCCTGTTTTACCAAAAACGATCTAGCTAGATCGATTTATCGCCCTCCAGACCCCCTATATACCAAATTTCATCGAAATCGTAGCAGCCGTTCCCGAGATTCTCATTATATATATATAGGTATATAGGTGTATACAAGAATTGCTCGTTTAAAGTATTAGATAAATAAGAGTTCTAGGTAGGCTCTTTTTAGTGTTTGAACTATAAAATAAATAATTTATAGGGAAAATAATATTGCAATTTTTTTTTTTTTAAGGCGAGGCCCTTTCCTAAATTAGCAACTCAACGCGCTTTAGTTGAAAGTTCAACCAACGCACTACTGAAATAACGTTCATATTAGCGTGCGATGCTTCACGGAGGTTACGTCCGACACTGCTGCGTAGGAATCGTGCGAAAAACTCGTTTTTCTTGAACGCTTTTCTCTTTTTTTGTGAAAAATATAGAACGAATTAAAAAAGTAGCTGGTTTTGCCGTTTAGGTATTAATATAGCCACCCAAAAAATACAAATAAATATGTCGTTGTCGCTGAAAATATTGAGAACACAAATGCAAATTGCAAATTTTGAATGTGGGGTAATTTTCGTTGATTTTAATTATTTATTTTTGCTTTATTCCTTGTTTATATGTAAAATTTACTTGGTTACGTCGCTAAATGATAAACTCTTCTGGTTGTAATTTTCTTGATTTGGTATATTTTCCGAGACGTGAGGTACGCGAGTTAAAAAAAGGGGCCCAAGAACGATTATTCTAATAGAACCTCGCCTTAAGTAAATTAATGTGTTTAACTTGCTAATGTTGCCTTTGTGCGCGGAAGGCTTAGACAAACATTTGAAAACCTTTTTCTTTTTCTCACCTTGAATATTTCTTTAAAGCTGCATGAGCCAGGGTCAAGTCTAAGCTAGACATGGAATCACTTCCCTGGTTACTTGAAGTACTGTGTGGTGACCTAACTTCGACGTTTGGAGAAGGAGGAGTGCTTGAAGCTTTTGCCCTCATTCCTCTGTTAGCTATAACCGCCATTGGTATTGCTATAGTGTTCACCATATCCACGTCAGAACTAGAACTCATTTCTGCTGAGACTTTATTCAAAAGTCTAGCGAAAGTAACTTTCTTTTCTAATTTAGGGTCTGATATGTGCCTCATAGAGGGCGACGTTGATGGGGTAGATGCTTCACTAGCAAAAGAAGTTTCACGGTTGTCAAATCCAAATTCCATAAATGCAGGTGCACTTTCTACAGTGCTCAGGGTTCTCTTCTCTGACATCTGTATCAACTCCCCCATCGTAAACTTTTTCGAATGTTCATTGGCTGCAGCAGGACTTATCAATTGCTGCAAAATCTGTTTCTTTTCGGCAGCATTTTTCTTGGTAGGAGTGGAATTGTTTCGTTTTTTCCGCGGCGACGGAGTGCCTGGCCAAAAATATTCCAATGTAAAAGATATTTTATTTAAATTGAAAACTACAGAAGCTTGACGACATCGAAGTTCATGACAAAGCTACACAATATTCAGATTTTAAACAACAAACACTGGAAAGGCTCAATCAGTATCATGCCTTTTCAAGTAGCTTAGTGCAACTAATGGAAGCCAATTCTTTAGGGTAGTGCTACCAGGTTTAAAAATTAAAAACCAATTATAACTGTGTTATTTTGTTTGGTGTTCTTGGTGTTTTTTTCAGTTTTGATGACAGCTAAATGAGAGATTAGGACACAAACACTAAAGTGGTAACTCTTGCTAGAAGGATGTAGTTGCAACGTATAGTATGGTCAGATACATAGATATAGATATAATGGCTTCTATTCTTAAAGTATCTAATACAAATGTTTGTGAATTATTTAAATGTTCAAGTATGATAGAATAGTTGTAGATAGAAGTCACAATGTTTGATAGTTTCGTCTAAACGAACATGCTCAAGCAACATTCAGGAAACAGAGGTGCTTGTTGTACTGTCGACTACAAAATATGAAAATATTAATGAAGGTTATGTATGAAGTTACGATACACACAAAAATACACTACACGAACAAACACAATTATCGAAGAATTTTAAGACAATGCTGTCATTGAAGTTGACAGTACAAAAGCGAGACAGATAGTTGGACGATCTAAAAAGGTGCTAACGTAGGAAGGAGCGGCTACAAAAGATGCTGTGTCTGTGCATTGTCACGGTGCACACATTAAGTTTGAAGTAGTCCCATTGGAAGACCAAATATGGGTCTACAGCATTCCACATCAAACAGGCCAGGGACATCCAAGAGCTTGGGTCTTCCGCGCGCTCCGCAATTTGATTAAATGCTCTCGAAATTTGCAAATAAAGTCTCCCTTTCTTCAAGCCTTCTGATGTCGATGTTACCATTCAGTTCCTAAAACGCGATGTGTTCCTAATAATTTAGTGTCCGTCCACGTGCAATTTTCTACTTTCATTTGGCATAAGACCAACAGGATTTTTTTGTTTTCTATAAGTACTAGAAACTGAATGGGCTAAATACTCCTATAGTGTATTGCCTTAGTGGCCTAAATTTATCATGACATGCTACCACAGATCAAGATCTAATTCAGCTATAATTCAATCGCCTCTAAGACTTCTATTTAGAGTTGCCTATAAAATGGACGGTACATTCTATATGAGTTGTAATGTCTTGTATTGCGGAGTGCGCGGTTCCTTCGCTCGATACGCTCCACTCCTTACGTCCGGGCGGTGGCTTTAAGAGATCGTCCAAGCTAAAGGTGCGCGCTGCCCTCGGGTGCGCGTGGATGCCCGACACCGAGGGCTTGCGGATGCCGAGCCGAGCCAGCAGAGTTCGTTGCGGCGCCGGCGCCGGCTCGCGGATCGCCGCTGTGAACAAATGCCGCGTCAACCCGCGGTCTCACCACGTCTGTACCCTCCCTAACTTTCCGAATGTTAAGCTGGTTGGGATGTTCACGTGAGAGGGGGTTGAGGCTTCTTTCATAGTTACCTTTGGTTCGATTTAATACTTTGTTAATAAATCATACAGTCAGTAAATTAATATAAGTATAAAGTAAAGTGTCTGTAGGATAATGTTACGTACGTTACTACACTTGTAACATGAAGTGAAGTTTCTGGAGCCATGATTATTTGGACACAATGTCATGAAATGAAGCCTCAGCGCTACTTAAGTGAAGATGGACAATGGGCTCTAACTAGAAAGCTGGGGTCGGAAATCGGAATGCTGCTTAGCATTCGGAGAGCTCTAGTCCGTGATACTACGGGCGGAGTCGTACCAGTCGCTGCGTCTTCCACGCCGCGTTCCGAACGCAGCGTGTCAGCGTCTCGTCAGCGGTCCGATTGCGGCACAGCTGCGTACCGCTGCCGTCCAGCCCGCGACGCTAGCCCCACACACATAGGAATGCCAGATTGTTCTTATGCCAGGACATTTTGAAATAGGGAAAAATGGAAACCCACTCGATAGAAATGTGAAGACTGTAAGTGACTGCTACTATGCCATTTGAAACCCATTGAAAGGTCCAAATAAAGTAGCATATAACAGAGATTTAAGCAAGTCATTCATTACTTTTTTAATAATGCATTAATACAATGTTCAGGCATAAAAGAACTTCTGATAATCCTTTTCTTAATAATAACAGCAGCACAATCAGTTCAACTTGGTTATATTTCTACAATATAAACAAATAAGTATTTTTTATATATTAATCTGTTACCAAGTCAAAGTATTGCACATGGCGCGGACCTCAGAAACTTTCTTTACAAACAAGAACTTAAAGTTTCTGAAATCGCAAAAACATCGTCCACATAGATAACAAAGTCCAAAAAAGGAAAATTACGCTTAATGTGTCTTTACCATCCTAGAGTCAGTGCGTTCGAAAAAACATATGAGTATAGCAGAAACAATCTGACGATAGAAAGCACATCAGTATTACCTACAGTGATATACAATCTGCTACATACAGATACCTACAGAGTCATTCTTATCCAAAAGCTGAATTAAAAATTCCGTGTTTATCAGAAATCGGTGACAAGCTGATCGAAAGTGTGCTGTAGAAAAATTTCAAGTTGGTAAAACGAGTCATTTTGAAATTTAGTTCCAATGTTGGGCCTAAAGATTTGTCCTCCAAAAACATTAGTTAAGAATGAAATTAACTTACGCCTGGCACATCTATCGGCTTCTTCAGCGAGTAATTTTTCAATCTTTTCCGGGAAGTGTCTCTTGGCACACCATACCAATCCAATGGCACCAAGGACCACGAAGACTGCAATGAGTCCCAACCAGAAAGGTTCTTGCATCATTCTTGTCCCAAGACTTACTATCCTTGGATTGGGGTTCGGTATTTCACATCTATTGAGAATATGAATGACTGCTTTAGATCAAATCAATTAGAATTAGAGGTAGCAGAATAACAGCAGCATAGCAATAATCTAACCTCTTCCCTGTCCACGACGGATTGCATTGGCAAGAAAATCCTCCATCTCTTTCACTACACGCTCCTCTGTTGTTGCATGGTCTAGACGCGCACGGCCTGATCTTCTCGGCGCATCTTTTCCCGCGCCAGCCGCGTGCGCACATACAAGTGAATGTTTCTCCTTCGTTACTTTCCGGTATGGCTAGGCTACAATTCCCAAAGAGGCAAGGTGCTCGTTCGCAGGCGGTAAGGAAACAAAATGCACCTGAAAAATGTCGACAATAGTAATGAATTAAAATCATGACACAGTGGAATATAAATCCACAATTCTGGTCAGTGATGAAATCTGATTATTTTAATACTTGCATTCGAATGAACTCTACACCTACATTTTTAACTTAATGTAAGTTGCATAAATTTTCTAGAATCGTCACCATATTTTTTTTTAAATCACCTGTATAATATCCGGCGCACTGGCAAAAGTTCTTTACATCATCCGAAGCACAACGTCCACCGTGAAGGCAAGGGTTTGGGTAGCAAGATTCCAAGTTTGTCTCGTCAGGCAAAAGTAGGAGTTTGTTGTGGTATTCAGGATCTGGAACACAAAAATGAGTAATTGCATACTTGCTAGCATTTAAAATTTTCTGATCATATTCTTTTACAATAAAGTCAAAGTCAAAGTCAAAATAATTTATTTCCATAGGATGTTATTACATCACTTAGATCCGTCATTACATTTTTTTTGGGTGAGTTCACTAACACAATGGCGGAATCTGTGGAGAAGAGCTCACCGAAGAAACTCCACAGTCGTCGCATCTTTTGCGTTTCCTTTTTTAAATAAAATATTGTCAATTACAAAATTAATGCTTATTACATATCGAAAAAGCCTGCTACTCAAACAATCTATTCCCATGGACACCTATCTTCTAAGTAATCAGATATCCTATAGTAACCTTTTTTATACAATTTCTGTTTTATAATTATTTTAAACTTGTCTAAAGGCAAGTTTTTAATATCAGTAGGGACCTTATTGTAATAGCGTATACAATTGCCTTTAAAAGAATTACTAATTTTATGTAGTCGGCTGACATAAGCAACCAACTTGTCTTTATTTCTAGTATTAAAATTGTGTATATCACTGTGCTTCTGAAAATTACTTATATTTCGTTTTATATACACAAGATTGTCATAGATATATTGAGACACAAATGTCAGAATATTGATTTCTTTAAATTTTTCCCTCAGTGACACTCTAGGCCCTAATCTATAAATTGCACGAACAGCCCGTTTCTTCAAAATAAATATACTATTAGCATTCGCAGCGTGACCCCACAATAAAATACCATAGGTCATTAGACTATGAAAGTAACTGAAGTAGACTAGTCTAGCGGTGTCTACGTCGGTAAGGGCTCTAATTTTTTTAACTGCGAACGCTGCTGAACTCAGTCGGTTCGACAATTTATTTATATGAGAATCCCATTGTAGTTAGGCATCTAAAGTAATGCCCAAAAAGACAGTCGAATCTACAAGGTCCAATTTCTGTCCTTTTATAAATATATCTGTAGTTACCGGTTTCACATTGGGTAATACGAATTTAATACATTTAGTTTTCTTTTCATTAAGTAATAGATTATTAACAGTAAACCAATTCACTATACTAGAGATAGCATTGTTTACGTCGTCATAGTTTGATTGTTGTATTTTAACTTTAAATATCAAAGAAGTATCATCGGCAAACAATACTAACCCATGTTTTGCTTTAACAAGATAAGGTAAATCATTAATATATACTAAAAACAAGAAAGGTCCAAGAATTGAACCCTGCGGGACGCCCATACTTATTGAAGATCCGGGTGATCTTTTCCCATTAACATCGACCATCTGAACCCTATCTGTTAGATATGACTCCAGAAGGCCAAGAGCCTGATCTTTTACACCATAATGGCGTAGCTTCCTGACAAGAATGTCATGATGGACGCAATCAAAAGCCTTGGATAGATGCAGAATACACCTATTGCATCCATTGCGTCTTCCCAGGCACCAAAAACATTGTCAATTAGCTCAACACCAGCGTCGGCTGTTGAACGACCCCTTGTGAAACCAAACTGAGCAACATGAATTAAATTATTGACATAAAAATGACTCTGCAATTGATTAAGTATGAGTTTTTCAAATATTTTGCTAAGAGTTGGTAGTATCGATATAGGTCTAAAATTTGTGGGGTCTGATGTACTACCGGCTTTGAATAAAGGTATCACTTTACTTAGTTTCATCAAGTCAGGAAACACACCATTATCTATACATTGATTAAATATGCAACAAAGGTGAGGTGCGATACAATCTATAATGGAACTTATAATTTTTACAGATAGACCATGGACGTCAGCCGTCTTTTTCATGTCCTCATTATTTACGTGCCTAAATTTAAAATCTGTTTTACATTCCTCAAAGTTCTGCTTAAGTATAGATTCAGCAGCAGCGGGAGATGAATTTAAAGACTTGGTTGTTGAAACTGGAATGTCCGTAAAGAAATTTTCAAAGGCTTTTGCTACTTCTAGGTCTGTACTTAACAATTGATTATTTATTTTAAGCTTGAAGTTATTATGTGTAGCTTTGGCCTTTCCAGTCTCGCTATTTATAATTTTCCATGTCGTTTTCATTACATTGCTACTAGTTAATAATTAAAACTAATAAAAATAATAATAATAGTTTTTGAATTATCATCAACAGCTCAGCTCATATACGTCCCCACCGAGAGGCTCGAGCCTACTCTGAATTAGGACGATTAGGCCTTAGTCGATCACGCTGGCCCAGTGCGGGTTGGTCGACTTCACACAAATCAAATCAACGGCCCGTTAACTGTAATGGGCCGTTGATTTGATTTGCAGTGGAATGCACTGCTGGACTATGAGCCTCCTCCACTTAAGTGGAGAGTTTTGCCATAATCTCCACGCTTGGCAGGCGGGTTGGAGATCGCAGATTAAAAGGTTACTGTATCAGAGAGCGCTGCTGCCCGTTCCCTGTTCAATGTGTAGTCCCTAAGTCGCCTCTTACGACACCCACGGGAAGAGTAGGGGTTGGTGACAAATGTATTCTACTCTGCGACTTCACACACAACCTTTGAATTTCTTCGCAGGAGGTTTCATCAGGATGTTTTCCTTCACCGTAAGAGCGTCGAATAAACGTACATATGAATTTGAAATTCGAAAACACATTGGTACGTACACATTGGTGTTAGTTTTTGAATTATACCCTTTAGATTTGACTGCATTAAGTACCTTACCTTTATTAACCAGTAAGGCGACATCCATATTGATTCCTTTATCTCCCGAGTACTGAGTCACTGTCAGTGAGTGGAGGTACGAGTGGATAACTAGGGGGGTACTTGGATCAATTTTACGTTTGATGCGTTCTACTTCACATAGCGTCCACTGAGTTCCGTTGTTATCTGTGTAACTGTCCTTTACCTGAAAGGTCAATTTTAGTTTGTACCGTTGTAAAAGTTGTTTTTTAAATGGAGTCTTGTAATTTTTTATTTTAAAAATTTCAGCTTGTTTTAATCATTGTTTTAATTTTTCAGTGATTGTCACAATTTAATTGAATCTAAGCTTATTGAGTGCAATTATTTCATATTATTATATAATCTCGCTTCAGGTCGATACTTATTCAGCTTCTAAAACCATGCTATACGTACCTCAATCCACCCATTCCCCTCCCCACAAGGAAAGTTATTATCTGGCGGAGCCACCAACTTCGTTTGAGCGAAAGCAACCGTGAGCGTATGTGCATGTGGTGCGAGAATTCTTGTTCGAAGCTTGGACCTGGAAGGCGCTGGCGCAGGCCAGTTCGGTGCTGACAGTCGCCCGGAACGGACGTCTCGGAGCTCCACTATGTGAGTTGCGTTGAGAAAATTTACTGAAAGAACGACATTTTGGGCATTGTAATCAAAGTCTTATCGAGTGGTTGATAGAAAAATCAACTGTACTTTGTTATAAATAACTGGATATACAGCATAAGAATTGGCTCGTCCAGATTCCGGAACACAAAGCTAGCTATTTTTGAGTCTCTAAAAGTTGGTATCATAATTTGCTTTCTTATGTTCTGCTAAGTGAATCTAATAACTTACCAGTTTTAAAATGTGCAAGAAACCCCTTCCCAGTAACATTATCCCCTGTCCTCCACCTCAGTCTTAAAAGTTCAGATTGTGATACGAATAACCCATTAGTAAGAATTTTCGAGCTGATGAAGGGACGGACTGGAGTGCTTTGCAGGTCGATTTGTATTTCTAGAAAGTTCTCTTCTGGGATTGCCTCGGTGACATTGATTGGAACGCCTTTCTCGAAAGATCCATAGCCGAAGTCAAAGGAGCTGATGTTTAGGAAGACTCTTTTTCCTAGAAAGTTGATAAATCAAATAGTTTAAATGTTACAATAATACTAATTGCCTAACGTCCACTTATTTGCCTTCTATATTGTACGCGACTTAACCCAATCTTTGGCTTTTCTTCTCCTGTCGCTTAACGATTAAACTGTTCACCGTAAGTACTCAGTTATCGATGTGTTTTTTGTTTGTAGGTATGTTGTTAGCTTAATAGATTATCATAATCATAGTGGTAACTAAGTAAAATAATGTTATATAAGTGTTAGTATCAAAACCCCCTGAGTGACAAATGCTTGACCACAGCAGTTATTATCATTAAAATAAGGCATATTATTTAAAATGTTTCCAACCATTTCACAGTTTTAGGAATTATACTTTGAGATATTATTGACATAACTAAAAAACAAAACTTAAAATAATTATAATTATTATATTAAAACTTTAAAATATCAAAGTATAATTTCTAAAACTGTTTTAACTCTTTTTACCCGACTGCTTTAGAAAGAGGGTTATGTTTTTCGAGTGTATGTATGTATGTATATTTCTTTGGCACGCTCTACAGCCTAAACGGCTTGATGGATTTTAGCTAAAGAGGTATCGTTAGATTCGTCTTACTAGTGAGAGTGACACTGGGTACATCAAATTTATAAAAAAACCAAGATGGCCTATTTTTGGCGCCAAAAGTTTTAAATTTTTCATGCAGTCGGGTTTTTTGTTTTTTTAATATAAGAACTAAAAAGGCCTAAAATTGGAGGAGTGAAATGATCTTAATTGAAAGTTACGGAATCTCTTACTCGTGTTCTCAAAGGTGCTAATTGAGATAAGATTGCCAAAGTTTGTCTATAAATGGAACCTTCAAGACGACATTCAAACAATAAGTGTGTTTCCGAAACTTTCTTAGCTTCGTCCAACTTTTTGCTTGGTTTGTATCTTCATATCTTAAAACTCTTTTGTGACGAGAACAATGAGCACTTTTATAAGTCGTCTTTGATGTTGTACAATGCCAGTATTTTCAATTAGAAAACTGAGACCTTTACTAACAATAGATACGTACTGCTTCAGAATTCAAGAAATTTACTGAAAATATAAATTAAACAAACCTGTAGGAGCCAAAATATCAATAGTGCAGTCCAAATTGGGCAGGAGAAAGTTCGGGTAGTTCGGGCTTCGTACTACCCCTTCCTTTGATGTAAAAGTCTGTGATGGACATCCAATTAGTTCTATTGCATTCCATGTTAAGGAAAACCCCGTTCCTTGAGTGCTGGATAATAATAAAAAAATATATTTCTTTATTATATAAAAACACTTATGTTAGAAAAGTGGGGCAAGTGTCTCCCAAAAGGCTTATCGCCTGTGTCGGGAGGCACCGCTCTTCATATAAACTAACATAATATAAGTTAATGTTATGACAAGTTCATACAGATGGAAAAAGAGGTAAGTATAATTAAGATAAGTTTAGTTTAGGTCTAAAGTAGTTTTAAGCTCAAATTATTAGATTATAGGTTCAACTTACATTCCATCCTACAATCTAAGTCTAAGTTTAAGTAGGTACATATTAACTAGAAATAGATTAATTCAGTTCAGTTAGGCATGCCGAGTTATTCTAAGTCTAAGCGGTCTATTCATGGTTTATCATACTTTCCTTCTTACAATCTAAGTCTATGTTTAAGTAGGTACATAATAGCTAGAAATAATTTAGTTTAGTTAGACATGTATGTTGAAAAACAATGTTTAAAAAAAATCTATGTGTGGTTTAACGTTTTACGTTGCAAGATGATATAAAAGAAAAAAAAAAAACAAAAAGCACAATCGATCGTTGAGATCTTAAAATCACTGGTTTATTCTATATTTCTTTTTCATTTAGTATATCTAAAGAAAATAACGCACGAATTCTTGCACTTTTGCATATAAAAATTTCTTTCCCCAAAATATATGTAATATTTAAACTGAGACTAGAAACTCACTTGTAATCGGAATGAAAGTGCAACACCGCTGTATTGCTCGAAGCAACCCATCTCGTTTCGCCAACTGTCCCGCAATATCTTGACGACTTCATCGTTGCTCCATCTCGCAACTGGGACAAAACATTTTAATATACTCGAAAGCTTTATTAAAACTTCTACAAAGTTAACTGAAATCCAATTATTTTGCGTTTATACAAAACAATATCCAAGATTATCGTATATACCAAAATCAAATTCGACTCTCAAAGATACGACGCGACGACGCTGCGTTGTTCTGAGTATGCTAATATTTAGCTCAACCTTAGAGGATTAGGTCATCTCATCATAATTTAGATCTTATCAGCAAGGTAATTTAACATTAGAAAAGTACAGTTTCCTAAATGACACCTACTTAAAACTTTCGCGTAGCAGCTAAGACAAAGTGTTTGATGTTAAGGTGTATAAATAATAAAAGACAACGCTGCTGCTGAACGAAATTATACGTCGGGCACTGGTTTCTGCTGGAGTGCCTTGCAGCCTCGAGCCCCCTGGTCTGAGCCGCAGCGACGGCAAGCGCCCTGATGGATTGACGTTGGTGCCGTGGGAGAAAGGTCGTTGCCTTGTTTGGGTAGCGACCTGCGTTAGTACTTTTGCGGCTTCGCATGTGCCTCGTGCTATGCGGGAGCCGGGGGCCGCTGCCGAGTTTGCCTCATCTCAAAAGCGCTTGAAGTACGCAAACCTGACTGGCCAATACATTTATGTACCCGTGGCAGTAGAAGTGGCTGGAGCGTGGTGTAAGGATGCACAATCTTTTATCGGCGAACTAGGGCAGCGCCTGAGAAAGGCAACAAGAGACCCCCGCGCCGAATCGTACCTAAGGCAGCACATTTCGCTGGCCATTCAGCGAGGAAATGCTGCCAGTGTAATGGGAACATTCCTTCCGGGTGCAATTCGGGGCGGCCTTTTTGACTGTCTTTAATTAGATATTTATTTTGTTATTTTATTTTTGACATATAATTATTTTTGAGTTTTAAAAAAATAAAAAATAAAAGACATAGTACTTGTAACTAACTACCTCAACTTGCCAACACAATTTGCAATTCTCATGACGTTAGATGGTATGAGTTCTTCAGTTTTCTTATCATGTCTGCCTGTTTTCATTTCAATGTTGGCAGCACTCACTAAATTAAATAAAAATTTAGAAAACTATCTGGCTGTGTCGCATCGGAAATGTTTGAAATAGAAGACTAATTTTTCAACCTGTCTGGAAGTTGGAATTGGGACATCAGGTCACAAACTTCTTTTATGAAGGCATTATGTAATCGGCATGGCTGCCAAGTCTGCTATCTAGGCCACAAAAAGGGATATTTCCTAAACTGTTGTTTGTGTTAAACCTATCCCACTTCTGACGTTTGGTACGTATGTTTGCATGTTATAGATTTCGTGTTTGGATGTCATCCAAGAGCATTATTCCGCTCGTAATATTGAGTCGTTTGGCTGCTATCCGATGAATACGTTATCTGTCATCTGATATATTCCTATATTGTGTTTGATTCTTTTCAATGAGTTTTTCTTTTTCATGAATACGAAGATCGAGTCTAAGACCTCATTTGTTTTCTGTTCTTCACGTTTCAATCGTAAATATGATTGGATGATTTTTTGCTGGAGATATTATTATTTTCCAGTTTTGTATGGTACTCCCGATTTGTCTTGTTGTTTATGTTTTTAGCACATAACATGAGAGTAAAATACAAAAATTAAATATCTGAATTGATATTTCAAAAAATGATTACCTATGCCCTGACACAGCAGTGTGTTAAATCTGCTAGCAGAAAGACATAACAATTTTTAAAATTTCCTCACCTCTACAAAGTCGTAAAGGCAATCCTTCTGGTATTCCAAGTCCAAGACCTGGAAGACAAACACCAGCCTGGTGTCAGCTGGTCCCACCACGTGGACCCAATAGTCCAGGTCGTTGTCATACATGTTGGGATAGTTAGGTGACGTAAGTTCTCCTGAAAGATCGAAGGCTTTTAATACAGGATATTTATAAAGAAACAATAAATGCTTGTAATACCAAGTCGATTAGATATCGTCTTCAGATGCCAATACGAGTGAGAAAACATGGTGAGATAAAATGTTGTTGACCAGGTTATAAGATGTATTTTATGGAGCTCCATAAAGTGCGCATCCTCTCTACAAACCCTTTTACAAAAGTAAACTTAAATATGGCGTCCGATAATGCGTTGGGTCAACAAAGTTTTAAACAATGACACGAACAAGGGTACATATTATGAATAAGTGCAGATAAAAGGCGTTGTGAACTCTGACTTGGATTGTAACTCTTGTTACCTGACTCTACGTAAATTGCTATAGAAGTGGGAAACTAATACGTCTCCTTTACTCTCCGGTTTCTTTCTACATATCTCAACAACCACCTTACCTGAAGATCCTTCTACAGTCCTGTTCTTCACAATGTGTTCAGGGTTCAATCGTCGTTTGCAGACGTAGCCCCCTGTCACTGCGCATTTGTGGAGAGTCCAGTATAGTCCGCTGGGCTGGGATGGTATTGGTGATGTTTTCCACTGCAGAAATATAAATGTAAAATAGACATAGTAAATCCTATTCAGTTTGGTGCAAAAAAAAAACATCTACATATAAATCCATATGAATCGGGATATTTTCAAAGAATTGCATTTAAGATCACAAATAGGTACTTTCTTTTAAAGTCAAAGTCAAAGTCAAATTAATTTATTTCCATAGGATGTTATTACATCACTTAGATCCGTCATTACATTTTTTTGGGTGAGTTCACTAACACAATGGCGGAATCTGTGGAGAAGAGCTCACCGAAGAAACTCCACAGTCGTCGAATCTTTTGCGTTTCCTTTTTTAAATAAAAAATTAAAATATTACAAAATTAATGCTAATTAAATATCGAAAAGGCCTGCCACTCAAGCAATCTATTCCCATGGACATCTGTCCTCTAAGTAATCAGATATCCTATAGTAACCTTTTTTATACAATTTCTGTTTTATAATTATTTTAAACTTGTCTAAAGGCAAGTTTTAAAATCAATCAATAACATTCATCGAAAAAAATATATTTTGGGATGAGAATAAAGCTCGTAGAACTCTTTCAGTATCTTCTCCTTACCTGGACTCCTAAGCAGGCTTCTTCCACCTCCTCAGTATCATTATACGGTGGCCAGCCCTGGTACTCCAATGCGCTTCCATCGATCCAGCTGAAGTTTCCAGCGCTATTCGTTAGACGGGCTCCCAGCCAGTAGACTGAACCAGCGCTGTAGTCAATGGATTCCCTAATACCGGAGACAATGAAGCGTTCCTCATCGGCTGAGTGGACGGATGCAAGGTGCATATTTAGGCCTTCGCACATCTGTGGAGAGTTACAAGTTTTAATCGTAAGATTGCCTGGATTTTTTTTTTACACTAGCAATAAAGCCGTATCAGTACATTCTACATTCTTATCTGTATTTCTATTCTGTGTATTTCTTGTGTGCAATCATGTTTATTCTATTCTTTTCAATGTTTTTAACACGAAACCGTATACATACGGTGGTATACCACGTGTGATGTTGCCATATTTTACCATTTCACTGAAAAAGGAGAAGAGGAGGGTTCCAAAACTTAAAGCTCTGTTCTGGGTTCCAGATAATTATTATACATACGCGTTAGAAAATTAACCAGTTGAAAGACTGTTTATTCGGATGCCATGTTCATCATGGCTGTGCCATGTTCATGTTTTGTAACGTCATAGTTTCATAGCTACGAGCCAATCCGTAGTTCAAACATCCAAAAACCATTATCCAAAGGTCAAAACGTATGGAGTCCATACATTCAGACAAAACCCGCGACTCGACAATGACGAGCGGGTTCTTTGTGCTCGTACAAAGAGCAGAAGTCATTAGCGCCAATGTTCTTCGCAGCAAATTAGCTTAAGCTCCTCTTGTGTAGAGATATGTAATGTTGTAGGGGTTTCTTTGTTTTTTGTATAGGTGTCGTGATTATAAAATGTATAATTTCGTGGAATCATCATGATCGTCCTATTGTTTTGGTTTAGAGTTTATATATTTTGATTAGGCCAACTATTGAAGTTGTGTCGTAAAAGCACAGAGTAAAAGTCCCTCGGACCATCATTTAGTAAGTTTGGTTTCGTAAAGTTGGAGCCTAGAAAGTTATTTCTAAGGTGACTGGTGGCAACCTGTCTCTATGGTGCATTTACATAAGTCGATAATACAATAAAAAAAAAATCAAATTCTAATATTTTTTTTATCTTAGTATGAGATCTAACTGCCTCTTATGTCCTTGTGTTGTCTTAAGCTCTGCTCGACCTCTTTCGGGTAGGAGCATGAATAATAAAAATAAATAAAAATAAGAAAAACAAACCTAGAAAAGCTGTGTTGTCTTTCTTTATGTAGGTATTGTGATTTATGTAACTTTCTTGTATGCAATAAATAGTAAATAAATAAATAAACCTAACCTAATAAATCTTAACATTACCCAAATTAACAACTAAAGTAGGTAAAGAGAAGTCTGTTCAAGACACGGTCGTTTACCAAAGCCAATTAATTTGTAGTTTGCTTCAAAGAGTTTCACAAAGCACTATTAGTATTTTTATTTCCACTTTTTGCTCGAGATTCGCAAGAGCTGCCGATGTAGGTTGTTAATTAAGGAAGTTATGCGCTAATACCTAATTTAAGTTCGTCCGTCTTTTACGCCTTAAAAAGGGACAATTGATGTACACCCTAATAAAATAAATAACAGCTGTCAAACATAGAATTTTGAACGTTATGGACGCGTCGATTGCACAATTTTAGAACGGACATCAAGAAATCTTTTTTTTTTTGTTATGGCACTAGTTGAGCTTTGTGCCAGTGTCAAGTAGAAACATATTTAAATTCTTAAACAATTTGTGAATTTTGACAGCTACGACCTCATTTTAGGTTCTTTTTTTTAAACGTTATTTACATCTCAAATTTAAATTTCATAAAGATTACTCTTTCATAAAGATCACTCTCCTCTCCCTAAGAGAGTAAGCAAAACTTTAGCGGGCTTCCAAGGAGCATACACTAAAACAACTTATTACTCACTAGCTTTCCACCCGCGGTTTTACCCGCGTTAAATGAGTTTTTCCATAGGAATGAAGTGTTTTCCCGCGGTAAAAAGTAGCCTATGTCATATTCCAGGATCTAACATAAGTGTGTTCATCCTGATCCGTCTTGTGGTTCAAGCGTGATTCGGCAACAAAAATCCAAACTTTCGCATTTATAATAGTACTTAGGATAGTAACAAAAATGATAAACTTTAATTTTACGATAAGAGCATGACTTCCCGAATCGGGGTCTATAAGGAAGATCTCTGAGTGCTGAGCTTCCATGTAGCTCGTTAGCGTTTTATCGAGATAATGGCCTCGATTCGGGATGTCATGCTCTAATTCTAATTTTAAAATCCAGCTATCCTTTTCTTTTTTATGACCAATGAAAGAGAGGTGATGAACGAATTATATTAATTTGAATGAATGATAACCTAAAATAAGGGCATAGCTGTCAGTTTAAGAGATTTTTAAGTCGCATGTTTTAAGTGCTCTCTAAAATTGTGCAATCGACATTTTAAAGATTGAAAAGGGACAGGAGATGGCCATTCTAATATTAGAGCTGTCAAATTCGATGTTTGACAGCTCTAATATTAGAATGGCCATCTCCTGTCCCTTTTCAATCTTTAAAAGGTAAAAAGGACAGACTAACTTAAATTAAGGGTTAGAGCGTGACAGTGTGAATCGGGGCCAATGTTGAGTTGAATAAAATAAATTAATTGTGTTGTTTGTATTTTCAGCACTTCTGGCCTGATACTCGAATAAGTAAAGATTGGATTCGCTGACGGTAGATTTTTATTGTTTTCTGGTTATTTTCGGATTTGCAGATACTTACCTAGCTTGCCTAGTATCTATAGATTTATTGATTCGCCAAAGGCCACAAATAATTATTGCAAGAAAGGTGCAAAATCAATTATTATTCTTCAAGCAAAGGCGAGTACGTCTTTATTTTTATTTAATAAGAATAGCGAATTGCCACCCAAGCAATTGATATTTTTAAATAAAGAAACAAGAGAAGTAAAAAAAAAAATTGAAATTGTACTAGTACGCTAGTATCAAACGAATTACCACTCGCCACACCAGTCTACTCGTGACCATAGAGCGTGCAACCATTCCGAAATATCGAGGTAATAACATTAAATATAACCGTAAATTGTGACCATTTTAGTGTAGTATACTCACTTGCTTAGCAGTGATCCAGGAGGCCTTCGGGTATCCTGAGAACAGGTAGCAGTAGCCGTTAAAAAGCACTTGCTTCACGTCCATACACGATTGAGCTGTGGACAAAGATAAGTCATCTTAAGTAGAAAGACCAATTGCTCGACGAACCCATAACCAATGGGGAAGAAAGGTTCTCGAGTGGCGGCCACGGGCCGGAAGGCGTAGTGTTGGACGGCCTCCCACAAGGTGGACAGATGACTTGGTGAAAGTTGCTGGGCGCCGGTGGATCAAGTAGCGCAGGACCGTTCATGGTAGAAACCTATGAGGGAGGCCTATGGGCTATGTTCAGCAGTGGACGTCTTCCGGCTGAAATGATGATTGTGAAACATGTTAATAAACTATGCACATTGCATTTACTACACTACATAGTTAAGTTATAAAGTTTTTATCGTTTTATTTATCTTACAACAGTTCCTATAAATACGTATACACACATATTATTATGCGGTCTCTTTTGGCCGCGCGGCATCAATAAAATTAAGTATATGGAAAATTATATTTTATTTATAGGGCTACTTGACTTAGTTTCTTCTATCGAACAATAAAATATTTTTTGCTTGAATGAGTTATAAAGGCTCAAAATTCAAGATTAGAGAGAGGCAAATACTAGCTTGTGACGTCACAAGCTTGTAACGCCATATAAACCTATTTTATGGCACCGCATATTGAGCAATATCGCCGCTTCACTACGCATAAATTCACGCACCAGCGGCGACGCGTCATCCCGACGATTCCCGTCTATTCCCGATCTGTCATTCTGAGCCATTCCGCACAAGCCCCATTGGCTCCCAATAGACAGGGAAGCGTTTGAGATTTATGGCAGTGAAGGACAAGGTCACGGCTGTGTTAGGGCTGGGCCGGGTGGTCATTGCCAACTGATCCCAATTGCCACTCAATCTTAAGCATTGCGCCGTTTTTGTTTAGGACATATTTACCACATATTCATTCTTAAGTCAACTGCGAAGAAATTCATAAGTAGGTTGTGTGTGAAGTCGACCAACCCCCATTCAGCTAACGTGGTCGACTAAAGTCTGAGCGTCCTAATTCAGGCTAGGCTCGAGCCCCTCGGTGGGGACGTATATGAGTTGTGGTTGATAAGATAAAGTTACGCTATTACGAGTATTCCTACATAGCGGTCCGCCCGCGGCTACGCTCGCGTTGTGTAAGATTTTCCCGTGGGAATAAGACTTCTTCGCGTAAAAAGTATCCTATGTGTTAATACAGGTTACAAACTATCTTCATTCCAAATGTCATCCAAATCCGTTGAGTACTTTAAGCGTGAAGGCGGAA
The DNA here is from genome assembly GCA_951230895.1 of Carpatolechia fugitivella. Classification (NCBI taxonomy): domain Eukaryota; kingdom Metazoa; phylum Arthropoda; class Insecta; order Lepidoptera; family Gelechiidae; genus Carpatolechia; species Carpatolechia fugitivella. Next base: position 15,165,291 of record OX579658.1, on the reverse strand, counting down.
CAAACATTCAAACATCCAAATATATTTTCACATTTATAATATTAGTGTGATGTGATATTGTGAGAAGAGCTTTAATTGACTTACGGTATTTGATAAAAAATGCCGTCCGCCATTTTTTCGGTACATTAATGAAAAAAAAAAACATCTAACAGTCAACGTCTTTTGGCTGATATAAATAAATACTACACCAAATCAACGGCCCGTTAAATAAAATACTAACATAAAGTTTATTCATAAAAGGATGAAATGAAGAATTATTTAATTCAGCTTCTTCTTCTTCTTCATCATTGTGTTGGTTGATGGGCGACAACCGACCTCACGAACCCGTATCAGTTATTAATTTTTCAAGAAGCAAACAAACATATTTCGTAAAGTATTTGAGACTACTCGTAAGTCAGGGTACAAAGTTTTTTATTTCCTCAAAGAATGTCTTTACATCCTTTAATATTACCTTGGTAAATAAAGACGTTTCAAGTCCATATTCCAAAAGAGGTGGATGTTCCTTCAAAGTAAATTCTTTATGTTGTTTTGAAGATGGCATTTTGGGGTTCAGTATTCTCAAATGATTCTACTTAATAATAATATTTTCGAAGTTATTTACAAAATATTAATAATATGTTTTTAATCAATATCATCTACGTCTACTCTACATCTGTGCTATCTATGCATCATAGCTATGATACGGCGAGTATGCTACGAAATGTCTACGAATATTCTACGAATATTCTACGATATAGCTACGCATGTGCTACGAACTGACTACGCGTATGCAAAGGAATGACGACGGATGTCAAATCAAATCAAAAATTATTTATTTCCATAGGATGTTATTACATAACTTAGATCCGTCATTACATTTTTTTGGGTGAGTTCACTAACACAATGGCGGAATCTGTGGAGAAGAGCTCACCGAAGAAACTCCGCAGTAGTCGTCGCATCTTTTGCGTTTCTTTGTGTGTGTGCTACATAAATGGCTACGCGTGCGCTACGAAGAGACTACGAAATACCTACGAATATGCTACGAAATGGCTACTTATATAATATTCAACAAAAGTGCTACGCCGAAGCACGATAGTGCTACAAATTATGCGATATAATTACTATAAATATGCTACGAGATATCATTTCAGTCCAAATACGTCCACTGGTGGGTAAAAAAATGTGAAATAATTTCCATAAATATACTGGATTCTATTAGAAATTGTCGTTTATATTCTTGTATTTGTACGGAACCATTCTGTTGCAATTTTAAATTACTCCCGCATTGCTATCTCATAAAGGTTTAATAAGAAATGCTTTATGTAAGAAGAAGACGGACTTATTACTACAGTCTCTCTTCCGTAGCTATTTCATTTTATTAAGGAACATTCTAGGCTTCCTGGACTATTTATCTTTTCCTGGAATTGCACGCGCTACTTTGTAAATGGCGAAAGATATTTTACCGCAATAAAATTATCAAATGCAGGCAAAAGTTTGTGCAGGTTTATTCGTTCTTACCGTTAATTTAAATGCTAATGTAATGTTAATTTAGTGTTTTAGACTTAATAAATGAGGTTGGTTGTCGATCTTGAAAACCACTTATAAAAAAATTGGCGGAATATTTTATGAATTTACCATATTTTATGAATTATTTTTAAAATATAAATTAGTAGTAGACGATTCGCGAAGAAAAAAACAGAATCGGTTGAAAAACGAATTTACAGTGGTTTTTTTAAGTTTCAATATGTCTGTCTCTTTCAAAAACGATTTTTTGTATGGAGATTATATGGCGTTACTAACAAATGACATCACAAGTGGGCATGTGCCTCTGTGTCTAATCTTGAATTTCAAACCTTTATAACTCGGTCAATTTTAAAGATAGAGCAAAAATTCTTTTAGTGTTCGATAGCAGAAACTAAGAAGTTTGGATTTATAAAATAAAAAAAGAAGTAGTCCGATCCCCTATTATTTCAGTAATCAAACTTCGAAATTCGAATTAATGTGTTTACCACACAAAATATTTTCCTTCTTTCCGTCCATAAAAATAATCCGCTGTGTGTGAATCTACAGTTTTATACTCACAGTAAAAGATGAAACCAGATAAAATATTTTCTTTCAAAAGAGCAAAGTTCGCTCGCTTGCAGAAGGAATGTATGACTATTTCCCACTTCTCGTCATACAGTTCACACTCATTAGCTCACAAAAAGGGCTGCTGCTCGTTACCTCGTTCATTCATTCATTCATTCATTCGCAAGGGTAACGTCAGACGGAAAAAAATGAGATATATAAAAAAGACGTGCGTTTTTGTCTGCGATGTATGTGAATGTAAAATATAATATAACTACGTCTTCGTGTCTAACAATCAAGATTATTCGATGCTTTTTAGTCCGTGGTCGACGACGACCTACAGCCGCCGTGGTCGAGATTTCGACGCCCATTACGGAGGTTCCGGGTTCGATTCCCGGTGGGGACACTGTCAAGCGAAAATCTCTTTGAGAGATTTCCCCCAGTTTGGTTAGGATATTACAGGCTGAATGAATCACCTGATTGTCCGAAAAGAAAGATGATTCCGTGCTTCGGAAGGCACGTTAAGCCGTTGGTCCCGGCTACTATCTAGTCGTTACACGAGCCAAGTTAGTGGCTTTTAGCGGCTCTATAACACTGAAAACACCAGGGTTTGTGAGGTCGGTTGTCGACCCTACAACCCACACGATGATGATGATGCCGACCTAGAAGACGATGGCGGGATGACGTAGACACATTCCTCAGAGGCTGTATTCAAGTGTGATAGTTGGAAGAAAGGGGAGATCTTTGCCCAGCAGATGGAAACCAAAGAAGCTTAAAAAGTGCTTTATAAAAACGTTTTAATTATACATATTATTTAAATCATCATCATCATCATTAATCAACTCTTCTTTCTCATCATCAAATCATCTGCTTTTTCAGATAGTAGACTAAATTCTTAACATATCCGATATACTCCGGTCATATATGGTAACCCTACGGCACGGAATTCACTGTACAATTTGAAGAAATGAAGGAAATGGATGAATGAATGGTGAATGGCACGCTTTGAATGTAACCGGCATTGTTGCGTTGGTTCCGTTTCGCTTGCACGGATTTTATTGACATATTTTGACATTTGGCATTCAGATAATTTAGATTGGGTAGGCATTTTTTTCTTACCCCGTCTCATTCTTTAGTTTTATTAGGTACAGTTACAGGCAACAAACTAAAATAAAGTTACAGAAGTTAATCCAGGGTACAAACTATCTCCATTCCAAATTTCATCCAAATCCGTTCAGTAGGAGTGAAAGCGGAACAAACATCCAAACATCCAAATATATTTTCACATTTATAATATTAGTGTGATCTGTCATTCCTCACGTGTTTAAAGTATCCAGGGTATGCTTATGGCTCGAGTTGAGGCAGTAGTGTCGGGATGTTATTTGTGCGATAACCCTAACTTTGATAATCGCTCGGAATATGAACTTGCAGAGCTATAAGCATTTAATATGGAGTATAAGGAGTTTCTTCTGGCCGTTCTTCTCCACAGAGGGCGTACACTGGTAGTGAACGTGCCATCCATGATAGCTTTGACGTCGAAAAATGATTTGTAAAAATCTTAATTCGAATAAAAAATTTTGACTTTTGACTTTGACTTTTGTCATTTATTCATGATCGCGTTCGACCCTGACCTTAACATTATCGACACGAAGGCTCATTAGTTTAGTTAGGAACTATGGCCGCGCAACTTTGTAGAGGACCCAGTTTTAATTAACAGATGGGGCAAGTTTTGTTCGTTGTATACGTACAAACTAACTCGAGTATTATGCTTTAGTGACCCACAATAAAGTCGGCTATGTGGTACACCTTTTACATTGCGGTTTAAAATCTTATATACTTACCAAGATAACTATTTCGTATTTTATCCGTAACATTCCAAAAAGAAAAAGTAATTTTGATATTCTTTTTTAAGAGAACATATTTTCATCTAATCTACTCTGCAAAGTCAATTATATTATACTAAGTCAAAAAAATTTATTCGAATTAAGATTTTTACAAATCATTTTTCGACGTCAAAGCTATCATGGATGGCATGTTATGGTGTAATAATAACCTACGCCAGGTATTCTTCCGAAAGGTGCAAGCTTACGTCACGGACACGTCACGGGTGTTACCATTAATAACTATATGACGTAAGCTTGTATCAGACACGTCACCTAGCTTTTATGGAAATCTGGGGGCCGTTTCACGAAGCTACAAGTTACAAATTACAAGTACAATTCGATGTACATTGAGTAGACGATTAGATAAAACGATAACGGCTCACAGTTTAGGCGAATCGGCTACGCAATGTATATCAAATTGTTACTAGTAATTTGTTGCTTCGTGAAACGGGGCCCTGGCGTAGTTTATTATTATACCATGGTAAACCAAGGGTGAATCAGGGGTTGATTTTTTACGTAGTTCTTCGAAAGGTACCATGAAATTAAGTTAAGTGTTTATGAGAGCTTGGCAAAACGGGATTAGTGTATGTATTACAGTATTTATAGAGAGAAATACACGTAGATTTAATGCAGTCAATCCCAGCGCATCGCGAGAACTTCATCCTGCACTTTCTTTGCTTTTAAATAAAAACGGGAAAATGTGTATAGGAAGGTTTCACGATTCACACTTGTCAGCCAATCAAGATTGACATGTGACAATTGTGTCCTATGATATATTTCTTCCTATGTCTCAGTTACTCTACATTGGTCTCCATTATTGACACAATCGCTTTATCGCTATAAGTTCGACCAGTTGTTCGCAAGTTCCACTGCAACTTTGGACCGAGAACTGACTTTTAATTAACTGGTAGGGCAACTCCGGGTTGTATTTAAGTTTTATGGAACAAGAAATTCTTGTTCAAGCTTTTTAATTTTTTATAGTGTGTCGTTTGTGTGACGTTTGTTTGTACTGTTATATTTTAAGGTGGTGGGTAATTTGCGTTTTCTATAATAAACCAGTCAGCAGCTAGCTCTCGCCTTTTATTGACGTTGCATTGGCGCCGAGATCGGAACATTTTTTTTATTACCACGTGTGCAAAGTTATTTTCGAAAACGAAAATGCCTATTGGGAAATTAGAACCGTTCAATCTAAACTCCAAACAATGGCCGGCGTATATCCGTCGCGTAAATCAGTATATTTTGTTAAATGAAATTAAAGCGGAGTTAAAAGTGCCGTTATTAATTACGGTCGTGGGTGAAGTGACTTATTCATTAATGTGCGACTTGTGTTCGCCGGATTTGCCCGAAACTAAGTCATATGACGCCTTGGTCGAGTTGGTAAATAACCATTTAGAACCACAGCGGTCAGAAATTGCTGAGCGTCATTTATTTAGGTTACGACGACAGCGCGCAGGCGAATCACTCACGGATTACCTACAAGCTTTAAAACATTTAGCAGTGACGTGCAACTTTAGTAACATTACTCTGGAAGAGAATTTACGAGACCAGTTCGTGTCCGGTTTGTCAAGTGATGCGATGCGGTCCAGAATTTTCGCGGAGAAAAAGATCGAGTATAAGGAGGCAGTGGAACTAGCGCTGGCTCTGGAGGCTGCAGAGAAACACGCCGAGGTGAGCGGCAGCACGGTGCCGACGACGGCAGAAGCATTGAGTGCTGGTGGCGGTAGCGGCGAGGCGGGCGAAGGCCTGCACTACTCGGGCGCAGGGCGCGGGCCCCGGGCGCGCGGGCCAGGGAGGTCGGCGGGCGCCAGCGGCGCGGGCCATGGTCCGCAGGCTGCATCCGTCCGCCCCCCGGTCTGCTGGCGCTGTGGCAAGGCGCATCGTGCGGAACGGTGTAGATTCATCCACTATAGTTGTGATGAATGTCATCAAAAAGGCCATCTTAAAGTGATGTGCAAGCGTAGGTATGATAGTGCTAGTGCTAGTGGTCGAGTGGACGGTCGACATAACTACTTGAGTGACGAATCGGATGACATGTTTAACATCGAGGTGACGGCGCAAGGTAACAAACCGTACTTTATTAACGTGTGTATAGACGGACAATTAATTGAATGCGAAATTGACACAGGCAGCCGTATTTCGGCTATCAGTGAGGACATGTTTCAACGTTTGTTTACGCATAAGAACATTAAACCGGACAATTTAGTATTACGGTCATATTCTGGTGCACAAATTCATGCACTCGGTTATATCGAAGTTAGGGTTTGTCTAGGCGATGTTGATACCACATTACCATTATATGTAATTAAAAGTGGGGCTCGACCCTTACTGGGAAGGGAATGGTTACGAGCATTAAAAATAAATCAAATTAATTTATTCGAGTTAACCGAGGATAGATTTGTGAATCAGTTATGTGTTGAATTTCCCGAAGTGTTTACTGATAAGCTCGGTACTTGTAAGCAGCCTATTCAATTACAGCTCACAGATGACGAACCGGTTTATGTGCGCGCGCGTCCCGTGCCATTAGCATTGCGTGCGCGTGTCGAGGGTGAGTTAGCTAGGCTTGAGGCCGACGGATCTATATATCGTGTTGATTACTCTGATTATGGTACGCCGATTGTACCAGTGGTAAAAAGTAATGGCGAAATCCGAATATGCGGTGATTATAAGATCACAATTAACCCAAAATTGAAACGAGATTACTATCCTTTGCCTCGTATCGAGGAATTATTTGCCAACCTCAGTGGCGGTGATAAATATACTAAGATTGACCTTCGACATGCGTATGAACAATGTCTTATTGCGGAAGAATCTCGACGTTATACAGCTATTACTACGCATATTGGCACCTTCGCTTATCGTCGTACTCCATATGGTTTATCTTGTATACCTGAAAAATTCCAAAAACTCATGGAAGAGACGTTGCGGGGAGTTCCGGGATGTGTAGTATTTTTGGATGACATCTGTGTCACGGGGGCAAATGAACGGGATCATTTGAGCAATTTGAGGGCGGTATTTGAAAGGTTGCGTACTATGGGACTTACTATTAAATTAAGCAAATGTAATTTTTTTCAGGAAAATGTAAAATATCTTGGTTTCATTATAAACAAAGAGGGTTTGCGTCCTGATCCTAGTAAATTAGAAGCAATCTCTAATGCACCTACTCCAAAAACCGTGTCGCAATTGAAGAGTTTTTTAGGGATGTTAAATTATTATGGAAAATTTATCCCTAATTTAAGTACTTTGCTTCATCCTTTGCATAACTTGTTAAAAAAAGATGTTAACTGGAATTGGAACGAAGAGTGTGAGCGAGCGTTCTGTAAAGCAAAGTGTGTCCTCTTGAGCGAGCGGGTGCTAGCGCACTATGAGGAGGGGCGGCCGCTGGTGCTGGCGGTGGACAGCAGCGCGTACGGGCTGGGTGCCGTGCTCGCACACCGCTACGCGGACGGCAGCGAGCGCCCCGTCTCGTGCGTCTCAAGGACACTTTCGTCGTCCGAGCGCAACTACAGTCAGCTAGATAAGGAAGCGCTTGCGATATTGTTTGGGGTAACGAAACACCATCAATACTTATTTGGGAGACATTTTGTGTTACGCACTGACCATCAACCTCTGACACATATTTTTGGAGCTAAGGGTGGGATTCCACAGACCGCCGCGAGTAGATTGCAGAGGTGGGCGGCGCGACTGGCTGCTTATGATTTTAGTATAGAATACGTGCGTTCAGCGGACAATGGACCCGCCGACGCGTTATCACGATTGCCATTAGCTCAGGAGGGTCACTTAGCAAAAACAGTAGATTATGTCAATTTGGTAGAGGAATCGATGCCGGTAAATTTTAAAGATATTGCTAATGAGACAGAGCGTGATACACTGTTGTGTAAAATTAAAGGGTATATTCAGTTTGGCTGGCCATTGCACGTGAGCTGCGATGATGAAAAATCGTATTTTGTGAGGAAACAAGACCTAGTGTTAGAATTAGGATGCATAATTTATAAGTATCGATTAGTCATTCCTTCAGTACTAAGAAAACACATTTTAGTAGAGTTACATGAGGGGCATTTAGGAGTCAACAAAATGAAAACATTATCCCGCAGCTATGTCTATTGGCCAACCCTAGATAAAGAGTTGGAAGAGTTGTGTCGAAGCTGCGAGGCGTGCAGAGCAGTGCGGGACGCGCCGCCGCATGCACAGTTACATCCCTGGGAGTTTCCGCTTCATCCCTGGCAGCGGGTGCATGCAGACTTTGCTGAGTGTGTAGGAAAGCATTATTTGATTATTGTGGATGCACATTCCAAATGGATCGAAGCGGTGGAAATGCGTAGTACTAATGCGAGCTTTACCATTGCGGCGTTTAGAAGTATTTTTGCGCGTTTTGGTTTGCCATCGCAACTCGTAACCGACAATGGCCCGCCATTCTTTTCACAGGAGTTCAAAATATTTTGTAAAAATAATTGCATTAAACATGTAACTTCAGCACCTTATCGACCGCAAGGCAACGGGGCGGCCGAAAATGCCGTCAAGACTGTAAAGAAAGCAATAAAAAGAACAATACATGAGGGTGAGAATGTCACGACCGCTCTAAGTAAATTTTTATTGCAATATAGAAATTGTGTTCACGCTACTACGGGTGTATCTCCGGCAGTGGCTTTACAGGGTCGCAGGCTCCGAAGCCGTTTAGACGCGGTGCGGCCGGACGTGGCGGCGACGGTGCGCGCCGCACAGGAACGACAGGTGCGAGCCGCCGGCGGCACGGCACGCTCCGTCGCCGTCGGAGACCTCGTGCTAGCAAGGGACTATTCTAAGGGCGGAAAAAGGTGGTCTGAGGGCAAGGTAGTTAAACAAACTGGTCCAGTTTCATATAATGTTGATATGGGCCGCGGCGTTCTATGGCGTAGGCACGCTGATCAAATTGTTAAAAATAAAAATAGATACTCTCTATCGCGGGCATCTATCCAACCAGGGGCGGAGGAGGTTAAGTCAAATAACATTCCATCTCCTAAGTCCGCGGGGGAAAGAGTTACTGATGACTCATTTGAAGACGCTTCTGATGGCGCTGAAGGTTCGAGTCAGGAGCCAGACAATCCGGCCACTGATGTTGACCCGGTCAGTGGTACTCGGTCTCCATCACCACCGCCGCCATCAGGTGCGTCTGCACGAGCACTGCGTGCGTACAATCGTGCTAAACGGACCGAGGTTTTACCCAAATGATTTGCTGGAGATTTGAATACATTGTAGGTTTAGCATAAGTGCTTTCTAATGATTTGTTTAGTTTTTAGTTATGCAGTTGTTGTTTTGTAGGGGAGAAAATGTGACGTTTGTTTGTACTGTTATATTTTAAGGTGGTGGGTAATTTGCGTTTTCTATAATAAACCAGTCAGCAGCTAGCTCTCGCCTTTTATTGACGTTGCAGTTTGTATTCACGATTTTAATAGCCCAGAATTCACGTTTTGCGTCCGTCTACTACTGAACTACAAATGTGTTAGGAGGTTCCGGGTTCGAATCTCATATTTACTACTTCCTCGCATATTTCAGAGAAAAGTACTATACTACTATACTATAACTCTTGCTGGACTCGTTCACAATAAAAGTAGTAAACATGCCTTCGTCCAGCAATAACTGATTTTGCGGCTGCGGCAATAGTGCACTATAATTGTTTTATTTTTATTAATTTTTGATGTCCCTAATAGCTATTTCTTCCAAAGTGGTAGTAAAGCGGGCGCGGAATTTAACTTTTATTTTAATATATATTTTTGCAATATCCAACTCAACTTGGCTGGCTATTTCTAAACCATACTTTGTACAAGTAACCCAAATAGTTAAATCGAATCAAAATCTAAAATATCTTATTGATATTTTACGAGTACATAAACCTTTTTCGATGTCAAAGCTAGCAAATGCCAAGGACAAGGTAAGCTTGTTCATGGTTGACACCTAACCATGAGCAACTGTCATCTAACTTTACAATAACGTTAATACGAGTTTACAAAATAAAGAGTTAAATGATGATGACAAGTAAGTTAATAGGGGATCGGACTGTTCACCATATTTTATGAATTTACCATATTTTATGAATTATTTTTAAAATATAGATTAGTAGCAGACGATTCGCGAAGAAAAAACAGAATCTGTTGAAATACGAATATACAGTGGTTTTTTAAAGTTTCAATATGTCTGTCTCTTTCAAAAACGATTTTTTGTATGGAGATTATATGGCGTTACTAACAAATGACGTGACAAGTGGGTATGTGCCTCTCTGTCTAATTTTGAATTTCAAACCTTTATAACTCGGTCAAGTTTGGACTTATAAAATAAAAAAAAGTAGTCCGATCCCCTCAAAGTTTTAAACATGACAGTGGGGTCGGTTGTCGACATTACAATCCACACGATGAAGAAGAAAATGGCAGCAAAATTCATAATCGTTTACTACCTTCACAAGACAGTACTCGTAGACCACGAGAAATATAATAACATTAATATACTTAGTACAGTGTAGTCATTTGAAGGTACATTACATTGTACGGTAAAGCTCTTATTACATGGGTGATTTGCCTTATTACTTACAGCCCGCGCATTATTACAGCGTGTTACCAAAATAACGTAATATCTAAGCGTAATAATAATTCTAGGGCGGTAAATCACTAAAAAAACGATGGTGAATTTTTGAAAACTGTTTACTTTTTGAGTAAAGTTTTGGTTCCGATATATATGTGGTATTAGCGTGCGTTGTGCCTATATTGTAAGTATTGTAACTACGAGTATATTGTAAGCGTTGTAAACGATGATGGTCGGCACAATATAATTGTTTTCTTTTGTGTATACCCTCGAATTTATATGTCACATTAAAAATAAAAAAAAGTTAAAAAAAAGAAAAGAAATAAAAGAAAAGAAAAGAAAAAAAAAGATAAAAGAAAATAAAAGATATTATTATTATTATTCATTATTTTGTTTTTTGTGTGTGCTGTAAATAAAGATTTTTCTATTCTATTCTATTTAATTTCCGACCTTGATACTTAAAGTGGCGCTTCTGCAGTTGCTCATTCATTGACATTAAGCCGTTGATTGATGATGGTAACATGTCGATGAAGGTTACAACCTTGGCAAGTCTTCGCCGTTTCCGCCTCACTAGCTCTTTGATGGAACTGGGTAAGCAGGGGAATCTATTATTGCAACCTTTCTACGACGACCTTCGCCGTTTTTCCCCTGAATATTGTTAGATATTAAAAGGCCAGAAAGAGAAAATAGTTTGATTTTTATATTATGCCATGTCATTTTTTGTGTAATAATCATCCCACCCGTGTGTTTTATTATTCAATTCAATTTAATTTACGAAATACAAGCATGAAACAATAAAAAGATGAGCCAAAAAGTGCCTTATTTGAGAGTATCTTCTGAGATCTTATAAAATAAGAAAAAAAAAACCATATCTTCTCCATTTCATCATTATGAAAATAAAATTCATAATCAAAGAATAATTTATCTTCTATTTTAGCCATAGCTAAAACCTATATGGTCATAATGAGGATTGAAAATTCGAAATTTAGAAAAGAAAAAAAGAAATTCGAAATTCTAAATGAACAAACAGTTCTTTAATTTACCAGCCAGTATTATGGACAATGTTGAACTCATATTCTACGGCGAGTTTCAAACTCTCGGTTAATAAGTTTCACCGTGTTGGAACAAATTTTCTATATTATTCTCTCTGGAACACGACGTTCCGCTGGCCATTGCAACGGAGCGTTCTAGAACAACTTTGAACTAACCTATTGTTTCAACACTGATACGAAAGAAGTTTGTTCCTGCCCCGTTTTCATAAACGCTGTGAACGAATTCAACTACAACTCGCACCTTGATATTTGGTTTTGGTTTTGTCTATACACATAATAAAATTGTAACTGGTCGAGAGAAAAAATAATATGAGGGGTTTTTTTAAGATTAATTCTAAAATCAAAGCCACTCACAGTCAGTATTAGTATTGATAAAGATCTAACTTAAAAAGTGGAGGATGTTTTATCTTGATACGTCACCCAAATAAAGATATTTTATGTGGTAAAAAAAGTTCGTCTCGGAAGTAAAACTTTGATCACACAAGCGAAGTTGCGGGCAGAACGCTATTCCTTATAAAATAGGTATATTTCTCTTTGCTTTCACTTCAAATGAGAGTGATCAGGACTCAGTCGATCATGGCGGGATAAGGACGCACTTAACGTGCCTTCCGAAGAACGGAACCGTCTTTCTTTCCATAGGATTCGGTAACTCGGCCTGCAACGTTCTAACCAAACTGGGCAAAGTCTCACTAGGAGATTTTTGCGCGACAAATTCGAACCTAGGACCTCCACATTGAGAAACATGGTAGAGAAAAAAATTTATAATCTTAGTTCAGAAAACCACAACAAGCGTTGCTTTCTGACATTTTATTATCCTTATTACCCTGATATCCTATTGTGCCATTATACCATTATATTGTTGTCTTCACAATTTGAAATGACAAAAAGTATTTGTGTTTCCTGCTATAGAAAAACAATGAAAAGGCAATTCAATTTAAATAATGCATTTGATAATGTTCAAATACCATGCGTATTTCACAATGGTATTTCGTTAAAGAATGTTCATTACACGTGCCGTGCCAGTGGCTTTATTAAATAAGATTAAAATTCATCCGAAGGTGCCAAAGAAATGTTTAAAATGAAACATTTATTCATATTACGTACGTGCGATTATAGAAGTTAAGCAACTATAAGCTGGCTAGAACACAGACGGGTCTTCGCTACTTCGAAAGGTACGTTAAGCCCGTTTGGACTACTGTTGCACATTAGTGGTCGATAAGCCAAGTCACCAACAATTTGGTGACTTGAAACTCTGATAACAACTGTCTAAATTAACTTTTTGAATCAACGACCGTTATTATAGTGCATTAAGTAGCTGTAAGTTAATTGTAATTTCTACCCCAGTCTCTAAAGTTAATTTGAATTAGTTTACTTATGGTCAGCTACAGTAATCTTGGCCCTGAACCCAGCAAAGTGTCTCGAGGGACCGGAATCGGAGTCTCAGCCAGTTGCCTCGCGACTGGTACCGGAGAGCTTCAGCTTTCCCCCCCATTCTCCGTACAGTCTTTTCATGTAAGTTATACGGTGTAATAAAGTATAAATAACTAATGAAGTACTTACAAATAGGAGATAGGTACTTACTTTTAGTCTGATAATTTTATCTCTGTCTGAATCCAACAACCTCGAATCAGCCGTTACATCTAAACATATCAGCAGCTGTTTTGCTATTACGATTATTACCTTAAACAGCTGTGGATTTTCACCCCAGTCTCAATGTCATAAGAGTCTAAAGAAGTTAATTTCATTTACTTACTGTCAGCAACAGTAATCTTGGCTCTGAATCCAGCAAAGTGTCTCGAGTGGTCGGACCGGAACCGGAGTCTTAGCCAGTTGCTTCGCGACTGGTACCGGAGAAGCTTCAGCTTTCCCCCCCAGTCTCCACACAGTCTTCTCGTGTGGGTCGTGGGGCTGTCGCGGACCCAGCCTGCGCTGGTACCGTCGGATTCCGGGAGGAGTGTCTCTGTTTCCTCCCACACCTGGGGAAGAAAAATTTCGGTTAATATTTTTATTTTAAACAATAAATTTCTGTTTATGTAGTAGCTAAGACAACTGTCTCTCGCCCGGGACACGCGGATTTGAACCATTCATTCATCATTATCATTATTTTGAATTCATATTCATCATTATTTTGAATTAATATGCACGTTTATTCCATGTTTTTACGGTGAAGGAAAATGATGTGTGTTCAGGGTAGAACTGAGCCCCTCGGCGGGGACGCATATGACTTATAATAATTTTAAAACAATAACATACCAAAGAATAAAAAAAGAACAAAAAATAGAAAAAAATAATATATTTCAGTAAACAATTTAAATAAACCTATGTCGTGTGTTAAGTATCATAGTATTGGGTTTCGGCAACAGTAAGAAATTTTAACCTAAACCAACGATGCGTACTTAAAACAATAAGAAATAAAAGTTAAGTGCCTCCAGGTGTTAACATAAAAGCAAGAAAGTCAAGTCAAGTGTCTATCCCACACAATTCATTGACCTCGTAGTAAACTACTACGCAATCTCGTAGCAAATTACTACGCAAACTCGTAGCAAATTGCTACGCTATGTTTGCAGTTGGCTTCGATATTATTATAGTAATATTATACGCTTGATGAAACCGAGCCGAACGTAAAAAAGCAATCTATAAAAACATCAAAACGTTCTAGTAATAATTTATTATAAAGTAAACAAAAAAAGTTTATTAGTCGTCTGTGCGTGAAATTATTTTTATTATATTGAGTGAATTAGACCTAGAGTTCATACTAAGGTTTAGGTCAGAATATCAGAAGAAAGGAAGAAGAAAGAAAGAAAATACATATTTAAATATTAATTGCAGGTAAAATTTAGGGGTATTTCAGAAACGATGTAACGCTAAAAAAGGAGGAAAACTAAAAACATGCATAAGCTTAGGAAGAAATTAGGAAGAATTTTTTTTTCAGTTCACGACCTATTTTTTTCGGGAAAGTTGTTTAGTTTCATGGTCTGAACGACATATTAAAGTTTGTGCACTGAATAAAACATAACCCTGTTATAAAAAACAAATATTCAAATCCATCATTCAAATTATTTGCCAAAATAGTTAGCGATCGCGGCAAACTCTTTGGGCAAACGCTATGGAGTACTGTTTGGGAACTGCGTGGCGACGCCTAGTGTGCGTGCCCGAAATGACAGTTTGTTTTGAGTGGACTCTCTATCTGGGCCCCGCGCCGCTTTACTTTTTGTAATAGCGGAATTTCCGCCAGCCAATTAAAAAAAAATAGTTAATAAATCTTCTATAGATGGCGTTGACGATTCGTGGATCCGAAAAAATCCGACGAGTCACCCAAGGCCATAAAACGATTAAAAAAAAGAATCCACGAACTACACCTGGCGCCATCTATCGTCTTAATTAAAACTATAATTTTTATTTTTTAAAGAGCTGTCAGAAAATCCCCCATTGTGAATTGAAGGACCTTAAGTGCCAACCAACAATAGTGGACTTAACGTTCTCAGAGGAACAAAAGACGATCGCTTCGCACGAGGCGACGCGCGTGCGTCAGAAATCTTTGTTAACGTTGATTTTTTTCTTACCTAAAGAATACTTGACACTGGCACAAAGACAAACTAGTGCCATAACGGAAAAAAAAAGAATTGATCTTGCTGTCCGATATTTGCAAAGGATCTTGGTCTATGTTCACGTGTTCTGGTTTGACAGTGATTGGCATTCGAAAGAGAATAATAACTCGCCCAAAACCAATTTCTTGCCGAGATCGAGGTTCAATATTTCGTTTTTTTATGTGCAATTTCAATCAAACACGACATGGGAATATGGAATACACGAAACCAATATAAACTTGGTCTTGAAATACGGATATTCGTGCTTGCGTTGTGTATCTGCTTATACTGGATAGGTTAACAGCGCTGATAACAATTGTACCTATTATTATGCATCTGGCTGAATATTGAATAACTTCACGTTTAACTAACTAACGTTTGACTTAATACGTCATGACATGATGATGACGCGTCATGTTATCATTAATTTCATTGAAATCTATAAAGCCTTGTTATGATAAATCGATAACAGCTGACTAACAATTGATGATTGATTGATTGTCTCGATTAGTGCGAACACTACAAAGGTCAAATCTCAATTTAAAAAATCACTTTTCATTGCTTATTTTTAGCTCTGTGCAAAAATATTGCCAGTGAGAGAAGTTGGAACAGATTGCCACGTTTTATACGCTCTGACGTTGCAGTTCTAACTGCACTCTCCGTCAGAAAGATAAATTCATTCTATGAACAAATTGCTAGCTTAGGTTGCCTTGTCCCGTTTCGACCTTTACCTCGTTCTCGGAAGCATAGGAGGCGTCATGCTGGTCGTAATGCAGCCAGTCGTCGTCCGTGACATTCTCCAAGCCTAGTTCGGTGATCTCCAAGTAGTCGTAACTGCAACTGTGAACAAGGAAATTGTAACATTAGAAATATAATATGTTTACGCTAGTTCTTTATTTTGAATTCAAACTGCATGGCGGCAATATCACCGTTCCTTCATTCCTCTGACATCCTGTTTCCTATCCAAATAATACCAGCGTTCGCCGTGTAGCGCGCGGCCGCGCAGCTCGCTCGCCTCTTTGCGATAAAATTAATTTAATACATAATAAGAATTAGCGCATTCATAATATAAACACTTTTAGGTTTTCGCTGTTATTGATCGTGGTAATAACCCGTAGTCATGTGTGTTATTAAACACACTAATATTATAAATTTGAAAATATATTTGGATGTTTAGATGTTTGGATGTTTGTTCTGCTTTCACGCCTAAACTACTGGACGGATTTGGATAAAATTTGGAATAGAGATAGTTCATTAATCCGTTAGGTAAACCTTTGTCTCGTCGTTGTAGGGAAGTCTTTCTTCTGAAGTGATGATGATGATCAGCTATGTTTAAGTACTCCCAGGCGAAGTTATGCTCCGATTTTATTATTATTCTATGCAAAATCTTATCCATTTATAAATTTGATTTCACTCAGTTACTAAGTGAACCAATTTCTGTCAATACACTATAATAAATCAAGTTGTATTTTCAACGAATTCACTTCAGTCTGTCACTTTCCATCTCAAACATGTACGTAATTTATCAAAACACCAAACGCGTAGGAACACGAAACTCCAATTCCACAACTCTAATTCGACTAATTCATCTCAAGTGTGAGGTAGACAAATGTCACTGCGTCGCTTTCAACACGGTTAACACAGCGCGTCCGCAGCTGTACTGTGCCATAGAATATACCTACATAAGAATATACTTCACTTCAGATAACATCAGAAAAAGAAGAACGAAAATGTACGACCAAAAAAGATTTTTCATGATGCACTGTTGACAGTTTACTAAGATTGTCATAATCACCGGAAATGTAACTTTTGAAGGATATTTCTAATGATATTTGAAATCGGGGATTGTAAATATAACACTGAACGAAAGGGTAGGTATGTATTTGCTTAGAAATAGGCATAGCTGCGCACCATAACCATAACACAAATATGAAACATCTTTTCATATGTTTCGTATCTGCCACAGTACGACACATCAAAACTCATCTAAAGTTCTTTTCATGTGACGAACTTAACTGCGGCGAAGGAAACATAAAGCAAAATATAATACTGGGTATATACTGGACAAATAACTAGAGAAGTTAAGTTATTTGCTCTCGGCAATCGAAGTTTCCTCAACCTACTAATTATTCTGGAAAATCTAAGAAATTGTTTTATTTATATCTTTTACAAGTTCTTTGCTGTTGCTAGCTAAAAAACCGTGGCATTTATATCATTTATGGGGTCTTGTCACTTACATTCTGTATATTATGTTGCGGTGTTTGGTTAACTCCAAATTGGTTATTGCTCAGAATATTAAATGTCATGAATAAGGTATACACAATTTGTATGGAAAATTGTTTTTACCAGTTTATAGCTTCACTTCTATAAAGCATAGAGTACCAGAAATAGACTAAAAACATATTTATGTTTTTAATAATAATGTTGTATTACCAAACTCAAAAACTGACAAATTAGAGAGAGCAAACACCACAGTAATAATATATTCGGGAATAAACCTAGTCAAGCAAGCAATGAATATCTATTGACCGTTATTCGCCGGCTTGTCGACACCTCTTATCGGCTTATCCTCTCTCGGCTTGATCACCCAATCTTTAAACACCCTAGTGAATTTGCGACTGCATCAGAATTTTAGATTATTTTCAATACATTGCTTCATAGTTAGCGCGTTAAGAATGGACTTTTAAGTGACGGGTTAATGTAATGAACGTAAGAGATAATGGTCAAGTGTAAGGTCCAAGCTCTGCTTAGTTTGGTATCAGATGGTCATGTGTGAAGATGTCCCTCACTTATTTACTTATTTAAGCGAAAACATCGTGAGGAAATCTGTAACTCCTATGCATACTCCTGTTAAGATGTTTATTAAGTCGACCAACCCGCATTGGGCCAGCTCTAATTCAGGGTACGCTCGAGCCCCGCAGTGAGGACGTAAATGAGCAGTTGACGAATTAATGTTTATAATCACAATATTAGTGCAAGACACATACACATGAAATAAAAGCCACAATCTTCCATATATTTTTTATCATCACCCAACATTCCCCGCACATACATCCTACATAAAAGGAATTGTTTCTATCTGGAATATGAAATATCGGGCGACGCGGTTGGGTTGAGTTACCACAAAACCGGAAGTAATTCCTTTTTGCCCGCAGACGAATCGGGCGAAAACTGACACGATACCCTAAAAGGTAAAGGGTACTTCAGCGGAATTTCTCCGTGTTCATTGGATAGATAATTCTAGAGGTAAGTGAATAAGCGACGATATTTTCTTAGGTAATTTTAAATAAACTAGGGTAAGATAGTATCAGAGAAATTCTATTCTAGCGTAATAGGAATAATGTTGTATTATGTTGTTTTTTCATGAATAAGGTATTTATTTTACACTTCTTAAAAATAGTGAAGCGGTCCTATACGTCCACATGTCATAATATCTATAGCATTAGATTGCGTTGCTGTTAAAATATGAATAAACTAATTGATCTTATATTTTTTTTTTATGTCTGGATAAAATTAATTACTTTCTGGAATTAACCTGTTGTCTATTTAAACTTTGCTTATTATTTTCTTTTGCCTAAAAACTGGGCATAGACGGCAAAGATGCCAGCTTACTGATTTATTGTCTCACCTTTTTGTTTTAGTTTATGAATAATGTTTTCATTTTTCAGGTGCGAATATTGAATTTCAAAATGGCGTAGTTAAAAGCTGTCGGGCGCACCTGTCGCTGGGGCCAATATCAGTCATATATTACTTGGCTTCGTAGTTGATGGAAAATGCAATATTTCATTTTGATTCTTTCTTTATTATTATTTATAGCTCAGCTTGGTTTGAACTTTAAGCTTTTACATTATTAGGCTGAGCCCTTATAGGTGGAAAAGATGTAAGAGTTTTCAATTTTATGTTCTATTATAAATAATAAAAACTAGTGGCTCTGTGAGCTGTAGATCTCGCGAGTATTTTTTTTTTTAAATGACTGATTTTGTTTTTATTACGTTTTCAACCCACATAACTCTACACCACTAAATTATAAGAGAATCGGTTGAGAATCGCGACCTGTAAAGTGGAACATATAGACAGATAGACGGACAGATAGAAATACAAAAGCAATTTTGGCCAAGCTGAAACGGAGACGCTTCGATCGGCCTTCGCACTCGCTCGCTCGTATTGATGTTGCTATGCATCACGAAATGAAAACCATTAAAGTACCTAAATTCTTTATTTCATTTTCGAATACACAAGTCAAAAATAATTCAATATTAGATTCTTATAAAATCTGTGTATTTCGTGTGTTTTTGTACTATAGCTGTCTGATGAATGATCATCATATGTGAAATGTCCGCAAATATTTATTTATTTATATCTTGCACCAATCGTAGGTAGATAAAAGTCTTAAGATTTCTAAAGTAACATTCAGATTAATTCTAGCAAATTAATAAATATTAGATATTCTTCTGACCTGACAAGTTTAGCAGCAAAAAATGCAGCAGATCGCAGAAACTATTAGTTGGTGGTTTTCGATTTATATCTTATTAAGTTCTAGTATAACAGTATAGTTATTAAGTGTTTGAACAGGGAATGGATAGCAGCGCTCTCTAATATAGTAACCTTTTAATCTGCGATCTCCATCCCGCTTGCCAAGCGTGGAGATTATGGCAAAACCCTCCACTTAAGTGGAGGAGGCTCATAGTCCAACAGTGGACTGTAACGGGCCGTTGATTTGATTTGAAGTTCTAGTATACGTTCTACCTGGACGTAACTTTAAGATATTCATGCAAAACTTGGACAGGTAGGTGCTTTTAGTTCGATTAGTCGGAACGAGCACCTCCACGTTGAATTAAATTCATGGACAAACTTTGACAGAAACTTATCACACAAATTTTATGAATGTCAAAATATATTAGGATGTTTAGATGTTTGGATGTTTAGAGGTATGGATGTTTGGATGTTTGTTCCGCCTTCACGCTTAAAGTACTCAACGGATTTAGATGAAATTTGAAATGGAAATAGTTTGTAACCTGGATTAACACACAGGATACTTTTTACGGGAAAGTGTCTTATTCCCACGGGAAAACCTTTCACAACACAACGTATAAAATAATAGTTTTAGTACTTATCAGATATAAAGTTTATTCCTATGTAATAATAATAAGATAAGATAAATTATTATCATCGTAATTTTTAGCCTACTTCAACATGCTTCAACCCAATACTATGTATGGAAATGTATTATATATAGGTATTTTTAAAGTGATGTGTTAGGTTGGCTGAAATATTGCAATGAGCATGATATTTTAATTTTGTAAAGTTTGTAAGCAATAAAAAATTGTTTTTAATATTTTTCAATAATACAGCCAAATAAAGTTACGTAAAAATTTACTCAGTGTAAAAAAATATTACCAAAATGTTTTATAGCACGATGTTCGACAAATGAACAATGCCGTAATAAACAAACGCGAAATAAAGCTGTTTACGCAAAAAAGGGAATAAATGAATATGTTTGTTTGACCAAAAACTTTTCAGGGCAACTTTTGTGCTGCCGTGGTGGTCGAGCGTTCGACTTTTATTACGGAGGTTCCGGGTTCGAAGCTCAGGCACACTGTCGAACAAAAATCTCTTAGTGACACTCTCCCTTGTTTGGTTAGGACATTGCAGGCTGATTCACCTGAGTGTCCTAAAAGATAGTTGACTATACCTGGGCTGATTGATAACTGGCCGAAACGACGAACTTAAAAAAATGATACGCAAAAAAAAAATATTACATTATATTTTGGCATCTTTTTGAAAATAGAACGCCAAATTTGAATTTAATCGAACTGGTGGAATTTGTTTGATAGGACGTAGAACTTTCTCTGTCGTAAATTTTCTTAACAATGGAAAGAAACGAAATTCGTGCGGTGATAAAGTTTTACGTTTTAAAACAGAAAACAGCAACCCAGATTAAAACCAAGCTAGACAGTGTTTTAGGTAATTCTGCTCCTGCATTGAGTACAATTCACACCTGGATAACTGATTTTAAACGTGGAAGACAGAGCTGCGAAGACGCCCACAGGTCTGGCCGTCCAAATGAAGTCACGAATCCGGACATGATCAAAAAAATTCACAAAATTGTATTGAATGATCGGCGCTTGAAGTTGCGAGAGATAGCAGAGATGGTGAGCATTTCATCTGAACGCGTTTTTAATATTTTGCACCAACATTTGGGAATGAAAAAGCTTTGCGCGCGATGGGTGCCGCGTTTGCTCACTGTTGACCAAAAGCAACGTCGAGTGGACGATTCATCGGAGTGTTTGGCGCTGTTTAACCGAGATCCTAACGAGTTTTCGCGGCGTTATGTAACAGTCGATGAAACCCGGATACATCATTATACTCCCGAGACAAAAGAACAATCTAAGCAGTGGACTGAGAGCGGAAGACCTGCGCCGAAGAAAGCAAAAACGGTTTTGTCGGCCGGCAAAGTGATGGCGACTGTTTTTTGGGATGCTCGAGGGATTATTTTAGTGGATTATCTGCAAAAAGGAAAAACAATAAATGGAGAGTACTACGCAAGCTTGCTGCAAAAATTAAGTGAAGAAATCCAGAAAAAACGACCACATTTGGCCAAGAAAAAAGTTTTGTTCCACCATGACAACGCACCTGCACACACGTCAATGGTTGCAGTCGAAACTCCATGAATTGTGGTTCGAATTGCTACCGCATCCACCCTATTCCCCGGATCTGGCCCCGTGTGACTTCCACTTATTCCCAAACCTGAAGAAATGGTTAGGTGGCCAGAGATTTTCATCAAATGAAGAAGTCATTGTTGCCGTGGACGAGTATTTTGAGGGGTTGGAGAAAACATTTTATCAAACTGGTGTAACGGCATTGGAGAAGCGCTGGACTAAATGCATCGAGGTAGAAGGAAACTACGTTGAGAAATAAATTTATTTTAAATAGATTTTTAAAGTTTTTCTTTGTCGTTTCGGAAACTTATCAATCAGCCCTCGTATAGATGAAAATATCTACTAGGATAACAGCCTCCGTGGTCGAGATTTCGCCGCTCATTACGGAGGTTCCGGGTTCGATTCCCGGTGGGGACGCTGTCAAGCAAAAATCTCTTTTTGAGACTTTCCCCAGTTTGGTTAGGACTTTGCAGACTGAATCACCTGATTGTCTGAAAAGAAAGATGATTTTCGTGCTTCGGAAGGCACGTTAAGCCGTTGGTCCCGGCTAATATCTAGAAATTTCACAAGCCATGTCAGTGACATGTAGCGGCTCTATAACACTGACACTAGGGTTTGTGAGGTCGGTTGTCGACCTTACAAGCCACACGATGAAGACTGCGGGCTGCGAGCGCGTTCACTATGCAATCCTAGCATGAATTGGGCTAACGAGGCGCACCAAACAATAGGGGATCGGACTGTTCAACATATTTTATGAATTTATCATATTGTATGAATTATTTTTAAAATATAGATTAGTAGCAGATGATTCGCGAAGAAAAAAACAGAATCGGTTGAAAAACGAATTTACAGTGATTTTTCAAAGTTTCAATATGTCTGTCTCTTTCAAAAATGATTATTGTGTGGAGATTATATGGCGTTACTAAAAAATGACGTCACAAGTGGGTATGTGCTTCTCTGTCTAATCTTGAATTTAAAACCTTTATAACTCGGTCAATTTTAAAGATAGAGCATAAATTCTTTTAGTGTTTGATAGCAGAAACTAAGAAGTTTGGATTTATAAAATAAAAAAAAAGTAGTCCGATCCCCTATTGCAGTAGTTACTGCAATAGGGGATCGGATTCGTGCAGTTGCACGCGTGCTGTTCATAAGCGGCTAGCAAGCATCTCGCAAGCGGCGCATGCGCCAGACCTGGACGCACCCTAACGGACTCCGTCGTTCTATTCAATTTTGTTTTGATCCTTGTTTTATTGCCTGAACAAAAATAAAATAGTCTTATATCGCGAAACTTTATTTCAATGGCTAGGTGTACGTCGTTGTGTTGTAACCCGTACAGAATGCAACAACCGCGGTTATCTTTGTTAGTTACAACAATGGTTTCAGCAATTTTTATCTCTTATTTTTATTTCGCGGTCGGCAGTTAGGAATAATGAAAACGTTGCAGAATAGAGCACAATGAACTTTGTGCACTGTTTTTTTAGGGTTCCACTCTAAAACAATAAAAGAAGGACCATTATGATGTAGTGTTTTTTACTATTCGTGCAATACTGCAGCTACTATTAAAGTTATTTAGATAAATATAATATACTTTGCTTTTTTTTGCTAAACATGAGTGGGGTAATTTTATTTTATTTAAAACTGCATTTGTTCTAAGACGTATGTATGTATTGTAATGAAATGAAATGGATGTTACATCTCTTAGTTTCGTCATTACATTTTTTTGGTTGAGTTCACTACACGGCATATTTTGATTAACTTATCTATTGATTTATTTTATTACATATTATATCATATTCTTTATGACACGCCATAGCAATTGAGTGAATATTTTAGGGGCTCCAATATTAAAGTATTTGGGGACAAATTATCTTGTTTCTACTTCCTAAATAAATAATAAAGAAGCAATCGAGCCCGCTTAGAGCTTGAATCACAATAAAAAAAAATATTAAGAAAATTCCATCCAAAATAGCATTATTTGGGATGTCGCCTTTGCATTGTTTTCGTTATTTCGTCCTATAAAATATTCACTGACAAAGATTTGCCAAACGAAGTACATAAATATTTTAAATCATTCAATAAACTATCTTCTACTTAAAAAAAATAACAACTAAATTAATTTCAAGTTAGTCAAAAATTGTATCAAACAATGTTCAAAGATTTTTCATCATTGACGGCAACACTACTCATTTACCAAATTACGCTGAAACGATACGCACTTCAAATTTCTTTTTGACGCCTAGCGACGCTCCCCCCTCTCCTCAGTCAGCCGGCACGCTTCGAGAGGGAAGGACGAATCGCATTTCGAACAGTAAGTGTCCAATTCGATTCTCCAAACTTTGTCATTTCAATCGTCATTTACAATTTTAATTGTACGTCAATTATTCAAGCATTTTATGGTGGTATTATGTTTCCATGAGGAAGTATTCGTGGAACTAGATCCCCGTACCGCATTATTTGTTTGCTACCTACCATGATTTTCTAGATTCGTGGAATATTCTAGCATTCGTCATTGTTGGCAACGTCATTGTTAGCAACATCCACATCAACATACTTGGAGGTCTACCTCATGGCCCGGACTTCGTCTCCGTCATTATGACGGGTCAGGGGTGGTGGCACTAAGGCCAGGCATCATGCTTTGTCTGATGAGCGGCTGCTAATCAGATCGGCTGGTGCGCTCGACCCATTTGGGGATCGTCGGCGGTGAGCAGCTGAGGTGTTGGGCGCTGTTCGGGTAACTTTACGGCCGCGTTCCGATTTGCGCTGACAGCACTTTGAGTACCCAAAACCGCGTACCGAATCACTGTCATTGGGATTACGGCAGCCATTGTGACGTCACGGATTGCGTCATGACCGCCGCCATCTCCCACTAACGGCGCCCATGCTCCAGAGCGAAATTCACGTAAGCGTAATGTCAAATTCGACTTTGACATATTGTTTATTTATTTTTAAAAGTTAAATGTTTAAATGTAAAATTAACGTGTCTTATATTTATTTGGTTGAACAAAATTAAAAACACGTTATTCAATTATGAAATGGCGATAAATTACTGAAATATTTTAAATCAATCAGTTTTGTAGGTTAGGGTTGCCAGATGTTTGATAGTAAAAGTATCGAGTAGGTTATGTATATATTACGATAGTTTTGACTCAGGCACATACATACATAAGATAATATCATAGGCAATCTGATAAAATATAAATATAAATATCAAACATTCTTTTTTGTATTTTTTTAATTTCATGTGCCTATTTACATCTCCATTTTTAAAAATTCGCATACCTTTTCTTATTTTGGGTGCGAAAAGTGCTGTTTTCACAGCTTTACGATACTTTTTTAATACGTATTAGAATTTAGAATTTATTTAGAATTTTGCCAGTTTTGGTACGGTAATCAACATCTGGCAAGACTGAGTTATAAGCAGTTTCAGCGCGCTCAAACGCCGTTCCGTTTTGATTTCGCTCATGAGCCGTATTATCGCGATTTCTGAATCGGTACGCGAGTAATCGCTGTCAGTACTTTGAGCCGTGAAATCTGATTCGGAATACACCCTACGTCGTTAAGGTAACTCTCCCAGTGCGCGACCGGGCAGGATGCGCGCTCTGGGGGCATTAGGTGGCACGTCGTTGTTGAGCGCTGGACTCCATCCCCGGGAGGTGGTGTTGGCGGACTCAATAGGTCGCGCGGGAGCACGCACCGTTGTCGGTGTTCAGGCGGCCAAGAATGGAGGGGAGCGATGTTGTGGAGTGGAGGTAGGGGATCGTCCCGTGACCGGCTCGGTGAAACATCTGTTTCGATAGCCTATGGACGAATCCCCCACACTCTCGATTCCCAGATCTCTCTTGATGAAATCGTTGCGCACGTAGCGCCCAGCATTGGTGATGGTCCTCAAGGCACCATTCTGGACAACCTCCAAGCGGCGCTTCCGTGCGTAAGAGGCAAGGGCGTGCCACGCCGGGGCAGCATAGGTGAGGCGGGAGCGGACGTATGTCTTGTATATCCTCAGCTTGGCAACGGCAGCCGGGATCCAAAGACCGGACAAAGTAGCGCACGCGCAGCCTTGGCCTGGTTGGTGACATGTGTCACTATAGGCTTCATGCGCAGCGCCCGGTCGATATGGCAGCCGAGGAACTTCACTGAGGATTGTTACGTAATGTCCTGCCCCCGCAGTGTCAGTCTGGGTGGTGGTGTGCGGGTCTGTCCAGTGAGGAGGGCAGCAGTCTTCCCCACAATGACTGCCATCTTCCATCTGTCCAGCCAGTCCGGGAGAATGTCAAGCAGCCGCTGCATCTTGACAGAGGCTTGGGCGGGTTTGCGCGATGACGCGAAGTAGGCGCTGTCATTGGCGAAGAGGGCGAGCTTGACATCGCTCTCCCACTCCTGGAGACGGCCTTCGAGCGTCGGGATATCGTCAGTGAAGAGGGCGTAGAGGCAGGAAGAAAGACAACTTCCCTGCGATACTCCGGCCCGGATGGGCTTGGGCCCGGAGATCGCCCCTTGCACGGAGAAGACGAAGCTACGGGCTTTCAGGTAGCTTGCCACCAGATAGACGAGGCCCTGTGATTGCTGTACATTGCTGCGTACTCGACGCCCACTGGCCTCCTTAGAAGCAGGACGATCACACTTGGGGGCTAATCGTTTCCAGTGGCCCTCACGGGGCGACTGGGAATAAAGATTTTACCTGACCTGAGCTCCACTGTACTTCCCTAGGTGAACTTTGCACAAAGCACTGGTCACCTTTATTTTCAATTCGTCATTCTTAGCAACACTCTATCATTATTTGAAACAATAACGTCATTAGTCTCTCAAATCGTCATTATCGGCAACATGCAATAATTTAAAATATTAATTATTTCTAAAACTACTTAACTTTTTGAAGTGCCTTCTACATAAAATTTCATCTTTTCCATGGTACTATTCTTCCAGCTTAAAATTAGAGTTCTGGCACAAGGATAAAAAAAATGATATTTTTTCTCAAGATTAATTTTTTTCGAAGTTTCACCCAATTGTTATCTGCGCTCCGCCGTAGCGGTCACTCGTAGCTATACCGTAGCAACGGGAAAAAATATCTGTTCCACATTGAGGACCTGCCTCAATGGCACCTGAGATATTCCTGTGGATATTCCTCTTACAGCACGTATCAATATTTCTCACAGGTGCCAAGATACTAAAGTAGTACGTAAAGTAGACGTAATCTTTAAGAATAAAAATACATAAAAAAATCGACCACTCTGGACTTTCAAGTATAAGTAGATATCTTTTCTGTCTATCTCTTTCACTGATCACAGCTGATAGTTCCCTGTAGAAGCCTGTCCATACAAAAAATCGTTTTTGAAAGAGACAGACATATTGAAACTTTAAAAAATCACTGTAAATTCGTTTTTCAACCGATTCTGTTTTTTTCTTCGCGAATCGTCTGCTACTAATCTATATTTTAAAAATAATTCATAAAATATGGTAAATTCATAAAATATGGTGAACAGTCCGATCCCCTATTGAAAACAAATAAATGAATTCTAAAGACAAACGTGAATTAATTTCATGTCTAAAAATAGCGAAGTAATAACTTGGTTCGTGAGCACAAAAAGCCAAATCTCATGTTTTGACTAACAAAGGGAATCTTTGTCGATGCCAATCGCATCTCCCGACGTTCTTACCTGGTAGCAGCTACTATTCTAATAATACGACACGTTGCAGTAAGAAGATGCTACGAGAAAAAGAGAGATAGAACAATTTTTGCTTCTTCTTTATGATCGTTTGGCTTGTAAACTTGTAAGGTGTAATATGTGTAACTTGGAACAGACTTTACAAACCCAGTGTCAGTATTATAGAGCCGCGAAAAGGCCGCTCAGAGTCCTTTGAAGGATTTGTTAGACTGAGGCTGATGTGGCTTCTAAACCACGAACTCATCATATTTATTTATTTATCTAACCATTTATTGTACATATTAAACAAGAAAATGACAATAACACAAAGAAAAACGACACAACAGGCCTACTTATTTCTAAAGAAATATCTTCCAGCAGACCTACATCATACTTATCGGCATCATACTTATCGAACAATTAGTGTTTCAGCTTGCAATGCGAGACTATCCTTATGAGAACAAAGGAACGAACTGGGGACAGACTCATCATCATACTAATGCTATAAATGTGAAAATATATTTGAATGTTTAGATGTTTGGATGTTTGTTCCGCTTTCACGCCTAAAATACTGGACGGATTTAGATGAAATTTGGAATAGAGATAGTTTGTA
Source organism: Carpatolechia fugitivella (assembly GCA_951230895.1). Classification (NCBI taxonomy): domain Eukaryota; kingdom Metazoa; phylum Arthropoda; class Insecta; order Lepidoptera; family Gelechiidae; genus Carpatolechia; species Carpatolechia fugitivella. The sequence continues at coordinate 15,137,260 of OX579658.1, read as the reverse complement.
CCCTGGATTAACACATTGAATACTTTTTACCGGGAAAAGTCTTATTCCCACGGAAAAATCTTACATAACGCGAGCGTAGCCGTGGGTGGACCTCTGGTAAAAATATATTTTGGATGATAGTGCTCTACCGGGATTCGAACCCAAAGCCTCTTTACCGAGAGTCAAATGCTCGACCGGGCTGCCATGGAAGCTGCTAAGTTGAAAAAAATACACGCAAACACGGCTCATTTGCGCCGAAACGTCGGGTTTGCGTAAATATATGTCGTGATTAAACACGATAAACCATTTTAAATGTGTAAAAATCACGAAAGATTTTAAAATGTTAAAATCAAAACATTTGACACATACAAAATTTTCGAATAAAAAAAGGTAGCTTTGAACAAAGTTAGTTATAATTTTGAGTAGCTAAATTGTCTCTGGTATTGTAAATGAGTTAATTAATACCCAGTCAAATGCAGTTCGGCAGCCTTTGCAATCATCTACTCGTATCAACTTTTATCATTTGCTTTATCTTAGTCAAATCACACGTATCAGATTGCTAGAATGCCTCGCCTCTTCCCGGTGCCGGAAACGATTTATTACCGGCTCTTGTCCGGCTTTCGTCCGCCAATCTCAATGTTCCCGTTTCAGATCTATCGGTTTGTGCGGACGTTTGCTTTGCAGGCTCATTCAAAGAGATGAAATCAAAATCAAAATAAAAAAATATTTATTTCCATAGGATGTTATTTTAGATCACTTATGAAAGGAACAAATGAATTTGACATCGATAGTTTCTAAACTAACGAAAAATAATGCGTTAAATTGTTAATGGTTGGTTTCAGTTCACAATTTTCCGTAACTTTATAATATCGCGAGTAAGATTAATAAACTAACGGTGTTCACCTGTGGTGTTCACAATCTTACGGTGACATAAATACACCGTAAAATTTAATTGGTTGTTTTTCGTTAAATGGAGTGTTCAGTCCATTAAACTGAACAACTTTCCCCAAGGAATATGGGCTGGCAATTGAAAAAAAATATTGCTTCCCCATAGTAAATCGATCAGCTGGCCGCGCGGTTTTGTATGAACGGGACATTTTTTTTTGTCGTTTTTAGCCCATGTTCCTTGGGGAAAGTTGTTCAGTTTAATGGAATGAACACTCTATTTAACGCAAAACAATCAGTTAAATTTCACGGTCTATATACGGTTCAATAATTTGACGGCCCCGTAGCCTAGTTAGTAGTGCACCTGCCTACGAAACGCGAAGCACAGGGTCGCTGGTTCGAATCCCGCCCAGGGCAAACATTCGTATGATGAGCACTTGTGTTTGCCTTGTATCTGGATGTTATTTATCTATATAAGTATCTATTTAAGTAATGTATATCAGCTGTCTGATACCCATAGTACAAGCTTTGCTTACTTTGGGATCAGATGGCCGTGTGTGAGATGTGCGCACATATTTATTTATAAGGATTACTTGTCGTTTACTCGTTAATTACGAATAATGGCCAAACATAAATTTTCAAACCTTAAGAGCAAATTACTCTGTATTCCCGAAAGCGGTTCGGATTGTATTTAAGTGGAACTATTAGGAGGAAGTTTACCTTTAATTAAGGCCCGTGCACACTGGTCGATAAAGCAAACAGCTCGTATTTCAGGAGAGGAATTACCTCGGAGATATCGGGGATTCTTTGTTTTTTAAGGAAACTAGATAGGTAAAAAATTACGTCACAACAGTAACATATAATTTATTAACGTTTTTTTTAATTAAAAAAAATTACTAACCGATAGGGGAATTTTATAAGTATATCTACATAACAAGAAAATTCAGCAAATTACAGGTAAATAATTATGATTTTTAGTTTTTAGCAGTTTATTGACTATGGTCTGATAATTCAAGATATCCCTTCGAAGAGGATAATAATATTAGTTAATAAAAATTGTTACCTAAAACATTTGTGCACACTTGAAACTTTCAAATTACTGAAGACGATCATGTTCAGATAACAAGTAACACAAAGTACGTCATGTAACACAAAAGAAGAAGCGTAACCGTAACGTCACAAGGAGCGCATAAGCTTACAACATAACAAAAGAGACATCAGTACTCCTGATCCTCAAAGAACTTACCGAGTCGAGCTGTAGCCTGCTGTATAACGTATTGCAAATCCTTTTGCCTTTTAAAACGATATTGCAGTTAGCATGACGATTTTTCTGTTGGAGCGAATCTTTCAAAGGGTAAGCTCTATTTGACTACAAATCACACTAATATTATAAAAATGTGTAAATATATTTGGATGTTTAGATGTTTGGATGTTTGTTCTGTATTCACGCCTAAAGTACTCAACGGATTTGAATGAAATTTGGAATGGAGATAGTTTGTAGCCTGCATTAACACATAAATACTTTTTACGGGAAAAGTCTTATTCCCACGGAAAAATCTTACACAACACGAGCGTAGCCGCGGACGGACTGCTAGTAATGGATATTTTCCTTTTGATGTGCAGTATTTTCGAGAGAAGTGCTATGTACGGCAAAGAGCAACTTCGGTTAATAAAATCAATCAATCAATCAGTCTATTGCAGTCCACTGCTCGACGTAGGCCTCCTCAAGCGCACGCTAAAGCGTACGATCACCCGTTTTCCTCATCCAGTCACCACCAGCGACATTTCTCAGGTCATCAGTCCACCTGGCCTGTTTTGTGTTACTTGTTATGGGGTAAATAACATTATGATAATAAACAAAGAATTTGTTCTGATAATAAATGAACACAAACCCCTTTCTGCGTGTCCGGTTTTCAAAATACTTTGCAAGCAAAACTTTGCTTGGTTGCAGTCTGCCGGAGCTAATAATAATAAATATTCATGAGTTTGTTTGTGATTCATAGTTTATTGAATTGAATAACTGTCATCATCTTAAATTACAATACATTATTAATATTTAAAAACCTCGTTAGTGTAGTCGCTAGAACCACTGTCTTTCGTCCGGTATTTTGGAATATCGATAAATAATAATATCTTGAAGAAACCTGCACCCGCCTGCGAAGTAATTCACAGGTTGTGTGTGAAGTCAACCAATCCTCACTTGTCGTGCTCGACTAAGACTTGATCGCTTTCACTCACGGTAGAAATGTGTAAATAATGATCCCAACTTTTAGTAAGAATTGTCATTATTTTGCTCCGTTCTTTTTTATTTCTTCCGATATTTTTTTCTAGCCACACCGAGGTCGATTTGTCATCTCGATTCGTGCAAAAATGGATTCTCAGATAAAAGACTTGTACCCATTGCTACTGGGGAGAACAGAGACATTGTGCAGAGAATAGGACGGCAATTTATAACAGAGATGATAGTGTCGGAACGTCTGGCTAGTGGCTCTCAAACTTTTGGCACAATAAAAAATAACAGTATTTATGATTATGAAATAAATATGTTGTATTTCTTTTGTGAAATAAATACTCATCCTTATGTGTAGAGAAAACAAGACGAAATGCAAAGTTCGTAATCCAAAAATGATTAAAGATTTTAACATTAACACAAGAATCGGCATACCTTCATTTCTATTATATTGGCAGGTGCATTCTTATACCGTATCTAAACCCAATATTTTTCTAGACATACTCGTGCGTGTTTCGGGGTGCCAACTAGTGTACAGTTATCCACCTGATCGGCATCACCTCAACTCAAGCCGGCGGATCTTTCCGTGGCATTTTGTATTGTAGAATTGTACAATGAAGTTTGAGTATCGCTGTCAGTGGATTTTTCTTGTAGAGAACCGTAGAGTGAACCTGCTACGTGCATCGCAGTGCTGCCTCTATCTAAACGAGTGCCGTCTGTAAAACGTCTCCCAGTTATTCTTCGCAAAAGTTCGCGTTGGTAAATAATAAAGCAGATATGAAGTTCTGTTTTGCATCTCAAGAGAATGACAACACTGTTTGTAAAATATTCTTGAGAAGAATAAGAAGGTACTGAGGCTAATTCGGGTAGATAGGTACTCTAGATTATCATTGTTACAGATTGCGTCTGTTAACGAAATATCTAATAATTATAAAACAAAAAATGAAAATTTTTTTTTTTTTAATTTTAAAATTTTTATTAGTAACGTTATCAACAGCTCATTATGTGTCCCCACCGAGGGGCTTGAGTCTACCCTGAATTAAGGCGATTAGGCCATACCTATAGTTATGTCCATAGTCCCAGTTTCCATGATACTAGCACCGCATCCCAATAATCCTTAGTTCCCATATTTTACCATAGTCCTACACTAACCGGGGGTTGTCCTTGGGTGCATTAGTGTTAGTGTACACAGGGATAGTCGCCGGGTGGTGTCACATATATTTATTAAAATTGACAAGCGAACCTCTACGTGTTGGCTTTGGCCCCACGCACAACTTCCAAAGGTCCGGGACACATTTGTCCCATAAATTTACAAACAATCAAATCAAAATCAATATTACACAATAAAAAACAAGCCAATCACATCAAATAAAATAAAATAACAATAAATTTAGTTAACAAAAACAAATAAAAAAACAATCATAAAATTAGAATGAAAAATATTTAGAAGGTCAGTTGTCAATAATTAAAAACCACGTTTCACTCGAACCTGCCCACGGCACAACCCTTTAAACACAAAATGCCCAGAAAGTTCCACGTTTTTAGTAAAATATGCAACAAAATTGTCCTTACTAAGTTTTTTTACTGTTCTCGCGAAAGTTTTTAATTTAATTACGGTAGAAATGCGAAATTTGCGCGCAAAAGACCTTTATTTCATAACAGAGAGGTCGGTAAAAGACTACGAAACTAACTAGTGAAGTTTTCTCTTCCGTGTTCTCTAGATTATTACATTGTTACATAATACGAGTACACACACGTCCTTTTTTCCATATAAACGTAAAACAACAGTTTTTTTTTGACGGACTAATCGCTATTTCTACAAGAGTGGTAATATAGCGGGCGCGAACTTGAAAAAAACTGTCTGAAAGTTATTGCAACCAGCGCTATAACTAATCACGGTTCCTTTAACAGGCATTTGTTCAATAAGCCCTTTATGCAGAGGATGCATGGAGAAACACAAGACGGCCGCCCACGTGCTGCTGGAGTGTCGGGGCGTGTCATTGTACCAGGCAAGGTATCTCGGTTCGCCGGGAACGATCTCCGAGGTGCTTGGTAACATCAGTGGTATGCTGCAGTTCCTTGAGGAGATCGGGTGGCTCAAGTAGTGAGCAATCCCACCCATACGCAAAATAGGCGCAACAGACATTGATTTGCGGAAACCAGTCCTTCATACCATACCAAGTTATCACTTTATCTTTTTCGCTAAAGTTGCAAAACGATAGACTACTTAATACTTATATATTTTTACTGTAGGTGAATCGATTTGTCTTGGATTCTTTGTTCCGGCAGCCTCTAGTTTTTATCTTAATTTAAATAGGATCAAGATCTGCTATTTCGGTGCTACGTGACTTCACTAAAAACAAACTTAGGTTCTCTTAGAACTTAAAATATTCCTTATCTTCTCATAGTTGGGTAAAAGGCCTTACTATTACGACGCAATGGTACTTTAGGGACTGCAGTGTAGCAATTAAAGAAACTGGCGAATTGAGGAATCTGACGAGTGCCTACCCGACCCAAAGGAGGGACGCAATCCTCCAGCGCCATCTCTCGGTTTAAAACAACAAGTTCCACTCATCAGCGAACACGGCAGAGCTCAGCTTAGAACTAGTTGTTAGTCTGCGACGAAGTAGAGTTTGGTTCATGTTACGGCATTTTAGAAAAGCTATTTTATTTTATTTATATTTGACTTCAAATCTAGAAATATCAAACAATTTTATTGTATAAAATGATTACGTAAAATTAATATTCATGATTTAATTAGAATTAAATGAGGAAAACTACACACGATATACAAAGATCCGAAAAAGGTGATTAAAATTTTTCCCTATAAAATACATGGATTCGTAGCATTTTATCAATATTATGTGAGAAATAGCGGCGCGCCCGTGTCTACGCTTGCGCTATATAATATTTTTCCAGGTTACAAACTATCTTCATTCCAAATTTCGTCCAAACCCGTCCAGTAGTTTAGGCGTGAAAGCGAAACATACATCCAAACATCTAAACATCCAAATATATTTTCACATTAAAAAATATTAGTGTGAAAGTGTGATGTGATATGATTGATAACCGAAAAGCTCCCGCGCGTCTATTTTCGTTTCTGATGCGTCGTCGTATCGTAATGTATTTGCTACGGAACTGCTACGCCGTAGCACAGTCCGTAGCTGTTTGCTACAAAAAGTAGAATTTGATAAAATGAAAACCCAAAATTTATACGTGACTATATTCTATAACTTAGCAGTTTTAGCATCACAAATTATGAATATGCATTGCAGTCTTGTTGTTAAACAAGCCATATTTAATGCCACGCGAATACCACCCCTATGTCCTTGCAATAACGTTTACATGCATTATGAAATAGCTCTTGTTTTAACTGCATGTTTTGAATGTAAATTTTGGTAATAAGAATTGTTATGTTGAAGCGAAATTTATTTTAATATGCTCTTTAAGCTTTTATGAGAGATTTTATCCGAATTTCATGTTTTAAACTTAGTTTTAGAACAGGGCTTGTCGAGCTAGTCAACAGGCAAACTTTGAGTCAAACTTAACCCTTAAATGCATCCTGTTGCCTGTAGACAACATATCTTTTTTTTTTAGTAGCTTTGGTGGTTTTCCTTAGTAGTAAAATACGAACATTTTTTTTTATAATTTTTTCTTTTTTTTTTGGGCAGGTAAAGTTTGCCGCCAAAACGAAGTCGGATATCGAATTCCAATTATAAAAAATAAAAAACAAATTACTTACAAATGTCCTATTGATACCAAATAAACTGTACTAATAAAATAAATTTTTAAATAAAAAACAAAATAGAAGAAATAAATGAAAAAGATTTTTCTATTTTTATTTCACTTTCCCATTTTTCTGGACCAAAAACAACCTTTAATTACCAAGTATTATTAAAAAATCAAAACTCATGCATTTAAGACGGTGACGTACACGTATCACGCGTGCCATTATCACTTTTGAAATAAAATATAATAGTAGAATATGATAATGGGGTTCCACCCCCGTGGTAATAACCACTATAAGGGGACGACATGGGATATTGGGACGACTCAATTTGGGACCATTGTCTGGGCTTGGGGATGATGGACGGAAATGATATCAAAACTCTGTGTCTTTTTGTTTTTGTCTCGGTCACTTAACTCTTTGTAAAATATGACTGGAAAGAGGTAGTACTGGATATTCTGATTTTTAAACTTGAAAAAAAAATCATTATATAATTTAGGTATACAATATTTACCTACCCTTCCGGCATACATGAATATACGTCGTCAATATACGAATATATGTTTGTACTTTATAAAGTTGACGAACTTAAAATAGTGTTAATGTAATTTGGGCGATAAATTCTTAATACATTATTGCCATCGTTAGCAAACCAGACTTTTATAAAAAAATGAAAACGCAACTTAATTTAAATAAGTTAGAATACTTTCAAAAACACCACCAAAATTATTCAAAAAGTTGTTGAGCACAACCCTACTCGTAATCTATCTAAATATTTATCATGCGGCGAGGCATACGAAATTGCATAAATCCGAACGTTATAATATCAGGGACATTATGCTAATCTGTGCACAGAACGCTTTGTTATGACAGCTTAGATTACACCAAACTGTAGACGAGTGATGTGGAGATTAAAAAATGTTTGTATACGGCTTGACAAGCTGTCACGTTCAGGCGAAAGGATTACATTGTGTGTATGTGTTCGAAAAGATTATTTTGATGAAATGAATATCGAGATAAATATATCCTCGACTGATCATGATACACGCTTTTATTTTCCTTTAAGTTTTAACATGCATGCATTTTTTTGAATTTGCTATTGTGTGATTTTAACATTAATATCAGCAAACAAATAAACAGGTTTATAAATTAAAATTGTAATATTGATATTATCAGCTCATATGGTTCTTTTTCCTCCGAGGTTCACACACATCGTATAGGTAGAACATGCCATATTAATACTACGAGTATGGTTTCTTTTGCAGTTTTTTTTTCGCTTTATAAATATTTGAGTTATGCTGTCAATTTGAAAATAAAAAGGACGTTTTTTTTATTCTAACACAACGCGAGCGTAGCCGCGGCCGGACAGTTAGTTTAGATTCAATGATCTGGTCACTTGTCTGATAAATTTCTACATTAAATGTACTAAACACGACACACTATATCCATAGTTTTTCGTGTCCTCGTAGCTTTCTTTACTCTGTAGCGAGAATATTAAAACACGAACAATGCTCCGAGGCTCTACAAAGTCTGCGAAACCTTCAGCCGGCATTGTGTTGTGTTAGATTTACACTGAAGCGTAATGGACGGTCACCGTCATATAAATAACAACCTCCGTGGCCGTGTGGTCCAGATTTTGATTGTCCGAAGAGAAAAACCGCCATGTACCAATGTGATTTCGAATTTCATATGTACGTTTATATTCGACGCTCTTATGGTGAAGGAAAACATCGTGATGAAACCTGCATACTCCTATGAAGAAATTCAAAGGTTGTGTGTGAAGTCGACCAACCCTCACTGGGCTAGCGTGGTCAACTAAGATTCAATCGTCCTAATTCAGGATAGGCTCGGGCCCCTCGGTGGGGACGTATATGAGCTGTGAATGAAAAGAAATAGGATTTTGTGCTACGGAAGGCACATTGCCGCGAGTCTCAGCTGTTATAGAGTTATAACACTGACATCAGAGTTTGTGAGGTTTAATAAAATTGAATGAAGTTGAGGAAAACATTTTAAGATTAGTTGTGTGGAGAAATGCATAAATTTTGATATTCCTCTCCTCCAGTATTTAATGGTTTATTAACTTAACTGTAAAATTGATTCGTGACAAGTAAAATCTTTAATTTAAAAAATCATTGAACAGAAAATAAATTTGTTTTTATAAAAATAAAAATGGTAAAAATTAAAATACTTTTCATATTCAACTAACGACGACTCATTCATATCTCAGTACATACATATCGATAATTTTCAGTTTATGGCACTTGTTCATATAGTAACTAAACAACTAACATATAATTACAAAGTTAAGTTACACCTCGATGAAAAGTATGGTTTCCCAACTTAACAATATCCATTTTAACCGTATTATGTTCTGTGAAGTTGTCGCTGTTTGTGGCAAACTTCATGTTGCTGGTGTAGGCGTTAAATGGTACCAAGTTTCTGCTTAGTTATGAATACTTGTAAAGATATTCTTTTAGGGCTTGAATACCGGTATTTTTGGAAACCGGTACTATATGTTTTGTTTTGTTTTGTTTGTTGTTGTGTTTGTTTTTTGTTTTTGTTTTGTGATAATGTTAGTGTAGTGAACCGGTACCATGTTGCTAAGCCAAGAACCGGTACCAAATTAGTACGTACCGGTATTTTTATAACTTGATAGTAACTTTATTGCATTACAAAAATGGCGGGCTTAATGCCACACGTCACTATAAGGCAAACAAATAGAGAAGTTGTGGTTTCGGTATTATTTTTTATTGGTACCAGGTTTTACTTTTATTTTCTTTCTTATCGTGTGGACTGTAAGATCGACAATCGACCGACTGACAGCAAATTTGCTGTTACGGTATTTACCGATTTTTGGTACCGATTTTGGAATCTCTACTTGCAAGGGATATCACTTGGCTTAAAGGTCGTGTAACCAGGCCATAAAATATTAAAAAAATAAAGGAAAAGTGGCATACGCAAATAGGTATTTTAGAAATGCCAAAGGTTCAAAGGTATCGTTACAAAATGCACAACATATAGAAAATAACCCATGAGCGGGATTGTTGCTGGGTGGATATAAGCAAAATTGGTTTTAGAACCAATTACGGTGTGGTTTTGGAAAATATTTTCATGTTTATGTGATTGTAGGGGACTATTTTTAATATTATTTAAATAAATCTTTAATTTTACTTCTGTTGACTTTTAAATATTCGTAAGAATAAGAATAAGAATAATCTTTATTTGCTTTAAACATGGTATAGGGGTGTTACATTGACAGAAAGTTAGTGCAGACATGTTTAGCTAAAGTTTAGTAGCATGCAAATATCACACAGGTTATCTTTAAGGCTTATTCTCTTAGGCCACGTTTTTCAGACATTCCATTCAAAAAGTCCTATTTCCGCTGAGAAAAGCATATATAAAATGTATACAGTTCGAAAACTGTACACTTTTTACATATAGTCAAACTTTAAATCTTTTGAATATGTTAACAGTTTTCTGTAAAATGCCTGTCAAACATGCAATCTCTAAGAAACATGGCGAGGAACTTTGCAACTTTATGGCACAAAGTTGCTCGGAAAATCTAAATCTTTACTGTTGTGACTTATTAAAGTTTTGTATTGCGTAAGTAATTAATTTTTCTATCCCTAACTTGGTTTTTTATATCAGTACCTGCCAAGATTTTTCTATAAATCCAATCTCAAGTAGTGAGCCGTGAGTAAGTCTCAGATTATCGTGTTCGTATTCCACCGCTTCCATGTCACAAACGGTGAGAGATAGCTATCTCATTCATGCACCTGCCGGTAGCATTCAGTACCGTCACTGACATCGTATGGGAAGGGCGTGCTGCTTGCGGTTCAAAATCCATTGGCGAAGGTGAATCCTCGCCACGTTTTTATTCAGTGCAATTATCAGACACGTGGTACGAGTTTAACAAGTTTATAGTAATAGAAGTTATTTGTTATTTTGACAAATTATTACTGTGGGTATCCTTCAACTATTAGGCAATATTGTTTTAAATTTAATTGAATTGTTTTTTCCTAAACTGCAAAATAAGTCTTTGTCCTCAGAAACATGGCCTCAGAAACGAGGTTGTTCCCCTGCCAATTCCCTGTGCCATGTTTCTGAGAAAATGACCACGTTTCTTAGAGAATCATTTTAAAGTGGGACCCCAATGCTGGGAATGCTGGGGGAGTTTTGAAATAAAAGATGTTTAGGAATATGGGTACTTAACTATTCTTCTTCTTCTTTCGAGTCGATGGCTCGTCAAAGATTTTATATTTTATTTGCCCAGTATGCCGCCACCCTGATTGCTCCATCTGAGGCCTCCATGAGCTCCTCCAGGGAGCACGAGTCAGGACAAGCAGGACACGATAAAAGGTGGGCCATTGTCTGCGGAGTCGCGCCACACTCGCACCGAAGGTCCGCCCCGTCTAAAAAACCCCACCTGAGACGGTTTTCTTTACTCCGACCGACCTGGGTACGGAGTCTGTTTAAAGACTTCCAAAGAGTTCTTGGAAGTTCACACCCAGTGGGGAGATTTTCCGAGAGCGGGACGAATGGAGGAGACAGCGAAATTTGCGCCCGCCAGAGGTCACATCTGGCTATTAACTATTAACCTTGCGATTGCTTTTTTAACACGATTTATTTTGTTTGTAAATAATAAAAAATAGTACGTATTTATTTAGACAGACTTATTCTATTACATACGAACATGTCACTAATGAAAATGTAAGTGTCTTGTGTGTTGTATGTATGTAACTAACAAGTCTTAGAAGTAATTTTTATAAATAGTAAATATAATATTGATATTCCCAGGGTCACAATATATACATAATATACTTACACTTGAAAAACATAATCCCGCTTCTGGCGCAGTCAGGTAAATAAAAATTATATCGGGTAGTAGGTATTTGAAATCTAGAAGTCATTATTTTACACATTCTTAAACAATAGTTTCGGAGTTATTTGGGTCCCACTATTTACGGACATGTTTCTGAAAATAAAGGATTCTCTCAGAAACATGGCAGTAAATAGTGGGACCCCAATAACTTTGAAACTACTTGTCCAAAAACTGGGCCTTTTATATTATTAAGTTACAAATTTAACAGACTTTAATTGCGTATTTTTATTTTTTCAAAATACTCAAAATAAAAAAAACGACATGTTTCTAAGAAAAAAACGTGGCTTTATGAGAATGATCCTTAAGTATTAATCAAGAAATTCCTTAACACTATAGTAGTTTTGTTTCTTATGCCATTCATATAGTTTTCTTTTAAATAAAGTCAAATTGAGATATTTAATTCATTACGTATTTTGTTATAAATTCGAACACACAGTCAAAGAATTTTTAAAGTATTTTGCACTCTTTGGTACCATATCCAAAACTAATCTGTCTTGGTCTGGAATTTACATCACAAGCTCTTTTAAATGGTGCGCTATGCTTTCTTACAAACAATCCTATTTTGAGTATATAAAGTGAGGGTAATGGTAACAATCCAAGTCTGACAAATAGTGGCCTGCATGACTCATGTGGTAGAATGCCATATGTGTATGTTTAACTACAACAAGTCTAATCGCGTCGCTTTATTTTTGAACGAGACGAGATACCATCTTTTTAGCCTGCCACATTTTGAGACAACGTCTTGCGTTAGTTGGTAGAAATATCAAATACAATAAGTAGATAAAAAAACACGTCATATAATCAAAGAATTCTGACGCGCGTCGCCTCGCACTATGCTAAGCGATTGTCTTTTGTTCTTCTCAGCATATAACTTCTTATTGTGGCTCGTGTTCAGTCAGCAGCTCCTCGAAGTGAAGCCTCAGCGGCACATGCGGCGCGCGCACCTCACTCACGCACTGCGCATCATCGGGATAGGACCGCGGGAACCCGGTTGCGAGTGAGACAGAACTATCGCCACAGAATGAATATAGTATTACCGTACATACAGAATGGCAACTCACTTTCCCGCCAACCTACGCTTCTTTAATAAGTCGAGTTGAAATTAAATTAAATGAATAGTTTACAAAATTTTGTATGTTACGTCTCTTAGTTTCGTCATTACATGTGCGGACTCTGTGGAGAAGAACTCACCAAAGAAACTCCATATGCGTCGCATCTTTTGCGTTTCTTTTTTTGTCAAATAATAATATAGTCATTTACAAAATTCATGCATGTCAATATAGCCTGTCATTCAAGAAATCTATTCCCATGGATATCTGTTCTCTAACTGACTGACTACACTATTGAAGTAAAAAGGCCGCGCCGCGCGCGCAGCATCCTAGGCGCGGAACGATAACCCTAGTAGCTTCGCGCGCACTTTACTAGTAGTAGGAATTTAAAATGCGTCTATTGTATGGAGTGGCCAAAGTGTGACCTGGGGTGCGAGTGAGACAGAACTATCGCTTACTGTGGCTCGTGTTCAGTCAGCAGCTCCTCGAAGTGAAGTCGCAGCGTGTGTGCATGCGGCGCGCGCACTTCACTCACGCATTGCGCATCGTCGGGGTAGGGGCGCGGGAACCCGGGGCTGGAGACGGTCGCGTGCGGGTGCGAGTGGGACAGAATGATCGTCTCGTTGCACTGGATATGCGACGCTGTGTATGGATCTGCAACAAAGGGAACCCATGAGTATAAAACTACTTGAAGTCTTGAATGTTCTTCATGTTTTTTTGTGCTTAGCTGAGAAATAAAAGGCTCCTTTTACATCCCAACTAAAGACACCATTTTATATTCCAACCACATGCTCCCAATTTTATATTTTGACAGCTTTAAAAAAAATACGCAAGTGTTAAAGGCCAAGGCCACCCAGTATATGAGGTATAGTTTATAGGTAGATATACTTAAAATCGTATTCTTTTTTCAAGATTTGTTTAAAAATTTCTGACAATAGAATCGTGAGCATTAATTTTTAAAAACATGGTGTGATAGTGATTGGAAATAAATGAATCTTTTCACATTTTTGAAAAGATTTTTACAATCTTGGATCGATTTAAGTTCTTAAGTAGCTTTGGCGTGAGGATAGGATTAACTCGATCTGGTTACATAAAGGAGCGATGTCGTATAACCGCATATAATAGGTAAGAACATACTTATCCAAGATTTAAGAAAAAACATTAAAAATAAGTCATGTATGTTCAAGTTAGTGTAAGAAAGAAACAAAAAGAACGAACGAAACATGTTTATTTGCTTAAGTACATCATTGACAAATACAAAAGTTAAAAATTTATTGACAAATGTTTTTACTCTGTAAATGAATATTTAAGCACTAAACCTGACATTGCAATAAAAGTTTAATGTAAGGAATGGGTAATAATTATTTAACATTGTAGAGTGTAATCGATAAGTGCATGTTTTTAGTTTGATATGTTTTGGCTTTATTTAATTGACCGAGTGAGCGAAGCGTCTCTGTTTCAGCTTGGCCAAATTTGCTTTTGTATGTCCATTTGTCCATCTGTTTGTTTGTTTCACTCTACAGGTCGCGTTTCTCAACCGATTCTCGTGAAATTTCGTGAGCAGGTTCGATAAATTAATTGGAAATTTTAAAAAATGACGGAGTTATGGGGGTTGCCAGCTTACAAGGTCTACCGCTGAGGCTGTTTTCCTTTACAGGTCACATTTCTTAACCAATAAAAAAAAAAAAACAAAAAAAAAATCAAGGGGCCGGGGATGTTTGTGGAGAAAAAATAAATATGAAAATATATACAGACTCGCGAGGTCTACAGCTCACAGAGCCACTAAAATTTACTTGACATGTAAACTATTTAGTTCGATACATACATACCTATGTTAAATTTGCATGCTGGAAACTGCTAAATGTGTGACCCTAACTATAAATACTGTAACATCTTATGAACCACGTTTTTGGCAAATAAAGCTTATTTCTATTTCTATTTCTACAATAAAATAGGAATTAAGACATATTTTAGTGCGATGTACTTCGACATTTAAGATTTTTAATAATAATATGGACACTGGATAATAAAACTACCAATTAAATAATAAATAAATATGTGGAGACATCTTCAAACACGGCCCAAACTAAGCATAGCTTGTACTATGGGTACCAGACAGCATATACATTACATAAATATATAAATACATACTTATATAGATAAACACCAACCAGACACAAGGCAAACACAAGTGCTCATCACACGAATGATTGCCCTGGGCGGGATTTGAACCCGCGACCCTGGGCTACGCAGCCGTCAATTATACTCAACGTTTATTCAATTAGTATAGTAATACTCGTAATAAATCAATATAAGAAAAACAATCTTCTAGATTTGTAGTGAAATAACTTATTAAACTTGTGCCATTTTTCATGGAAAGATTAATTTCACTTGTTCATTAGAAACTTGATCAACAAACAAACGACGGCAAGAAAATACCAACTCCATTTCTTTATAAGAACGTAATATGAAAAGACTAACAATGACTTTGTACAAATCTTCTAGACGACGTTATTTCTTGTCTATTTTCCAGCATGAATAATATGAATAATTCAGGAAAAATGCACCGAAACAGTATTTTATTTAACGATAATATAAATGAATAAGGAGCTTTGGAAACTGTCTTTGAAAGTCCCGAACTAAAATATTAAGCAGTTCGTAAGAAAATGTACTGAAAATAACAAGAATTTGCTGGAAAATGTGAAAGATTTTATGAGGAAAGCAGTTAATATTAGAAAGGAAGATATTTAACAAATCAATCAAATCAACGGCCCGTTACAGTCTACTGCTGGACTATGAGCCTCCTCCACTTAAGTGGAGGGTTTTGCCATAATCTCCACGCTTGGCAGGCGGGTTGGAGATCGCAGGTTAAAAGGTTACTGTATTAGAGAGCGCTGCTGCCCGATCCCTGTTCAATGTGTAGTCCCTAAGTCGCCTCTTACGACACCCACGGGAAGTGTAGAGGTTGGTGACAAATGTATTCTACTCTGCCGCCACCACACGGCATACAATATTTAACATTTCATGGTATTTTTTTTTAATAGAACTAGTCGGGCTATGACAATCCATCCAACTTAACAAATAAGTTATTCAAGTATTTTTATAGTAAGAATAAATTGATGGAAAATATGAGATATACCATTTGAGCATATATTTTTTCTCTCAATTACCAGTCATATTTTCTAACACACGCATCTTCAAAATATTTTTTAAATATTTTAATAATGTCGTTATCAATAATACTCGTCTGGTCCCACATATTCGTGATCTATTTAACATTTTTCAAAACTGCTGTTCTTTGTTCTAGAGATAAATAAAATTCTCCAGCTAATTTCATCAATTTAAAACTTTTAAATGGTTTTTATCTTCGATGACGGTAATTACTTATTTTAAATTTTATAATCCGAATAAAGAACTATTTGAGTTTTGTAAGATATTCAGAATGGTCTTATAATAATATATAAGTTTTTTTTAAATTATCGAGATGGCGTTTAAAAAAGGACAAGAAATAAAATGCCGCCCCAGCGTTGCATACAAATCATAGATTTATAGATTATGTTTTCCATTATGCGAGATGAGTTTTTCCTCCGAGACCACACTAATGTCCGTAATGTGCGCACGTGCAATTTAGCTATTATGTAGTCACATATAAAATGTACCGAGAGAAAAAAAAAACAAATCCATTATTCAGGTATTGGGCTTCCACGAATCGGTCGATGACTTGACGTTACATCATAATTCCCATGGCATTTCCCGTCTCGTTGAAATTTTAATTGAATTTCTCAATTCCGCCGAATCCAATTAAAGCGACCTGTTGAGTTATACAGTTCTTTTTGTAGAAAAAAGTAATAAAATATTAGCATTTTCAATCGGAATAGCCCCGGGATTCGAACCACAGTTCAGCGGGACCGCGTTTTATTTATCGGAGGAAATAGGAATACGGGCTACTATTGGAAAAAGTGTGATTGATTGATTAATTGAATGAAGCAGAAAATCTTTTTATTGAGAAACTTGTGGGATACCTAAATGGTTTTGATTTATTTAGGTAGAGTAATTTAACATCATTCGTTTTATTTAATTTCGTAAGCTCGTATTTGGTTTCATATTAGTTCAAGAACTTGAATAAAAAGAGATAATTACATAAAAAAAAAAAGAATGAATTTTTATTGCATATAATAACACAATAGCATATTACGATACGAGGATCGTTAGAGAATGTAAATAAGCTTCGACCTCTTGTATGCGGCTGTCATGACGTATTGACGCAGCGGCAGCGCAGGCAACGATAAGCGCAGACAAAGGAATGTTACAATATCGCGCGCGCCGCATATAAATTATTAAACTCGTGTGATTGCAGTAGATATTACGTACCGCCCAAGTGTGTACACAACAATGTAATCCGAGCTATCCACTCTCTCTAGAGATTTAATCGCCGTTATAGGCCTGTATTGGTAAATCTTCTAATCGTCTAAGTTACCTATTCAATTGTATTCAATACTGTAACCTAACGCCCACTCGGCTAAAAGCCGTAGTTTTGAAAGTGAACATAGTATAATATACATAGGTAGGTAGCTCAATACACGATAGTGCAAAATAGACTAACAGAGACGTGAGCTGGGAGCACAAAGAGCATAGTCGAGTGTGTGACGGTGGAGATCTTACAGGGCTGGTTCTAGGTTTAGGATCATTTTAGGGTAAAGATAATTTTACGGCATAGGACAAGAAATACCTCCGAAAAAAAATACTTACAACCCAACCCACACGACGACGAAGAAAACCAGAAGACAATCGAAGTATTTGTGAAATAATATCATAATTTTGAGGTTCTTTTTATGAAACATCAAAACGGTTTCTTATATGGAAAATCAAAGCAAATAGCGATGTACTTCTCGGTTTGATCGTTTGTAAAGTATTTTTAGTTCGCTTTGTAAAAATAAACGTTGTTATTCGACTCACAAAGAAGAAAAAAGAAGAGTTGTCCAAAACTTGCGACAAAATCAGTCTTTAAGAATAATTTCGTACGGTCTATTTTCTAATTACTTAGTGTAAAATAGCAGATAGGGATGTCACTTTTCTAACTTTAGCTAACTATTTGTTTGTGATTTGAAATTACCATGTTTAAGCAAAAATTAAGCACCTCCATTCTTTTCCATTCCATTTGAGTACCTTAGATACTAATACTGAAACCGGCTCTGTGCAAAAAATGTTTATTTAGCGTTAGTTCAGGGCCCGGGAGATGTCACACTGTTTGGTGTCATAACAAAAATTTTGCGCGAAGAGTCACTTATTGGAAAAGACAAAGCATCATCCCTTCTAAAATAAATTCAGCTAAATTTATCTGTATCGAAAATAAACGTTAAGTTTCACTATTTTCACGACTGTTCAAAAAAAGGAGTGTAATGTGTTCAGGGTACATGTATGTATGCATGTATGTGAGTTTCTTTATTCCACCATAACTTCTAAATACTTGAACAGATTTGGATGTGTGGGGTATTGTTAAAATCCTTAAATCAACCCGAGTGACACTGGCTTTTGTTTCGCGGCGCAGTCGTGTTTCAAATTTTTAGATAATTATATTTAAAACAAGAAAAGTACAAAAGATACGCGTCCTGTTGAGCTTCTTCCAACCGTTCTTCTCCACAGTGAGCGTACTTACTTACTTTTAGTGAATGTGTCAACCAGGGACAAACTTCTTTTGTCTTTTGACGTCGAAATACATTTTTAACATTTTTATCTTTTTTATCTTTTAGTATTTGCCGAGTTCCTTACTATCACTGAAGCCGGCTCTGTACAAGGAGTGTTTATTTAGCGTTAGTTCAGGCCCGGGAGATGTCACACTGTTTGGTGTCATAACAAAAGTTTAGCGCAAACAGTCACTTACTGGCATAGACAAAACACCGTTCCTTCAAAAATAAACTCAGCTAAATAGAAAACGAAAACAAACGTTTGAAAAATATAATATAATGTACTTTATTGCAGACAAGCAAATGCGCAGAAAAGGGGTGTACAATAGGCGGCCTTATTGCTAAAGTAGAAATTTTGCCCAGGGTACCTTAGGGTACCATATAGTTCCAATGAAACTGTGGGACAGAAAATGAAGATTAGTTTAGAATAAGCATTTGACATAAAATCATAGTTCGAAGTTTTCTTATAACACTAAAACTGAATTGCATTGTAAGTAGAAAAAGAAAGTGCCAAAAACAACAATTGTATTTAATGCCAAAAAGTTGCAACCCAAGTTTTAAATGAAATGCAGATGGCAGGAAGCCAACTAGCTTCCTTTGTCAGACTAAGAACGAAAATGCTTACATAACCCTTAGATTACCCAACCTATTTAAATATGAAATTGGGCACGGCACCTAACTTATGTTGGTAAAAAATATTTGTTTACAACACCTACTCGAAAAGAGCGTATTTTTTTATTAATAATTCTTTGAGGACCAAAGTCATTCTTTAGAAGGTTGTAAGCATGTATCAAATTTCACTTTATGCTCTAATTCTATACATAATAAGGCAATGAAATTGAAATTTGGACATTTTAAATATGAGGAAATATTTGCTTACGTCACAGAAGAAATAATAGTAGCTTACATGAAATTTAGCGCATGAAATCGGCCATGTATTTTAAAATACGTACTTACACGTTCATAGCTCTCTAGGAGTTTAGTTTTTTTTTTTTTTTTTTTTTTAATTTATTGTTCAAAATCAAAATAAAAACACATGTGAAACAATAATATTTCTACACGAAAACCTCACAGGGTTTATCTGTGTAGAAGAGCCGCTCTTAACTTATCTTACCTAAAGCCGCTCTTAACTTATCGTTTTGATAGTAAAATTAAATAATCCTTATAAATGGCTAAATAATTTTAGAACCAAAGAACAAATAAACTTGTTTTTATAATATTTTACTGGAGTGCTGGAAATTGAATAGATTGTTTGAGTAGCAGGCTTTTTTGATATATAACTAGATTTAAAAAAGGAAACGCAAAAGATCCGACGACTGTGGAGTTTCTTCGGTGAGCTCTTCTTCACAGATTCCACCATTGTGTTAGTGAACTCACCCAAGAAAATGTAATGGCGGAGTGATGTAATAACATCCTATGGAAATAAATAATTTTTGATTTGATTTGATTTGCTCAAATGGTCGATTGCAACCTCCACGAGATATGTTAACCCGAACTGGCAACTTTACTTACCTTACCTTACTTTTTTTATTTATTATGGTGTTTGGTTAGGAATTCCAAATACAAATTTTAAAAAGTTTATTAATACCCTTGATTAACTTAACCGCTTACCGCTTGTATATTTTGTGGAAGATGATCGCCATTATAAGTTTGAGACTTGATTATGACACATGTCACTCAGCTCTTCTCCACAGATTCCGCCATTGTGTTCGTGAACTCACCCAAAAAAATGTAATGACGGATCTAAGTGATGTAATAACATCCTATGGAAATAAATTATTTTGACTTTGACTTTGACTTTGACACAGTATAGTTTCAAAAAAGAGTATAATTCTGACTTCAAAATACACGATTACCAACGAACTAGCAGGTAGGCTTTTTATTTGCGTTTTCGGGAAAAAAACCTTGTGGGTATTGTTGGCTTCGGTTTGTTATTCATAACGACATTTCGCTGTAGTGCACAAATTGGATATATTTTGTTGTTGAAACCTCAGTAAAACCATTGGCAAGGCGTAGGAAAAACTAGTTTGAATGTTTGAATACAATATGGCTGCGGTAGGGTTGTCACTTGTCAGTTATACTAAACACACCGATAAATGAATAACGCAGACGTGGGGAAATAGCGTGCAAGTGAGACAGGCGATATTAAGTTCTCTCTTGCACTTATTTTTTTATGTGTGACGTCATTAAGATGTAGAGTGTGCGATAACATTATCTGGCTGTCCATATCGAAGGACTAAAGCGGACTGATACGAGTGGCACACTCAGAAGAATCAGGAAGGAATTAGCTAATTAGTCTGCCTCGAGTTAATTAGTTGTTTTCGGTTGTATCAGTTTACCCTCTCTAACTTTTCTAGAATTGTACTTGACCCACGTCGTCGTCGACTCCAGGGTTTTTTTTTTGTTCGTGGCACTAGTTAACTTTGTGCCAGTGTCAAGTTTAAAAGGTAGGGAAACTAAAAATATTAAATGACAAAAGAAAAACGAAATAATTTTGAATGGTAGTTAGGTAGGTAAATAATTAATGCATGCATAAATAGGACATAAGCAAGTATTTATAAGAAGAGAATTAAATTTTAATATCATTACTTACAATAAATGAAGATAAAATATTACAAAAAATTAAAGGATACATAAGAAGAGGGTTTATGACATCAATGGTTCATGGAAAGGTCCATGAGCAACACAATAGGGGATCGGACTACTTTTTTTTTAGATTATAATCCAAACTTCTTAGTTTCTGCTATCGAACACTAAAAGAATTTTTGCTCTATCTTTAAGGTTAAGATTAGACAGAGAGGCCACTTGTGATGTCATTTGTTAGTAACGTCATATTATCTCCATACAAAAATCGTTTTTGAAAGAGACAGACATATTGAAACTTTAAAAAATCACTGTAAATTCGTTTTTCAACAGATTCTGTTTTTTATCTTCGCGAATCGTCTGCTACTAATCTATATTTTAAAAATAATTCATGAAAAATGGTTTTAGGAACAGTCCGATCCCCTATTATGATGTTACGTTTTTTGCCAACCCTACAGGTGCAGACAGCAAACAAATCCTTGCCATATTGTTTACACCGGGGATGCGCGGGAATCAGTTCGATCGGTTCAGATTTATTCCATACTGTAGCTTCACTGAATATGTAATACTGTTTACATAAAGGTAAGGGATAAACTGGCCAAGTGCCTGTTAGAATAAAATAACAACTACAAAATCTTGTTCCATCCGTCGTCGGTTTCTGTATATTTGTATGTATCTATGTCTGTGTGATCTGTTCTGATTTCTGTAGAATATTTACGCCATAACATTTACCAAAAGTGAGAAAATATAACTACGATTGTATTAAAAAATAAACAGCATATTATTCTCGTACTAAATATGCATACCTATGGAAATTAAGATGATTCCGTGTTTTGGAATTGAAGTCGAGGTACATATTATGCGATTGGTCGACTAATATGGCCACGAATGCATTCACATCGTGATGAATATTCTTGTTATTGCATCAAATCTCGACATTCAACAACTTGGTACACATCGCCATATTTCTTCATAAAACGACTACATTGTAATACCAACTACGAATAAATATTTTGTCTATCTTGTTTTTTTTTCTTTCAACTGAATTTACGTTAACTCGCTCGTACCCGGAGATATTTTACCTCCAATTTACATAACTCACCGTTATTGTAACTCACGTTCGGAATTTAAAACGATGCGCCAGTTTAAATTTAGCTACATTTTGAATTTAGAACATCTCGTTCAGTTATATTTTGAATTTGGAATTGTAAAGACTTTTCATGTTGAAATGCGTGTTGTTAAGTTGGTTCCACTTGAATGGAGAGACTGTAATTTATATTTGGAATTTAAAACGTTGTTGAATTTGATATAAACATTGTTGAGTTGAGTTCTCGCGTTGAAATGTTACGTTTGTACTTGAATTAAGGACTTTGACCGAATTATGGGAATAGCATAACAAACAAGTATGTTATTTACATAAGAGTGCACAATGTTTGTATTTGCATTTTCTATTTGTACAAATATTAGGGCTTCAATCTACCTAAAATAAGGTCAACCCGGCCATTGACAATCGCCAGTAACCCAAATGTTTTTTTTTGTTTTATAAGAGTATCGAATTAGCGTTTATAATTATTTCGAAATTCGAAAAACCATTACGTACACAATAATTGAAAAGCCCGCAACCATTGGCCAACGCTTATATTATATCGTCAATTTCTTATATAATATTATCAAAAACGCTGCGAAAATAAAAATTAACTGAAGTATATGTCGTGGCCACATTATTTCATGAAACGGCCACATTTCATGATGTGGGCAATTAAATTTGACCAGATCATTAAATCGTGAACATTTTACGATTTTGTCGTCCACGATTGGCCATATCGTGAAAACAGGGCATCCATGAAATATTTAATAAGAATCTAAATTATGTTTGGTACTTATTGTTCTCTAAGTCCAACAGACATTTTCAGAGTACTTTTTCATCATAAAACTCTTTTTTCTTCCTCATTTTAATAAAGAATTATTCACTTTTTCATTGCGAGAAATAACGCGGCCGCCATGCTGGTACATAAATAAAGCGCTTCCAGCGCCTCTATCGGCAATTAATGTAATAATTTTACGATATGATCAAATAATCTTGACCATTTCATGAAGTATCTGCGTTTTTAGTTGAACATATCGACAAACGGTTTCTTATCATTGATCTGGCCAAGGAACATCATGATGTTGCCAATGGACAGTGAAAATTTCATGAAATGTGACCATTTCAGGAAATAATCGAAAATTTCCTGATGTGGTCAATTCTAGGATATGGCCACGACATTAATCACTATTACATTTATTTATTATATCTCACTATTATGTATTTAACCTCCTAAATTTGTTCACAATCTAATTTACTAATTGAATTAAAGTGTAAGTATAATAACATTATCAAAAGGTTCATCTCCTTCTGATCCATTAGTTGATGTCTTAAATAATAAAAGACGCAGAACTTCTCTCAAATTAACGTTTTGCTTCAAATTATTCTAGTTTTAATGCAATGCACCGTCCATTAATTCAATTAATGATAGAAACAAGTTTCACTTAAGAAAACTTGTACTTGTAGTTGGCACTAAGTATACTAATGTTTTTAGTGAAATAGCAACGAAATAGAATTAGTTGATTAACATTAATTTGTAATTAAAATGTCACAGCTCTTATTCTAAATTAGATTGTAAAGAAACACTTCATGAGTTCAATGTTGACTTTGAACTAGGTACAATAAAGAAGGGGGGTGGTAGCCAGATGGGCGCTAAGCTAATTTGGAGATAAAACGAAGTATATAAGTAATAGTTATTTATTATTTCTCGATCAACTCTCCAATATGAAAATATCTTCTACACAGTAGCCCGTTGGCATCCTGAGTCAAAACAACAAAAAAGAACCATTCGATATTTCAAAATATTCAAATCCAGTCGAACTAAACGAACAGCCAGTCACCTCAAAGGAGACCGCTCCTTACAGTACTTATGTTCATTTCCTGAGTGGTCGAGATCTACCACTCATTACGGAAGTTCTGGCTTTGGATCCTGGTGGCGACATTGTCAAGCAAAAATCTGTTTGTTTGATATTCCCCAGTTTTTGGTTAGAACATTGTAAATCATAATTTAGAGATAAGAGCGAGATTTTACTAACCCATATTTTATTATTACTAGGCTATTAGACCTCACGACATACATACACACATACACATTTTTTTCGAAATGGTTCAAATATTATTTTTTTACGTTTTCAATACTCACATCTCAACCATTTTGAAAAGTTTCGAAAAAAAATATATATGTATTTATCAAACCTGCTCACAAAATTTAACGACAATCGGTTGAGAAACGCGAACTGTAGAAGAGAACAAACAGATAGACATACAAAAGCAATTTTGGCTAAGCTGAAACGGAGACGCTTTAGAAGGTATGAGCTAAGAGAGAAGTCTGCTAATTGAGCCTTGAAATTCATATTTTGGTTGTCTTTTGCATCCGTTCTTCAATAAGTAATTAAGTAAAATGTTTAAGTTGTGTTGTTATGTAATGTTAATTTTTTTACAACCATAAGTGGTTGATTTTGCCAGACAGAAACTTCTGGTATATAGTGCATAATTGAATTAGTCTGGGAAGTTATTTCGTGCCTGTATTTTCTATTCAAAATATTCTTGCAATATTATTAGGATATAGAACACTGCGGATGGGTTTTTATTTGAGTTTGAGTTACAATTCTAAACCACGTTGCACGGTTTTAATACCTCAGGGGTGTCATATAAATTTGGTCAAGATCTTTTAATCAGATCCATGAGAAAATCATCAAAGTCTTTTGCAAAGGCATCCTGGTATTGCGTGTAATATAATATAGCTTTGTAACGAGGCATTCGTACTCTTTCCTGTTTTATGACAGCCAACCTTTCTTGCTGGCAGTTTTATCTTTCATTTTAAATTCATTTTCAAATTTAGATTTCTTACGTTTCGATTTTGTCTTTTTTCTGCTAAACTCTTCACTTCATGTCCTGATCTCCGATAGTACATTTCTAAAGCTTTTCTACTATTCTCTACTATTTTTCCATGTCAGTTAATATAATATATAAATACCTTTTTTTCTTCGGACTGTGCCCTGGTTATTGCCACATAACCCTCTACAGCACTCTTCGTGTTATGAGGGGCAGCTTCGTGGCGGCTGCTGGGCAGCTTTATATAGCTTAATATAGCTTATATTTGAAGGATTTATATTATACTGGTATGAGTTATGGCAACATTTACTTTTATGAGCTTATAAAAAGCTTGTTTATTTTTTCCCGCCTTTTTATTTTTACAGAGACCTTCTTGCATTTTAATATTTATAAGCATTCTTTTTCCGTTTCGATGCTCCCGGCGAAATGTCAAATGGGATCAACAAAGTTCCAGAATATTTTACTTACTTACCCAATATTTTACTTTGTTGCTATGCTGTTTTATTCAAACAAATACGTTTTGTAATATAAAGGTGAAACTGTCGTTTTTGTTTACGAAGAATTTTATATTTAGAGACCGAAACAAGGAATTTCTGGAATTTGTTAATTACCAAATTTCGTTCATTGTTTTTTTCCCTAAACTAATTATGCATTTTATCAACAGCTCATATACGTCCCCACCGAGGGGCTCGAGCCTACTCTGAACTAGGGCGATTAGACCTTAGTCGACAAGGCTGGCCCAGTGCGGGTTGGTCGACTTCACACACAACCTTTGAATTTCTTCGCAAGAGTGTGCAGGTTTCATCACGATGTTTTCCTTCACCGTAAGAGCGTCGAATAAACATACATGTGAATTCGAAATTCGAAAACACATTATTGGTACGCTTGCTTGCTTATTAAGTTCACAATATAGAGGTATTTTTTATCTTGAGTATGATGTCTTGACTCCTCTTGGTGTCGAAACAGTCTATGATGAGATATAAGGAAGAAATGAGTCATGATATTTTTCCTTATCGGTATACTTTTCCAAACAGTCTACTTTTCGGACCGGTCATTTTTATAAGACGTTTAGTTAACTTAGCCAAAATGGAACTAAACGCAATAAATAACAAAAAAGCATCGTCATAATTATGTCAGACTAGCGGTCCTCCTGCAGCTACGCTCGCGTTGTGTAAGATTTTATCTTATGTGTTAATCCAGGTTACAAACTATCTTCATTCCAAATTTCATCCAAATCCGTTGAGTACTTTAAGCGTGAAGGTGGAACAAGCATCCAAACATCTAAACATCCAAATATATTTTCACATTTATAATATTAGTGTGATATAAACGGAATAATTGGGTCGGTTTCAGGTTGTCTAGATAGCAATATGACTGACTACCCACTAAAAACCATATCGCGAAATGGCTAAATATTATGATCTCGTCTAGTAATTCGCATTTCGCACGCTAGTAAAATCTTTCCTTCGTTTATTGGTGAGTATTATTGTGAAGCAAGATAACACGATTCTGCTACGAGTTACCTTATCTTATTCCTAGCATGACTGATTATTATATTATAATCAGCCTGTAATGTCCCACTGCTGGGCAAAGGACTCCCCATTGTTCCGCCATTCCTAGGCGTTAAACTCGTCTCGCCATCTAGGGGCCTGCCTCGGCGTCGGTTCCCGTTGAAAAATAAATCAACATAAATTATAGTGATTGAACTTAAAAAAACGCAAGCATTTATTTGAAACAGTTCAATTCCCAATAGTCTCAAGATAAAAGACCTAAAATTATCCATGTAACGGAGTCAAAACTCTGGAGATTAACCTCATAAAGCTTCAAGCATCAACTATTAAAATATAAGTAAGTTTTATTAGCCTTAGGCAATAAAAATTACAAGCAAGCAAACTGCCAAGAGTCTAGACCAAATTGCAGCTAAATTTGCAAACGAAACACAAACGACTGAACTCTAGCGGGCGTAGCAAGTCGAGGGGTTCTTGACTTAAAAAGCAAATAATGTCAAAAAATATCTGGCCGTACAATTTGGCGTTGTACTTATATTTTAACGTCACAAACAAAGCATTACATAGTGATCTTATTTTTCTTTACTAGTTGCTTTGATGAGACTACGAAGTTTATTATTAAGGCTAATCCTCGCTGCTCTTATGGGGATAATTATCATCAACAGCTCATAATACGTGTTGCATTTATTAATGGCAACATTAAAATATTAAGATTTTAGTCTTAAGTTATATTTCATATAGCAACATTACGTTTTACATGTACCTCTTCTACTTCCGGCGATCCCGGGTCAATCACATTGTAAAAAAGTGCTCCGTGGTTACGATGACCAGACCAACAAACGCAAACACAGTCCACTGCTCAACTATACGTCCCCAACAAAGGGCTAAAGCCTACCTTGAATTAGGGCGATCAGGCCGTAGCTAGTCGACCAAACTGCACTGGGACAGCTTTGTCAACTACCCAGCCACGCTGTCACAGTTCAATTTGGTCTACTTCACACACAATCTTTGAGTGTTTTCGCAGGCGTATGGGCGGGTTTTCTTTATAGTAAGAACGCCGAATAATCTTACGAAAACACATTAGTTCTTGGTGGGGCTTGAAGCACTACCTTACATCACCGACGCTCGTGTGAGAATCATTCTTTATTCCTAGTTCATACGGGGTGTAAAGAATTAATTATCTTTGTTTTGAACAGAAGACGAGTCTTCAAATCCAGTTCCTAATTGGGTTTATTAGGAGAAACGCGATAATTTTCCCAAAATCTTGTTTTTCTATGAGCAATTTTCCCATTCGCAAAATTTACTAATCTTAATTATTCTGTGTTGCTTATTTTGCTGAAGATTATTTTGCCAGAATCAATTTCAACCAAAAGCGATTAATTCATTGGCGTATTAAACTAATCTTTTTTATTGACAATCAAGTTTTTTGGCGTTTGCATGCGGTTTAGCGTTTTCCATCATTATTATTGCAGTTTGTGTCCACAGGTAGTACAGTTTCTTCAAGAAGTAATTAGATAATGAATTCTGCCAGAATCGGTTATTTTTTGGTTAAGACATTTTTTTGAAATTGTCAGAAAATGAGACAATTTAAAGAATGAGTCACCCTCGTCAGTGTCGTATTGAGGCAACAAAATAGAAAATAAAATCTTGAGAATGCCTGATATAAAAAACTTTGGTACTTTTGACAAACCATTCTCTTAGGACGTCAAATAATTCAAGCGCACAAAAGAACGCGCTCGCTTCGATTTAAGATTGAGAAGGATTCTTTTGTATCTCCGAAATGAAACCATTCAGAGAAATCCGCGAAATTTCATTACGATCAATTTTGCAGTAAACAATTGAGAGTGAGTACCGCTGGGATCGTCGGTGGTCTAGTGGTTAGGGCCGCTGCCTTCAGTCCGGGGAACGTGGGTTTGATCCCCGCCACGTACCAATGGTGTTTTAGAATTCGACGCTCTTACGGTGAAGGAAAACATCGTGATGAAACCTGCATACTCCTGCGAAGAAATTCAAAGGTTCCGTGTGAAGTTGACCAACCCGCACTGGGCCAGCGTGGTCGACTAAGGCCTAATCGCCCTAATTCAGGGTAGGTTCGAGCCCCTCGGTAGGGACGTAATTATGAGCTGTTGACGATGATTGGTAAACAAAGGACTTCTATAAAGGCGGAAGACCAGTACGCATTTAAATATCGTCTGCTTTAAAGTTGCAGACAAAAAATTGTCAGATAAGTCTCGTGAACAGTATTTGGTCGCGCAGATCTAAATTGTTTTTGTCCGATGAATTTACAGCTGCGTTCAGAAAGTGATTAAAAAATTAAGATAATTTTAAAAGAATCTCCTTTAATACCAGCGCTGTAGACTTGTCTGCAGCACATGCTGAGTCGGAACCCTTTCCTTGATGCAATACAGCATTCACATCTATAAGTCTTTGTGTTTTAACATAAGTTATGTATAACTACCACTGAACTCTGTTTGTGTTGTATTGTAATTATTATCTTCAAGGAATAAATGCTTTCTATTCTATTCTAAATGTGCCATAAGACCAACGGTTTATTTCTTGCATTAGATACATCCTTTCGCGCCTATTCGTTTGTTTTTTCATTGAAAAATACGCTCCGCGGAACTCTAAAAATTCAAGCTTAGGCCTTACGGTTTAAACTTTAACAACAATGGCGGTTTTAGGGAGCAGCATTTACGGAGTTATGAGAGAAAAGGTCATGACCCGTTCTTCGCCCGTGACTTTTATGTAAATAGCATCGGAAAAGTAGGCGTTTGAGAGGTTTTTTCTTGCGGATTGCCTGGTAGTTTCCGGTAGCTACACGTTTGCTCCAATAGGGTTTGAGACGATGGGCTCCAATAGGGTTTGAAGCTTATAGCAGATCTTTTGTCGCGTCTCAGCGAGACTCTGGCGATCGCAGAGCTGGCAGCTTCCTCGCCCAGCGAATCAGCTTGACCATCCAAAGATTCAAAGATATTTATTTGCGACACACAGGTAATACAAAAGATAATAATTTTGTATATATTATATATGTATATTATATTATGTAATATGTTAGATCTGTATAGTATTTATTTTTTTGTATTTTGTAGAAATAATCGTGTAGCAGTAGGTACTATTTCTACACACCCGCCTATTCATCCTTTTGTTTTTCTTTTTCGCCCAATGGTTGCCTGGAAGAAATCACTTAAAGCGATAAGGCCACCAATTGCCTTCTCCTGTATCGTCTGTGTTTGTTTGAGTGTTTTTTTATGTGCAATAAAGGATATTTGATAACGTCAATAAATGGTAAAGTCCTCTGCGGTCCACCAATAGGCATACAAATTCATGGGAATTAAAAATTTGATTGGTCAAAATTACTAAAATTACTAAAAATATAAATCTAAATCTTGACTGATGTACCTAAACTAGCTATTTTTTATTATAATGTTTGCATGTTATTATGATTTTAGCAAAACATTAATGCACTATGTAACATACCAGCCTTATACCATGTTTTACGCAAATAAAATATTTATATCTTTTTTTTTTATAAAGCATGCTGATATTGTAAATAAAAGTAGTACAAACTACAAAGAGGAAATGCTAAAATGAGTAGAATACGTTAGTTACCAACCCCTACTCTTCCCGTGGGTGTCGTAAGAGGCGACTTAGGGACTACACATTGAACAGGGAACGGGCAGCAGCGCTCTCTGATACAGTAACCTTTTAATCTGCGATCTCCAACCCGCCTGCCAAGCGTGGAGATTATGGCAAAACCCTCCACTTAAGGGGAGGAGGCTCATAGTCCAGCAGTGGACAGTGGCCGTTGATTGATTTTTGATTTTTTGTTTGTTTCATAATGTTTCCCGTGCCGTGCTGGAGCATTCGAACACCAACCCTCTCTGTCATTTAATTAATCATCTAACTTATTGTAAGCCTTATTACAAAGAGTCTGTTTTAAAAAGATTTTAAACCTTTTTTCTGGTAAAACTAAGAACTAATAAAAATATCCAATGTGTTAAAAAACTAAAACAACATTTGCCTACCTGGTTGCACTATCTTTACTGCGTTAAAGTTAATATGGCCCATAACGAAGCGGAGAGGCCAAGGTTCGAGTGAACTTCGGTTTACTGCCTTTTTACTTCGCTGTTAACAACACTGCAGGATTCTGCCGCAACGTGGAATGTGAAATTTTATTAAAATTATTTATGCAGTTGTCGAGTGCAGGACAGACTAATTATATTAATTTTGTAGGTGGATACTCCAGTGTTCGTATTTTCGACAATGCATTCGGAAAAAACATAACATTCCTTTTTTTGGGACACTTCCCTTTTTTTTCTTTTTGGTTTGAGGGGTAAACCCAATTTTCATTGGTTGTTCACCACAAAACCTATGTTATGTTGGCTCATTTAAAAGTTTTTTTTAAACAAAGAGGTGATTGTTTAGGCTGTAGACAGTCTCACAAACCGAAAATAAATTCGTGTTTGACAGTTTTTTCACTGGGAGTCAAACCCAGAACAAACGGACAGAGAGGAGAGTTGACCGCTCTAACCACTAGTTTATAATCACCGTACCCTCATGGACACCACATTCTGTATATTTACTAACAAACTAATTACGAAGAGAGTTGCGGTGCGGGGGCGCGGTGAACACGTCGTGATAGGTCTCGCTTATACAACGCATTGACGTCTCATAATTGGTCGAAACTGAAGTGAGCCGCGAGGTATTGGCCGCCCAGAGATATTTATAAGTATGTGCAAATGCACCTATGCGTTTCGAAAAGTTTCGCCCTGACATATGGTGTCCAGTGTATACCAGATTCGATTTGTGTATTTTTTTTATGGCCATAGTATAATAATAAAGTTAAAAATATATAAATAAAAATAATAAATGTTTATTACTCTTCACCAAGGTACAAGACAGATAAAAATTACAAATTGTTAAAAAACAAAGAGTTCCTTTGTGAGAGCTGGTATCTGTACTTAGGTTACCCTGTATGACAGATCACCAGGCCCCACCTTCATCAACAAGAATGACTATTTCAATTTGAATTTACAATATCGAAGCTGTAGTCGAAGAATAACAATAAATCTAGCAATGCTCGATACAAATAAAAACATGCATTGTATGAGCGAGTAATATGTGTAGAGTAGTAGTTATGAGCTAATTAATATAACATGGTAAAATCCAAATAGGTTTCAACTAAACCATCGAAACGTTAATTAATTTCTGCGGTTGGTTAAAATTTGTTTTGACCAATAAATGGAAAGATACGCTATATTGAATAGTTTCAAATTACCAAGACTTAATTGAAAATGTTTTAAAGCATAAATTTGAAAAAAAAATACTTATAGCAACTAACCTAGAGCGGGTGGTGTAATGGCTAGGGCCTTTGCCTGTCGAACGGGAGATTTATTATTTATTTATTTCTTAAAGACATTATAAAATTATAATCTAACAAAAGTCCCGCAAAACTGCGCAGCAGTTTGTCTGCGGAATCGGAGTCTCTTTAAAAGGTAAGTACACAATTTAAACTAGTAAACTTACACTATATTTTAAATCTTATTATTCTAAAGAATTTAATAAATGTTTTTTTAAAGTAACTTTAAATAAACTTTTTTTGTTATTACAATAGCTTATGTCCTCAGGCAAACTGTTTACGACTTGTTTCCCACCAAGTACCAATATATTTTAGAATTTCCATTTCATTACACAGGTTTATTAGGCGCTTTTACGGCGAAGAAAAACATCGTGAGAAAAAAGCCACATGCCCGAAGAGGTGAAGTCGACCAAACCGCACTGGGCAAATTCAAAGATGGCTCAAACAAGTCTTTGTTTCAGTCATTGTCATTTTGTAGACAACAAAATGAAAATAAAATAAAGATAACCGGATCTAAAATATAATAAATTTCTTCTGACTTTGTCGCTACATTATTTAGCTTACGTTTTCAGCTTATAAGCCAAGTTATCAGCTTGTAAGTTAAGTTGTTGGCTTAAGCCGTTTAGCGACCCTGAATAATTTTTATCGTAGGCTGAGCCGAACTAAGAGTAATGCCCACCATTTATCACTTAAAGAAATATGGTTAGTAAATGCTTGCTAATATTGATAAGGATAAATGAGGTTTATTTGTCCAAGGATTTTTGGTTCAGCTCCATGGTATGTTTTCAGTAGGGATTGGATAAGGATCAATTGCCAGATTTAATGAGAAGTTATTAAAAACTTAGTATATTAAAAAAATAGAAAGATAGAAGAATCATTTATTGGCCACAGAGTAGATTTGATTAAAATTATAAATTAAACCTCATAGTAAAAATCATGTTTAAAATAATGTTTTACAAGAAATAATTAAATTTTGTTTTTTATATGCCAATATATTTTTTCTTCTAATTATCAGCAACGTACTAAAGTTACATCAATGCAATGTTTCCAAATATTTGGTAATCATTTCAAGTAATTTAGTCAAATATTGAGGGGTCTTGTAGAAAAAAATGCAAGGTGTATTTTCTATAAAAAACATACAATTTAGTACTCAGGTGCTAAGACCTAGAATGTGCTACGAGAATTTCTCGTAGCTCGTAGACTTTGCTACGATGGCTACGCCGTAGACTTGAAGCCAGATTCTCATAATTTCTTATTTGTATCATTTTTCAAAGAGTTTTCTTAAGAAATACTATCAAATAATTTTATACCTAAGTACGAAATACACAAAAGAAACACAGAAAACAAATACCTACATCATCAATATCAACATCAACGGCCCGTTACAGTCCACTGCTGGACTATGAGCCTCCTGATCACAAATGTATTCTACTCTACCGTCACCACACTTAAAATAAATACAGCTGTTCAAAAAACAACAATATTAAAATTAATTCCAGACAACCTTAAAAGAAAGAACGAAAAACGGTATGATGAATTGCCACAATTTGTAGATACGTTTAAAAATAAATTTCTATCAAACACAAAAAGACTTAAATAATTATAAAAATAACTGTTTAAAATGAGAAAACCTTACATTAATGGACGTCCCCATCGAAGGGGTTAAAACCTATCCTGAATTAGGATGATCAGGTAGTTGACTACGCTGGCCAAGTGCCGATCGGTCGACTTCAACAAAACTTTTTTTCTTTGCAGGCGTGTGCCGGTTTCCTCACTAAGTTTTCCTGTATCGTAAGAGGGTTGAATAAAATCAATATTTAAAAACAGAAAGTAGAATGTTAGGGTTTGAACCGGGTGGCGCCTCGCCTCACAGACTGAAAACCACTACATAAGTAACCGGTCTATCTTCACTCTTACTAACAAAACAACAACGATTTCTATTCCAAAATTATCCGTATTTCAACAGTGTTTTTGCTTCAACCCGTATAATAGCGTTTGCGTGATGATGACTGGTAATTTGGCCGCGAACACTGGTGCGGGTTCGAGTTCCAGCGCGTTCATTGCTCTCGGGAACTAGGTCGCGGTAACACCCACTCGCCCAACGTTTGAGCGCTGTTAGAGCTGCTTTTGTTGGAAAAAATAAAGTGCAAAAAGGTAAATGTCCTTTGTTATTTCGTTAAGGAGAAAAAAGAGTATAGTATTTATAGATTTAAACATCTTTTTATGAATTATAATTCTAAAAAAATATGATAAAATGATAAAATTAAATTGATTATAATAAACTTAGAGAGTTAACATTATTGATGACTAGTCTAGTTGGTAATGTTTCTGCCTTCTAGGATGAAGATTTTGAGTTCTATCGATAATTGGGAAGATATCTGATTCTTTTTACCCGACTGCTTTAGAAGGAGGGTTATGTTTTTCGAGTGTATGTATGTATGTATGTATATTTTTTTGGCACGCTCTACAGCCTAAACGGCTTGATGAATTTTAGCTACAAAGGTATCGTTAGATTCGTCTTACTGGTGAGAGTGACACTGGGTACATCAAATTTATAAAAAAACCAAGATGGCCTATTTTTGGCGCCAAAAGTTTTTAATTTTTCATGCAGTCGGGTTTTTTGTTTTTTTTTTTAATAATAGTGGTTATTTATCGTGTGGGTTACAATGTCGATGACCATCTGGAAGGTATTTGAATGATGAGCTCAAACTTAAACATTTTAATTGAACTTAAATATGTGTTTTCCTTCGACAGTCAACGCGGACGAGATAGGCCTAGGAAATGATGGGCAGATGATCTATATGCATTTGAGAAAGAATGAAGTGAAAGGCCAAGGCCACTGGATCGAGACCTATGGAGGGATAAAGAGCAGAGCAGAGGACGAATAAAATTATTAATAAAACCGATCTGGGTCTGGATGTTAACCATGTTTATTTATTTAATAACCAACGATTTTTAAGCCTTTATGTTACAGGCACGTGATACTACAAAGGTTGTCCAATATCTGTCTCTTATTGAAAATCATAACAAAAACGATACGAGGTTAATAACTTAAGCGTCAAGCTCATCAAACAGGTTTAAGACTGTCAAAACTTAAATGAGAAAGCGTTTTATGCGCAGCGATCTCTCCAAGTAACTTATCCATCGAAACTTGGAAGTTTTGATAGAATTATTATCTGGCACTTAGCTTTTCGTAGTTCGTACACCAAAGTAACTTAGTCGTGGCGTGACAAACAGTATCTTTTAAGAATTTCGAATTCATATGTTCGTTTATTCGACGCTTTTGTGGTGAAGGAAAACATCGTGATGAAACTTGCACACTTCTGCGAAGAAATTCAAAAGTTGTGTGTGAAATCAACCAACCCGCACTGGACCAGCGTGGTCGTCTAAGGCCTACTCGCTCTAATTCAGGGTAGGCTCGAGCCCCTCGGTGGGGACGTATATGAGCTGTTGATGCTACTTAATTTGGTATAAAGTGGTAGCTTATTATACCTTTAGCTGGCTGAGAATACAGACGGTATGTTTCACTAAGATATAATTTAGGTATGTAGGCGGAAGAGCAATTAGTGTTTGTGTTTTGATTTTTAGTGTTTTAACTTACTTACTCACTTACAAATTGTAAATTAATTGAGATGAAAGCAACATCGCAAACAAGCAAAACTTAGGAGGAATTGGAGGAAAGTTGAAGGTTGTACATATGTGTCACCTACAGCCTTCTGTAATGTAAATTGTTTTGTTACATCAACTTTTTACAAATTAATTAATTCATGGACTGAACGTTTTGCTGCGTCGTTTTTGTGCTGACTGCTAAGGAGTGGAACGCTCTCCATGCATTTCTGAAATACTACAATTTCGGTGTTTTAAAAGTAGGAATAAATAGGCATCCACTAGGTTTTAAAGATATATTCTTGCACAAATACAGCCAATCGGAAAATCTGTTTACCACCTTAAAGTCAAAAGTCATTTGCAAATAGAACAAGAAATATAATTTTTGTTTTTGTTCGTTTTTATATTAGATAGATATACTAGTATACATAGGTAAGTAGGTAGATAAATTGTTTACACCTTATTGTTTTTTTTTGTAACTAGGAGATTAAGTAAAAAATGAAGGAATAAAAAAATGCCATGGTTTGGCCAACTGTACACATGTCTTCAGTAATGTTTTCAAGTGTAATCAAATTTAACTCATACAAACAAAAAACTTCTTTGATGTCGAATTACATACCTAACTCAAAACGTGCGGAAATGTAGGAATTTTGGTGACATACACATGTCCCTTCTGGGTCTAGCTGGGATTATTTTTGTGTTGACAATTCTGTGGAGTAATTTGTTAGGTTTTGTGTGACAAAGATGTGTTTTGGATACCAAATGTTTTGTTGTCCGCGTTGGCAGAAAGGAAGATTAATGAATGAGGCTGGATCTAAAATATATAATAAAACATAAATACACGTTCCTGTTTTCTAAGGGATGAACAGGGAATTAATAAACAGAGAGAAAAAAAGAAAGCTTTTTTGTCGCAGCCAAAACAGACCAATCAGGGACGGTTTGACATCGTCAGATTATAAACTAACGATAAATAATACGTAAAAATAATACGTTAAATTGTAAATGGTTGGTTTCAGTTCACAATTTTCCGTCAGTTTATAATATCGCGTAATTGATGATGATGATGATGGATGATGACATGATAAATAATGCCTGCATGATAATATTCCTACAGTGAGGAAAGTGCGTTTTTCTTATAACCGAACAACAATGGGAACAATAGAACGAAAGGGACGTCGTTACTGGACCCTGTGCTAAAATGAAATAACAGGATTATCTTCCTTCAAGCTGTGTTTTTTTTTCGTTCTAACAATAAAAAAAGTTGCATTGTTCATATAATAGAACATCAATCAGCCTCATTGCTTCGTCTTTCGCTCGGAGGAAATTTCCTCCGAGGTCTTCCATCTTCTCAAAAGAGACGTCAAGTTAAAAGTTTATGCGTAGTATATCGATCTTAGTAAACTCGAAAGATAAAAGGGTTTTCCTACACGCACCATAAAAGATCCAAGTTGTGATAAAATCTCCAACTTTTAGGGTAATTATTATGAAGGAAGACAGAGTAATTTGAAGGGTGATTTATGGGGAAAGTTTCGTGAACAATAATTTGGAAAACAACGGTTCTTTGCGCAGTTATTGTTTTTTTTTTGTCACGAAGATTGTTAAATGTTATATCTTAAAGTGTTTTGAAAGTAATTAGCAATAGGGGATCGGACTGTTCCTAAAACCATATTTTATGAATTATTTTTAAAATATAGAATTAGTAGCAGACGATTCGCGAAGAAAAAAACAGAATCAGTTGAAAAACGAATTTACAGTGATTTTTTAAAGTCTCAATATGTCTGTCTCTTTAAAAAACGAATTTTTGTATGAAGATTATATGGCGTTACTAACAAATGACGTCACAAGTGGGTATGTGCCTCTTTGTCTAATCTTGAATTTCAAACCTTTATAACTCGGTCAATTTTAAAGATAGAGCAAAAATTCTTTTAGTGTTCGATAGCAAAAACTGAGAAATTTTGATTTATATAAAAAAAAAGTAGTCCGATCCCCTATTTTTGGGCTGGATACGTATTACACCTATACATGTTAAGAGTTTAGAAAGGTTTCTTTGGTTCTAGCTACTATAGCTACTATCTACTATAGCGAATGAAATCGTTAAGCTATTTCAGAATTAATATATTGGCTTGAAAACTGATTACGATGTATAGTAAAGTTTTCTTCATCAACAGTTAATACGTCCCCACCGAGGGGCTCGAGCTTACCCTGAATTAGGGCGATTAGGCCTTAGTCGACCACGCTGGCCCAGTGCGGGTTGGTCGACTTCTTACCATCAGCGTATTCTTAATAGAAATGGTTCTCAGATAATTCCTTTGCCGCAGATTATTACTTATTAAATAGGCGATTTCTCATTCTAATTGCTGCTTGTAGTGACTTCGCCATTAGCCTCCTTAGATTAACAGCCAATTTTGCCTCTAAATATAACATGGAGATAGAGTAAAAACTTACACTAACAAACGTAATCGACAGATATTTCATCGTCGGGAATCAAACAGGAACCTAGTACGAAAGTTGACTGCAAACTAAGCTCTGTCGTTGAAGTTATGCATTCGGTAGATGTAAAAAAAAGTGAAAAGGAAAACAGAGACAGAAATATTATAGGTATACCTGTTTTTTGTGGAATAGAGGTTCAGTTGGTATTGTTCTGAAACTAGAATTCAGGGGAGAACGGAGTGTGTTTTGTCATCAGCAAAGACACTGCGTTCCACATTTCCGTTTGTTGGTTGTGAAATCTTTTACACTGAAAAGTATAAGGAATGAAAATGGATCGTAGGTGAGAATAGGGGATCGGACTGTTCACCATATATTTTGATTTTACCATATTTTATAAGTTATTTTTAAAATATAGATTAGTAGCAGACGATTCGCGAAGAAAAAAACAGAATCAGTTGAAAAACGAATTTACAATGATTTTTTAAAGTTTCAATATGTCTGTCTCTTTCAAAAACGATTTTTGTATGGAGATTATATTATGGCGTGACGTCACAAGTGGGTATGTGCCTCTATGTCTAATCTTGAATTTCAAACCTTTATAACTCGGTCAATTTTAAAGATAGACCAAAAATTATTTTTGTGTTCGATAGCAGAAACTAAGAAGTTTGGATTTATAAAATAAAAAAAAGTAGTCCGATAACGAACAATATAGTTTTGTTAATAATATTGTCTAGAAAGCATATTATTGGCCAAAACGGGAATGTGACCAACACTTTAAAAAAAATAGCCAGTCATTAAAATTACTACCCACAAATTAACCAATCCTAAAAAATACCAGTCGTACATAACTAAGGAAAGGACAATAATTTTTTAAATTTGATACAAAAATCTGTCCAAATACATCCTATAATAGTGTCTGCCTTGTACACTGACAATTATTCTGGAACTGATATTTGTGGTACCTAAATATTTTTTTTATTAAATCGCAAACTATCTCCATTCCAAATTTCATCCAAATCCCTTGAGTAGTTTTAACGTAAAAGTGGAACAAACATTCAAACATCTAAGCATCCAAACATTCAAATATATTTTCACATTTATAATATTAGTGTGTAGTGTGATTTGTGTCCCCACTGAGAGGCTCGA
Source organism: Carpatolechia fugitivella (assembly GCA_951230895.1). NCBI lineage: Eukaryota > Metazoa > Arthropoda > Insecta > Lepidoptera > Gelechiidae > Carpatolechia > Carpatolechia fugitivella. Next base: position 15,098,273 of record OX579658.1, on the reverse strand, counting down.
GCCTATCCTGAATCGAGGGCGATCAGGCCTTAGTCAACCACGCTGGCCCAGTGCTGGAGTAGCTTAACAAAAAAAAACACAATTAAAAAAGAAACGCAAAATTATAAAATAAAATAATCCTATGGAAAAATAAAATTTGTGACTTTGAACTTCGGATATAAGTGTATGATTTATTAAATGTAGGTAGGTACTACATGGTACAAAGCAAGGAACGTTACATGCGCTTCGACGTCATAAGAGTCTCCGAAATAAATGGGCAATTATTCTCTCAGTAGCATTTTACTCATAATGAGTATACTTCTATTGAATTGGTAAGTGTAAGAACAGCCTTCTGCTTGGGTGAGCGTTCGACTCCCATTAGGAAGGTACCGGGTTTGAATCCCAAAAGAAAAATATTTCATTTCCCACAGGAAGAATTTTCATCACTTAGATTCTAGACCTCAGTGAAGACACTGTAAAAAAAAAACTTTCTGAGAAAAGTCTCAGGGAAAGCCCTAGTTTGTTCAGAACATTTTATGAATCACCAGAATAGAATAGAATAGAATACAGTAGAATAGAAAAGAGTAGAGTAGAGTAGAATAGAATAGAAAAGGATAGAATAGAATAGAATAGAAAAAATAAGAAAAGATTGTTAAGGCATGTTAAGCTATCGGAAGTAGTACGAGTAGATGAGCCATGTCCTTTGGGTTTTTGAAAAAAAAACCGAGCGGCAGCGTTCTTGCTTATTATTTATACCATAGGCATACCTCTACCAATACCTAGAACTTGAGCACTAAATTCTACCTAGAACATTAATCTATAATAGTAAACTTGCCTAGCCTATATCTGTAGCCTATGCATGCATACCTCTACCGATAGCACTTGAGCACTAAATGCTGGCTAACCCCAAACTGACCGCAGCTGATTGGTCACTCTTGCTAATGGCACAACTGAAGTTTCATAATAGCCATTGCACACGATGACAGTAGAACAGGACAGTGGAGCAGGACAGTAGTTAATGACCGTTCTAATTGCGCAAGTGGAGGAGACGAGTTGGATTCTCGAAAGAAATTACTGCACTGTTATTTTTCAATTTTCGCTGTAACTTTACTCAGATCTAGTTGTTTTCTTTTTCTTTCCCGTTAATTGAAGATATACAGTACTGGATATCTTTTTTAATGTTTTTGAGAAATTGTGGAATAGAAATAGCTTAAGGATATAATAGTTTAAGGATATATTAGAAATAGTTTAAGCATATACTTTTTGGAATTAGGTTTTCTTTTCTGTAATCTGCTGAACGTGATACTGCTCGGTGTCAATCGGTATTGAATTTAACAACAACATAAAAATATTGCCATTTTTTTATTACTTTCTACAACTCTACACAGACCGACACATTTGACCAGTTCAAAACAACTTCAATACAGCTTAGATCAGATGCGGTCCGTCTGCAGAATATTTATTTAAAATATGTAAAAATTGAAATAAATAAATATCAGTTTAATAAATAATGCTCAGAGGACAAAAGACGATCGCTGCGCTCCCTTCTTGAGGCAACGCGCGTCAGAAATCTTTGAAATAATGGCCTCGGTTCGGGACGTCACACTCTAATCCTTAATTTAAGTTAGTCCGTCCTTTTTACCTTTTAAAGATTGAAAAGAGACAGGAGATGGCCATCCTAATATTAGAGCTGTCAAACATCGAATTTGAACCTTATGGCCGTGTCGATTGCACAATTTTAGAGAGCACTTAAAACATGCGACTTAAAAATCTCTTAAACTGACAGCTATGCCCTTATTTTAAGTTATCAGTCGTTCAAATTAATATAATTCGTTCATCACCTCTCTTTCATTGGTCATAAAAACGAAAAGGATAGCTGGATTTTAAAATTAAAATTAGAGCATGACATCCCGAATCGAGGCCAATGTCATCTTCCAAGCCCTCTCTTATTTATTTTTTCTTGTTTACCTCTTAAACATTAATGATACCATAAGTATTTACGGTTCTCCCTTAGACACTGGGTATTACCGCGAAGCTCTACCAGTTTATTATATTATATTATTGTATTTATTTATTTTGGGATACAGACAGCGTTAAATTGCATAAAATACCATTGTGTTGATAAAAAAGCCAATAAAGTATCCACTATTTCCTAAACATCTGCGTACCACTAAGCGAACACTACCAGTGTTTGTAAAGTACTACAGTTGATAAACAAAACAACAATGTTACAGCCGTGAGGTACTTTATCACTTTATGTTAAACGAAAATTTAAGAAAATAAGATTACATTTATACTTCATTTCAAATGACAATGGAAAAAAGACAAAAAGTATGTGCCACTGTCTGTCATTTCTCCCAATTAATAAATTAAAAATAAAACTGGAAATATCCACTGACCGTCAGTATTAGGCCTCTCGCAGACGAAGTAGTTGTGCTCTCTGCAGCTCCTGTCGTTCCACATGAAGGTGGGGGTGGGGGGCGCGGGTCGCGGAGGTAGCGCCCCCCACTCGCGCCGCGCCTCCACGCAGTCCTGCCCAGAAGTGCCGTCGTCGTTCGGCTGGCTGCTGATCTTGCGGTAGCCAGGAAACCAATCTGTGGACAAGAGTTTCACTTAGTTTTTTTATAGTGATCTTATATTTGAAAAATAATAATCAGGAATCCCTATAAATGGGGCAACTCAATGAATAGCTAAAGATAACTTCGTGATCGAATCAGAAAGACCAATGTCATCGAAATAGCTTTCAGGATAAACAATTTGAAGTGGCAATGGGCAGGCCATATAGTTCGACGAACCGATAACCGATGGGGAAGAAAAGTTCTCGAATGGCGGCCACGGGCCGGTAGGCGTAGTGTTGGACGGCCTCCCACAAGGTGGACAGATGACTCGGTGAAGGTTACTGGGCGCTGGGGGATGCAAATAGCGCAGGACCGTTCACGGTGGAAACCTATGGGAGAGGCCTATGTTCAGCAGTGGACGTCTCCCGGCTGAGATGATGATGATGAGATATAGATAAAAAAGTAACAAAATATTTTTTTTGACGTCAAAGCTACTCGTAATACCAATGACAAAAGAAGTTTGTCCCTGGTTGGCACGTTCACTACAAGTGTAGGCTCACTGTGGAGACAGCCCGAAGAAACTCCACTCCAATATTGGAGTAAGCCTTCTTTTTCGGTGTTTTTTTCTGGACAATAGTAATGGGAATGATGACCTGAGGAAGGTTGCTGGTGGTGGCTGGATGGGGAAAGCGGGTGATCGTGCGCTTTGGCATGCCCTTGAGGAGGACTAGGTGCAGCAGTGGACTGCAATAGGCTGATTGATTGATTGAGTAATGAGTTTTAAAAAAACTTGAACTTAAATCTAGAGCGAATCAGAACTGTACAGAACAGGGCTGGAGGAGAGAAGTTTTCTAATCTCATTTCGGTATATTTGGCCATATCCGCAAGCCAGGTATGCAAACAACTACATACGGTCATGAAAAATATCATCATCATCAACATCAATGGCCCGTTATAGTCCACTGCTGAACTAATAATCTCCACGTTTGGCAGGCGGGTTGGAGATCGCAGATTAAAAGGTTACTGTATCAGAGAGCGCTGCTGCCCGTTCTCTGTTCAATGTGTAGTCCCTAAGTCGCCTCTTACGACACCCACGGGAAGAGTAGGGGTTGGTGACAAATGTATTCTTCTCTGCCGTCACCACAATATTTCCAAAAAAATTACATACGTTTTCCTTTATAACGTAAAAGCCTGTATTATTTATTTATTTATTATCAGGGAAATGAAGTGATTCTACGTTAATTAAGACAGTTCTTGTTAATACGAACAAAAGAATAATTAAAAACAAATTAATCTCAGGTTATCCGTCTCACAATTGGAAAGGAAAATAATTATGAATAGAAATAAGCATCTTTTGGTTCTGTACAAATATAATGATATATATTCCTAACTAGATTTCCGCCCGCGGTTTCACCCGCGTTTTATGAGTTTTCCCGTAGAAATGAAGTATTTTACCGCGGTAAAATGTAGCCTCTGTCCTATTTCAGGACTTAACCTATATGTGTGCCAAGTTTCATCCCGATCCGTCAAGTGGTTCAAACGTGATTCGGCAACAAACATCCAAACTTTCACATTTATAATATTAGTAGGATATATTGTCGAGAGTCGGTGGTCTAGTGGCTAGGGCCACTGTCTCCCGTCCGGGAAACGCGGGTTCGATCCCCACCACGTACCAATGTGTTTTCGAATTTCGAATATGTACGTTTATTCGACGCTCTTACGATGAAGGAAAACATCGTGATGAAACCTGCACACTCCTGCGAAGAAATTCTAAGGTTATGTGTGAAGTCGACCAACCCGCACTGGGCCAGCGTGGTTGACTAAGGCCAAATCGCCCTAATTCAGGGTAGGCTCGAGCCCCTCGGTGGGAACGTATATGAGCTGTTGATTATATATTATCGAAGGAATCTATAAAGGATGATATGTCAAAAATGATGTAAATGAAGACGGCTGATAGGGATGTATGGAAGAAGAAAACATACTACGCTGACCCCAAATGATGGGATGGGATGGGATAGGGGCAAGAAAATTATAAATTCAAATGACATGAGGGAAGTAAGTAAGTCCTTTAATTTTAACTGTGAATAAGTGACAAATATTTTTTCATTTCTTTGTCTGTCTGTTTTTACACGCTTATTAAAGAAACTACAAACCGAATTTTTATGAAGTTTTAATTAGTAAATTTTAATTAACTTTGAGTACAATTATCCTTGAATTATTTCAAAAACAGATCTGAAAAAGCAAAGTTCGCTCTACTGTGTCTCTCAGCCGATTTCCTCGTAATCGGTTTTCCGATTTTAATTTTAAGGCCACAATTAATTCCCTGAAGCAAAAACGTGATCGCTGGAAATACTCCACTAATGAACAAACCGGCGCAGGCGGCTCTTTGAGACACATTATTAAGCAGATTGAAAACTTTGCAAAAAAATAAAACTGAAGTGGAGGTGTAAGGTACTTATAACATAGTCAATACGTAGTTGACTTCGGGTGGTCGCGGTTCAACTATCACCACATATTTTTTACTGTAACATGAGCCAAGTTAGTGGCCTTTAGCGGCTCTACTGCGCCAACCCCAAATGATGGGATAAGGGCAAGCGAATGATGATGATAACAGCAAGGTTTGTGAGGTCGGTTGTCAACCAATGATAATGACTGTAAGTAGAGGCCTATACCCAGCAGTGGGTGGATGTGGGCTGAAAATCATGATGTAAATTGTATGGGTTTGCTAGAAAATACTATAACAATTAATCTATAACATTTGTACTCTCCGCGCACGATTTGAATGCAAGCGTGGCCATAGTGGACGCATATAACGGAGCTGCATTCAGATGAAGTCTCGCTGTTATTCCTAAAAAAGTGACTAGAGCCTTAGTTGCCTCAAAGAAATCACGCGACTTAATATTTTTTAGAAAAACGCGAGTAGATAACTATTTAACAATAAGTTTATTGTCACAAAACAAAACAATTAAGCAAACAATAAGGAACAAACAAACAAGTAAGAACAATAACAAACAAGTAGTAACAATTAAGTTCATAAAACGTATCGAACTTGCAAACTTTTATCCTTTACAGACTATTTCCATTTTATAACGTTCAATATTACCCCATATATCTAAAATTTGAATAATCTCAACCGCAACTTTATTGTTGCTACACGAAGAAAATCTAAACTACTAAAATACAGTTTTCTTGCTCGAAGTAATAGAAAGAGCGCCATTAAAGAGATATACGATCTCTTATACCGCTGTTATACAAATGTCTACGCGCTACGCTTTGCTACGAAACTGCTACGACGCTACAACTTTAGGACTACATTAGCAAAAACTAGTCGAGAACATTGCCGAAGGATTTCTCGTAAAATATTTTCAAACATATGTTTCAGTGAATTCTAAAATTTTGTACATTGTTATCATAAAAACAACGATAAATAATGTGTGTGCAAAAAAAGGCTCAATAAGTTGGAGAAATCAAACTGTATCACAGTAAAACTATATATGCAATTTTGTGGGCTTTGTTTTTAAGTGAAATGTATAATATATTTGTTCTTTAATAAATTAATTAATAAAAAAAAATTAAACAAAATTATACACCGTGAAATTCACATCGTTTTGTTCCCGCCGTGTAGTGATAGTACCCGTCAAACTGAACAACTTTTCACGAAAAAAAAATTTCCTGCGACAAAAAAATTTTTGGCCTCTCCATACAAAGTGAGACTCCCGACCGACCCATTTTGTATGGAGAGACCAAAAATTTTTTTGTCACAGGAATTTTTTTTTTCGTGAAAAGTTGTTCAGTTTGACGGGTACTATCACTACACGGCGGGAACAAAACGATGTAAATTTCACGGTGTATACTACTAAGCGGTGCTGGAGTGGATTATGTGATGTCATTTTATAGATACATTTTTACATACATGGACAACCGATCTATGTTAGATCGTTATTAGATAAATTTTCGTTAGAAATGTTTTTTTTTTATATCTAAATAAACTTAGAAAATTACACGTCAGAGCTAATTCCGAAAAACCTACGTAATTAAAAACACAACAACTGCTTAGTATAGAACACTCGGATATTTCACAGAAATATCTCTTGGAAAAAGTTGTTGTAATCATGGTCTAACCATCAAATTTAAACACGTAAAATAACCTAGTAGGTAAACAAAATTTGACCAAAACTAAACAAACTGTTAAACATTCTGAATAATAAAGTTCCTAATGCCGCAAATTCGTGTATTCTTTATAACATTTCAACCTGCAAATATTTCGTCTGAACTTCGCCCTCGCCCAACTTTGCCGACCCCAAGTTATGCCGGTATTTGAAAGTTCAGCCCTTCGCGGGGTCAGTCGGGATGAGGCGAGAGTATAAACGAACTTGTTGAGCGTGGATCACGACAAAACCCCAATATTGACATGACCCAGTAATAAAATGTTTAATTCTATAAAACATTATGCATTTATATAATAAATATTAGAAGTGTACGGGCGTCGCGATCTTTCTTCTCGCGTACCTGCAGGATGTGGAATAAGCTCTCCCCTGAGGTGTTTCCAATGCGCTTTGACATGGGGCTCTTCAAGGGGCGAGTATACAGGGCTCTCAAAGGCTGGCAACGCGTTGGCAACTCCCCTGGTGTTGCGAATGTCCATGGGCGACGATTTACCACCACTGTGGCTCGTCCACTCGTTTGCCTGCTTAATTAATATATAAAAAAGTCTTGTTGACAGGGAATTTTTCTGCTAGGTACGAGTATGATCACAACGTAGATATACCACTTGGCCATATTAAGAGAAGTATATTAATATAACTAGGACTAGATATGTAATAATCCAGATGAAGAGCTCTGCTGATTAGGGTTGAGAGGTTACTGAAAAATCGTTTTGAAAAGTTTCACATGGGAGTTTAAGAAATCTGCGCCTGCTATATCAAGTTCGCACCCGCTATATTACCACTCTGATACAGATAGCGAACAGTCCGTCCTAAAAATAACAATAATAAAAAAAAAGTTTACAGAATAATACACGTAGAATGCAACGTTTGTTAGCCCTTTAGCCGTGAAAGAAAGTTATTTGGTACTTGTACCATGGTACGAATTTGAAATGACTGCCGGAATCGTTTGACCGTGGCAGAAGTGTTAAATTTATTTAATATACTGTAGCATGGATTTAAATATCTTGGTTCAACGCTCACCACCGAGTTAACACAGCTTGGCTTAAGTGGAGAACGCTGTCTGGGGTTTTGTGTGACAAAAGAATGCCAATAAAAACTAAAGGCAAAGTTTATAAGGCCGCCGTCAGACCCACCATGCTCTATGGCTCCGAATGCTGGGCGACTTTGAAGAAGCATGAACAAAAGCTCCACATGACGGAGATGAAAATGCTCCGTTTGGGGGACGGGACGGCGTAACGCGCCGGGACAAGGTTCAAGTGGCACCGATAGCCGAAAAAGTCAAAGAGGGAAGAGCTACTCCGTAAAAACAGCGCTGAACATGAATAACAAACAAAGAACAAGAGGCAGACCACCTGCCACGTGGTGGAACACTGTAGAAAAGGACCTAAAAACCCAGAATATCCTACAGTTGACAACCCAGGACAGACCAGCCTGGCGCAAACGCACGAGAAGGCCCGACCCCAAATAAAGTTGGGAAAAGGGCAGCAAGAAGAAGAAGATACTGTAGCATGGAATTTCAATGTTCACCTACATTTTAACACCCTCTACGCTATAACACGTTGCATTTACCACGTTAAACTCGGTTACGAAATCGTTTATTCGCCTCTCCAACTCCGCGCACCGTTTTAATAGTTACGTGCTGCAACCCCGACAATGTTTACACACTTTACGGCGCTTTCACGTCTGACTCTACGTTTAACGGCACTACGTTTACGTTACGTTAAAAGGCATGTTCTATAAAATGTTCACTGAGAGTCACGAAAATCGTGTGGGGTGAACTATTTTGGTATCGATACTCTTAGGACGTTAATGGCGTGTAATGAAAATTAAAATGTTCAGTTTTTGTAAGACATTCATATACTAGAAAAGAAAATACGGACAAGTTGGTTCCGTAGCTCCGGACGCACAGGATCGCGGGTTCGAATCCCGTCCAGGGCAAACATTCGTGTAATGAACACTTGTGTCTGGTTGTTGTTTATCTATATAAGTATGTATTTATCTATTTAGTAATGTATATCAGCTGTCTGGTACCCATAGTACAAGCTCTGCTTAGTTTGGGATCAGATGGCCGTGTGTGAAGATGTCCCCACATATTTATTATTATTATTTATTAAGTCACGGCCAATCGGTTATTAAGTAAAAACGTGAAAAGAATACAGGTTTTTTTTCAATAGTAACATATTTGTTCTATTTTATCAAGAAATTTAAAATCTTCGAAAGGTTCTGGCTAGACGAAAGACAAATTTTATCATCTTCATAATCATATCACCGACCACAGAAACCCTAGTTTCCTAGTTATTGAGTCACCAGGTGGCATCTGTCTCATAAACACAATAAAGTTCAGAGTTTTAATAAAAAGATAGAACTACCGCAGTATTATTACCATCAGTTTCTTTTAAAGGGCAGAGAAAAGCCTTAAAAAGGGAGAGAGTAGAGTGTAAAAACGCAGTATCAAGGAGATTTATATATAAATAACGCTTTGACCCACTTTCAGAGCCATGAATAGGCTTTAATGGGGTTATAAGCTGAACAAATGACGGTTTAAGCCGAAAAAGTAACGCCGGATTAAAAGCACATTTTCGTTAAGCGCTGAAATTCAGACCTTACTCTAGTTTGTAATCTAAATGTGCTTGGTTCTGTGACAGTTTGCTTATATTTAAATATTTCAGAATAATTTTAAAATTTAAGCTGATATTTCTAAAAATGTATAAGTCTGGATTCAAAACAAAATGGAATTAAAACAACTTGAACTATTTGGGAATAAAATACCATGACTGTGTCTTTGGGGTTTACTTAAAAATGTACGTTACAAATTCAACTATGTCTGGTTGTTAGATGACGTCACGCAAATAGCAAGTTGTGACGTCATTTTAGCATACAACTACTGATTTGACTTAGAAACATCTTTATACAGTTAATATGTATTGCTTCTCAAAATTAAAAGTAGTCCAATACCATGTAATATCCAGTACGAAACAAAATCAGGTTAATTAAAAAAGAACGCACATCCGATTACGCAATTTCGTTGGAAAGAAATTCAAATTTGGAGATTAAGGAAAATCTTGTAATTAGAATATTTACAACTCTCTCACTGTGGAGATACGAATTTGCATCCAATAATAATTAAGGACTCATTACAAATAGGGGATCGGACTGTTCACCATATTTTATAAATTTACCATATTTGTTTAGAATTATTTTTAAAACATAGATTAGTAGCAAACGATTCGCGAAGAAAAAAACAGAATCGGTTGAAATACGAATTTACAGTGATTTTTTAAAGTGTCAATATCTCTTTCAAAAACGATTTTTTGTATGGAGATTTTATGGCGTTATGGTGTGCCTCTCTGTCTAATATTGAATTTCAAACCTGTATAACTCGGTAAATTTTAAAGATAGAGCAAACATTTTTTAGTGTTCGATAGCAGAAACTAAGAAGTTAGGATTTATAAAATAAAAAAAAGTACTCCGATCCCCTATTATGTTAAAGAAGTTGGTAAGGCACAATTATTTATCAGAAAAAATATGTTATTTCATCTTTTAAATGTCGAATTTTACCTAGTAAGGTTATCTCATCAGCAGTTTATAAATAAATAAATAAATATGTGGGAACATCTCACACACGGCCATCTGACCCCAAACTAAGCAAAGCTGATATACATTACTTAAATAGATAAATACATACATAATATAGATAAACAACATCCAGACAGAAGGCAAACACAAGTGCGAATGTTTGCCCTGGGCGGGATTCGAACCCGCGACCCAGTGCTTTGTAACCAACTAGGTTATGGGGCCGTCAGAGTTATGAATACATATATAAAATCTTATACAAACTGGTACAGAAATAACCGTCAAGTGTATAGTCTATGAATCTGAACAACTTACCCCAAGGAAGTTGTCGGATGAAAAAAAATCGTATGTCAATCGATGTTGTATGAAAAGGTCTACTTTTTGTCGTCTGTCACCCAGTTTCATGGATTTCCGCTTTAAAATTTCAAAAAATATTTTTGTTGTAACGAATTCATTATGTGTTTTTAAAATTCGCCGTGTTGCATAGGAGAGAGATACGATTTGCATAATTAACATGTTCCTTCAATGTATGCAGCAGCGTGTATGTAAGCGACAGCTCTCTATACAATGATAGGGTACATTTAGCCTATGATGCTAAATCATAGTCCACTGGAATATCTTTCCAAAAAATATTTTTTTGATCGATTTTTTAAATTAACTACCCAATATCAATATGAGTGTTTTAAAAAGCGACTATATGTAACGGGGTGGAACTTGCACGTAAGCGATGCGCATAGGGAGGCACGAACGTGGTATCATGAATGGTTACTACATGGTGCACCTAAGCAGGGGCACTTATATGAAAAGATGAGGGACACGAGAAGGGCGTTTAAAAATAAATTACAGTATTGTCATAATAATGAAGACAAGATAAGGATGGAAATATTAGCTAAAGCTCATTCTAGAAAACAGTTTGGAAAATTTGGAAGGCTACTAATAAATTAAATGTAAAACCCTGTCTACCAGTTAGTGTGGCTGGAGCAAGCGAGCCGCAGGATATTGCCAACCTTTTCCGACAACATTTTAAAGTTGAATCTTCCTTGGTAGACGAGTCGCGGGTGTCCGGTACTGGGGTTGGGTCGGGAGAACTTTCTTCTATATTCACAGCTAAGCAGGTTGCCAATGTAATTAGAAAAATGGTGAAGGGAAAGTCTCCAGGCTATGACGACCTGAGCATTGAACACCTAAAGAATGCTGGGCCTCACTTGTCGGGGGTACTGGCTATGTTTTTTAACTTGTGTCTAAGTCATAGTTATCTGCCGCAGGATCTCATGTACACAGTTGTAGTACCGATAATCAAAGATAAGACGGGAGATGCTTCTGACAGGTCTAACTACAGGCCTATCTCACTCGCCACGGTCGTGGCCAAGGTGTTGGACGGTTTGCTTGATAAACAGATGGCAGCGAACACTGAACTTTATGACGCTCAATTTGGCTTTAGGCCCGAGCTGTCGACAGAGAGTGCCATACTGTGTCTCAAGCAAACTGTGCAGTACTATACATCCAGGAAGACGCCTGTTTTTTCCTGTTTTCTGGACCTGTCAAAAGCATTTGATTTGGTGTCATATGGGATGCTGTGGCGTAAGCTACGTGAGGATACTGGAGTGCCTTCGGAGGTGACGTCCCTACTTCAGTACTGGTATGACGAACAGAGGAATTGTGTCAAGTGGGCGGGTGCTTGCTCGGATGTGTACAGGTTGGAGTGTGGGGTGCGGCAGGGGGGATTGAGCTCGCCCCGTCTCTTCAACCTCTACATGAACAGGCTTATCGGGGAGCTCAGTAGCACCGGCATTGGCTGCCACGTAGACGGTGTGTGCACAAATAATATCAGTTATGCCGACGATATGGTGCTGCTGAGCCCGTCGATAGGGGCTTTGCGCAGGCTGGTAGAGATTTGTGAGTCCTATGGGGTGGCACATGGACTCAAGTACAACATAAAAAAGAGTGAGCTCATGATGTTCAAAGCTAACGCGATGAACATCACAGATGTGCCCGATGTCTTGCTCTGTGGTGCGCCCTTAAAATGGGTGACTAAATTTAAGTACTTGGGTCACTGGGTCACAGAGGACTTGAGAGATAACTTGGACTTGGAGAGGGAGCGTAGGTCGCTGACTGTCCGCTGTAACATGCTGGCCCGTAGGTTTGCACGTTGTACAAAACCAGTGAAGGTAACGCTTTTCAAAGCTTTTTGCCAGTCCTTCTACACGTGCAGCCTTTGGACCAGTTATTCGCGGCGGGCATACAGCGACCTACGGGTCCAATATAACAACGCCTTCAGGATCCTGTTGGGGCTGTCGCGATGGTGTAGCGCATCCGGAATGTTTGCGGAGGCGCGCACGGATGACTTTTACGCAATAATGAGAAAACGGTGCGCCTCCATGCAGGCCCGTCTCCGCGCCAGCACCAATAGCCTCCTCAAGGTGTTCGCGGACCGGTGGGACTCTCCACTGTTGCGTCACTGGACAAGTCTCCACACGTGTCCGCCAACATAATTTTTATTTTATATTACTAACAACACTAGCATTTAAGATCATACTAACACATCTATGGATTTCAAATCTGAAAATAAATGATTTTTAATTTAATTTAATTTAATTTAATTTAATATGAAAATACGATTTCTACAACATTTTTTTTAAGTTGCTGGAATAAAAACGGCAATATAATATTATAAAATTATGATGCGGGTAAATACGCATTTGCCGTGTGGTGACGGCAGAGTAGAATACATTTGTCACCAACCCCTACTCTTCCCGTGGGTGTCGTAAGAGGCGACTTAGGGACTACACATTGAACAGGGAACGGGCAGCAGCGCTCTCTGATACAGTAACTTTTTAATCTGCGATCTCCAACCCGTCTGCCAAGCGTGAGATTATGGCAAAACCCTCCACTTAAGTGGAGGAGGCTCATAGTCCAGCAGTGGACTCTAACGGGCCGTTGATTGTTTTTTTTTTTTTAAATTAAAATTTGGTTGAACATTACAAAACCTAATAGACATAAAACAACTCTTGTTTACTAAACCAAGCATATATAAAATAAAACATGGAATGTACAACTTTACAGAGAACAAAATTACGCAAATAAAATGTGTACACGTGAGGTATTGTTTGAATGTACAATACTTTAAATGAGTAACGAGGTTACAACAACAATCAAAACAAGCACAATAGTTAAGGACTTTTTCATCGAATATAAATTTAATTGTCAGCATATAAAGAGAGCGTCGTCGGACGCGGGTGCGATGTGAATGTGTATGTGAAGTCGACCAACCCGCACTGGGCCAGCGTGGTCGACTGAGGCCTGATCACCCTAATTCAGAGTAGGCTCGAGCCCTTCGTCTCATATATGAGCTGTTGAAGCAAGCATTATATTAAGTACTAGCTGACCCGGCAGACGTTGTCCTGCCATTTTTTTCTACACCTACACCTACCCTACACCTACCCTACACCTACCCTACACCTACCCTACACCTACCCTACACTTACCCTACACCTACCCTACACCTACCCTACACCTACCCTACACCTACCCTACACCTACCCTACACCTACCCTACACCTACCCTACACATACCCTACACCTACCCTACACCTACCCTACACCTACCCTACACCTACCCTACACCTACCCTACACCTACCCTACACCTACCCTGCACCTACCCTGCACCTACCCTACATCTACCCTACACCTAACCTACCCATAATTTTTTACCGTTTAAACCTTCCTGGATTTCCACGAATATTTCAAGACCAAAATTAGCCAAATCGGTTCAGCCGTTCTCGAGTTTTAGCGAGACTAACGAACCGCAATTCATTTTTATTATATAGAAGATGATAACATTTAGCCATAATAAAGTGAAAGGAATAGTTAATAAGTGCATTGTCGAAAGATGGCGGCGAAGTTTTATTGTTAAATTATTTATTACGTTGCTTATAAAATACAATATACATCTATACACTACCCTATCTATATAATAAACGTAAACGTTTCCATTGCTACAGGGTTATTTTCCGGTGCTTACCATAATATTTTTTTAGGAGTTTGACAGCTGTTCTGTCAAAACTAGCTTCTCTCGTTTGTCCTTAGAAATCTTAAGCTTCTTGGTGCACGGTTAATTACTTCCCAATACGACACATTCTATTATTTTTAATTTTTATACACCACTGCCCAACTAGTTTTCGTTTTCTTTTTCACCTAATAAGCTTCCGTTGCGTGCGGTTTCTGACCTGATTATGAAATAGGTATAAATTTTTAATTCGAGAGGGTCACCGGCGCTTTTTACATTTACCTGATTTAATTTTATAGTTTAATGCATTATGTTTGAGTATATTATGACGTGCATTATTTAAGCTTAATTTTCAAGCCGTCCAATGGATTCCGACTTGGCTTTGACCAGACATTTATTTCCTTGCGCCATAATCTCATTTCATATCAAGATAGCTTTTATCGTAAAAAACATTTACGGCGAGGAAGATTAGGTGTACAAATAGTTTTGAATTGTTTTTGGTTAGATATCGAATGTAATGTTTTAATGTTAAGAATTTAAGGGGGTACCCTATGTGAACACTAGCGTCACTTGAATAAAAAATCATAACTTAGTGAAAGCACAAAATATCAAAAATATGATCGATCAAATTGTTTCATTAGTCTTGTTGTATTTTTGGAATTGATAAATTCAGTTATCTATTGTTAACTGTAGTAACAGATAGCGAAAGTGCTAATAACGGACGTTTTTAGCACTTTCACTATCTCTTACTACACTGTATATAAGATTTTATATACTCACCGGCACAACTAACCGCCCACCCTTCATTTCAGGGAATACTCATGATTCTTTATAATTCTATTAGTTATAGCTGATGTTAGTTAAAAAGTAGTTGTTTCAATTGTAAATCAATTGTAATGTATAACAATAAGCGTAGTTTAAAATTACCCCAAATACAAGGGTGGGCGGTTAGATGTGCCGGTGAGTACATAATTTGGTATTTCTAAAAATACTAAAGTACCTACACTTCAAAATGATCGTCCACTTTTTAATTAATATATTTAGTTTTTTCGGAGTTATGATTTTTTTCGAAGTGGCGCTAGTGCGCAGTCAGGTAGCCCCCTTAATTATTTGGCTTACCGAAAAAAAACCTAGTAGGGGGTCTGACATCAATTTTCGTAATAATGAATGAATGAATGAACGAATGAATATACTTAATGTTGATATAAACTTGTCGATCTTCATAGTTCAAACCTGCATCTCCTTGGCGATCTGTGAAAGGTCGACGAAAGTCCAACCCTTTTTTTACAAGTTACAAGCTTTTATTTAACTTGCACTGTATGTGGGTTTGTATGTTCGGGCGAAATCTTGCAACTCAATTTTGAAGCACTGGCTGCCATTGGATTTTACTAAAATTTGGTACACTTATGTGACTGCGATGACAATGCAATATTATGGTACCATGGAGCTGGTCTGATGAGGGAGACGGAAGGTGGCCATAGGAACTCCTCTAATACACAACACAACCTAGTCGTGTTTGGGCTCGTTGGATTTGTCTTAACAAGATCTTTAGTCATACGTGATGTCCAGGGTCTCATGATGGAGCCGGAAGGTGGCCATAGGAACTTTTTAAATACACACCACAACCTAGTCGTGTTTGGGCTCATTAGATTTGTCTTAACAAGGATACACCACTCCACGGCTTTAAAAGCTTGTTTGAAAAGGATTTATAATGCAGCTTATTTAGTGCATTATCAACCTAACTCCAAGTGTTCTTGTGTGTGTGGGTTTTATGATAGAAATACATCTCAAATACTTACGTTACTTGCTACGTCGATGATATTGTGAGCAAATAAATTGCAGTATCTTGACATCCTAAGCTTGGTGTTTTCTCTTGGGGCACAGCAAATAAACGTTAGCGATATTTGTTTACAGGTCACCATTTACGACCCATTTGGCACGAAAACCCTCCACGGAGACTTCCTACCGGTAATGGAGCGAAAAAGCAATGTCGCATTACGTGTGTATTCTCTTTCTGACGTGGGAATTATCTTTTATTTGATTTTGCTCGGCTATCCTCGGTGATAGTCGCTAAGCTATATCGAGAGTCATTTGGCGACACGCTATCGAAATTTTTGAAGTCGAAAGCGGTTTTCTTTGCAGTCGATGACAAGTCAAATCTTTCTGGCCCAGAATTTAGCCACTTCGACTGCACTATTTGTGGCGTCTATTAAGTCCTGCTGCGAACAGGTGTGTATATTAATTTATATTATTTTATAGATCTATTTCTATTTTTTTATATATTCTTTTTGAAACTTTCATCCGCTTTAATTAAAATTAAGTAAACTGTGGCTACTACGTTATTTTTGTTTAGAATTTTATATTTTACTCTTAAAGAATACTTTCCTTATAAATGTCAACCTATAAAGTTTTTTCTTAAAGCCCAAACTTGGCGTCAACAAGTCTCAGATAATAGATAAGGGTCCGAGTGATTGTAACTTGGCCGAAACCTGCCGAAACAGAAACTTGACCCGTCCCCGCCAATCGAGTTGATAACTTTCCGTAGACCCGGCTGTCTAAACTGTGATTAAATTTAGAAGTCAAGAAGTTTTAGTTACGATGGCTGCCATCTCCTTTTGGGTTCAAAACTAACTTACTGAGCTAGTTACTTAATTTTTATTTTTAAATTTAGAACTCTTTACTTCAGTTTAACATTCTTTAGAATTATCGCTGAACAAACATAATAGATAAATATGTGTGAACCTCCTTTTATTATTATTGTAGTTTCGGTCGCACGTGATTTTAATTGTTAAATGTTAAGTTTAGACATAGTTCAAGATAACTAATAAATTATAAAGCGAAAAATGCAAAATTTTGTCGATCTTGGATAGGGCTCGAACCTGCATCTCCTTGGCTAACCGGGCCATTTTTGGATGATTTCATTTCTTGGCTATGTCAAGTCCTGCCCAAGATCGACAAAATTTTTCATTTTTCGCTTTTTATGTATTCGATATTTCGTTCAGACGTTATTTGTAACAATAATAATCTATAGTTAAAAATATAAAAAAAAAAACTGTTTTCTACTTGAATATTCTGTTAGTAATAACTCCGTTCCACATTTGGTCCGCTTTTAATTTCAGTCACGTTCTCGGTAACTCTATTACAATTCTCCGTTAGGAAAGTGCCAGTTGTCCCATAGACGGCGTGGTCATAAATTGTACAGACAGGACATATCTCTTGCCTCCCTAGGAGATTAATCCCAGATTGACCTAGTGACTCGCCCAAGAGCAAGCGGAAAGTGGGAAATGTATATAAAAAATATATATATAATTAAGCAGCGGTGATGTGAATTAATTTGGACTTAGAAGGTAAATATGTGGAGAGATGGCGTGACTTGATTTGAATTTAGAAATTAAATCACATACAGTAAGCGACTGAATTTGAATTTAGAAAGTAAATTAGGTATAGGATGCGGTAAAGTGACTGAATTTAAAAGAAAGTATTAGAAGCGATGAAGCAAGATTTAGAAAGAAAACAATATAATGAGCGATGAAATGATTAAATTTGAATTCAGAAAACTATTTCAAGAGTGGGAACGAAAAATATTATATATAAAGTGAGATAGATGTGTTCACCAGCGCGCAAAAATTGAGGCGGTCAGAAAAATTATAATTGGTGTCGTAATTTTATTTAAGAAAAAAGAAAAATAGTCGGGTAGCAGTAAAATGCCTGCCTGCCAGCATTAAAAAGGAATACAATTTGAACACAGAATTGTGCGAATATACGTCATCTATACTAAAATATCATTGATTTTTGTGGACAAAGGTCAAAGTTATTGATTAAAAACAAAATTTAAATTAATTTATCAATCAATTTACATAACTCAGTAATTTCCAAGATAAGCCTCATAAATCGTCATATTTGATTGGTTTGACTATTATCATCAAATTATGAACGGCTCACATACATCCCCACCGAGGGGCTCGAGCCTACCCTGAATTAGGGCGATTAGGCCGACCATGCTGGCCCAGTGCGGGTTGGTCTACTTCACACGCAACCTGTGATTTTTTTTCGCAGGAGTCTGAAGGTTTCGTCATGATGTCTTCCTTCACCGTAAGAGCGTCGAATAACCAACCGTACATATGAATTCGAAATTCGAAAACACATACGTACTTGGTGGGGATCGCACCCGCGTCTCCCGGACGGGAGGCAGTGGCCCTAGCCACTAGACCACCGACGCTCTTACGGTTATACAAATTCATTTCAATACTCGTATAATAAAACGGTGAAGTAGTTCTCGCTATCTCTCATCGCCGTGTCACCGCCCTAACCTTCGGTAGCGTGAAAACCGCACGCCAGGTTTTAGTTTAACGCTTCCTAGGAGGTTTCCAGTTCCATTTACAATATCTTGTACTGCATTTGCAGAACTAAAAGGAAGCCTTCAGAGACACTACTGAGTCAAAGTGTTATAAAATTGGAAAGTATTTTGTTAAAACAATGTGCGTCTAAGGAAGGAATTGTGCGTCTAAGATTTTGAGAGACAATCAAAAAACGCAGTATCGAATAAATTTTTAACCGACATACTGCAGTTCGAATGGTGGTTACTTTCTACATACAACTTGATTTTATTTGTTTGAGAGTGTATGTGTAATTTTTCATTTATTAAGGAATTTTGAACCCCTTACTTCGAAACACAAAGTCACAAGTAAAATTCGATGTACGTTGCGTAGACCATGAGATAAAACTATAAGGCAAATTGGCATTGTGATGAATATCAAATTGTATTCTACGACTTTTGACAGGCCGCGTATGCGATTTTCACCTTCGCCGGCTTGACACGCGGTATTATTATTACTTTCATCTCTCTTTTTTCTCTTTTCTCTTTCTTTCTTGCTCTCTCTTTCTTTCTAGTAGGGCGCAAGCGGCAAACGATTCCTTGCTCTGTTCACACCTTCAAACTGGTGGCATAATTTTTATTACTAAGCGCGCTTAATTTATTCAAGAAACCAGAGCTTCTTAATTAAAAAGACAACAACCATCAACGTCTGTTTTCTTTGCTTCGTAAAAATAACGAGTTAATAAATTTCGTTAATTACATGTTTTTATAAAAACTGTTAATTAAGAAAAGGAATCTTCAAATATCTAGTGGAATATTATTTCAGTGTAAGGATCCGTTTACACTACGGTAGTGAACTAAGGCAGTTAATTGGCTCTCTACTTTCTTCTGTACTGACCGTAAGTAAAATTACTGATGTTTGACTTTTGATTGACATAATTAACTGCAAATAATACTCGAATTTTTGGGGCAGTCATGTAAAAAGGAATACGTGCGTTTAAGATTTGATTTAGTGTCGGTTTCATTGTAGAGATACTCGTAATGTAGCATACCTGTGATGATGATGATGAAGATGATGATGATGATGAGCATACCTGTAGCGCAACAACAAAATATGGCACGTCATTCCAGTATACCTAAATAGGGTGTAAATAAATTAGCTGACACTATTTTAAAGGATCAACCTACCCATGAAACTGAACAATTTTCCTCAAGATACATAGGCTGTCGAGCGACAAAAAAATATGCATCTTCCATAGTAAATCGATTAGCTGGCCGCGCGGTTTTGTATGAAACGGACAACTTTTTTTGTCGTCCAACAGCCTATGTTTCTTGGGGAAAGTTGTTCAGTTTCATGGGTAGGTTGATCCTTTAAAATAGTGTCAGCTAATTTATTTACACCCTGTTTGAGTGACCACAAACAGTACACTCTGCTGAAACCGTTTATGCCCGTATCAAAATATTTTAAATACTAGTTCACTGGCAAAGTGTACATACACAAATCTTTATTTCATGTTTCGTGCCTAAAATGTCCAAGGGCGTCAAGTTCCGGACTTGCTAGACGTTTTAATTAGTTTTCAGATTTTGTTCGTTTAATATTGGAAAGCTCTTTTTGTTAAAAATAAAAAGGGTGCATCAAATTACACGATTTATTAACTGAAAGATGAGGGTTGTTGGAAAATGATTTAAAGGGGTGCAAAAATGATGGATGGATTCTGGTTTTAATTAAAATGTAACTTAATTTACGTTTTTATTTATGACAAAAAGTCAACGCATGTGCCTTTTTTAGCTTCAGGGATATTAACTACGAGTACACTCACCGGCACATCTAACCACCCGCCCTTCATTTCAGGGAATACTTGCGATTCTTTATAATTCTTTTAGTTACAGCTGATGTTAGTTAAAAAGTTGTTAATTTAACGTTTATTTAAGTGTGTTTAATTTATAGTAAAATTATCAATAAATCAATTGTAATGTATAACAATAAGCGTAGTTTAAAATTAACCCGATATACAAGGGTGGGCGGTTAGATAGACAGAGGGCGTACACTGGTAGCGAACGTGCCATCCATGATAGCTTTGACGTCGAAAAATGATTTGTAAAAATCTTAATTCGAATAAAAAACTTTGACTTTGACTTTGATGTGCCGGTGAGTATATGTGTTTGTCACTAAACCAATTTCAATACAGTTAATGTCTTGATATATCTGTTGGCAAAAAGAAAAATATCGAGAGTAAATCAGCATATTGCTATGTAAATATGTGTTCTAATTTTAGCATATAAAGTCGATCATTCCTCTCTACGGACACATCGTTGGTTTGGTCCCTCGGGATCTATCTTAGATTTCGGACAATCAGATAATTTAGCCTGCAATGTTGTTATGAGGTTCAGTTTCGTGATTGTATATTTATATACTCCAAGATAACTAGGTACACTTATTTTGTAACATGGTCGTATAATTTTTATAGGACTTTCGCTCCATGTACAGTTTTATTGTGAGAGTGACATTGAAAACTCTTTCCATATAATTTCTAACGACGACTTCGCTATTTCAAGGCAATAAAACAAAAATAACGGGTTCACTGACAGCGATTGTCATTTATCTTCATTTATTATTTGAGTTTCTATTTGCCTTATTTGCATTTTATTTGTTGCCCTAGAGCAAGGTCGGGATTACTTTATTAAGATTAGATTATACAGCCTGTGACTGTGGAGATTCTAGGGGGACAGCTTTGTCTAGCAGTTTTTCTGATGAAATTATAATTGACCGAGCGAGCCCGGAGCGTCTCCGTTTCAGCTTAGCCAAAATTTCTTTTGTATGTCCATCTGAAGGACGTTTAATGTTGAATGTTTAAACGTCCTTGGTTCATCTGTTTGTTCTCCTCTACAGGTCGCATTTCTCAACCGATTCTAGTGAAATTTTGTGAGCAGGTTCGATAAATATATAGATTTCTTTTGTCGAGTCAGTTTTTCATAATTTTACAAAATGGCGGTGATATGGGGTTGAAAACGTAAAAAATACATAAAATAGTCATTTAGAAAAAAACACGAAGTCTACAGCTCACAGAGCCACTAGAACATATTTTGGGAGTGTGCACTGTGCAGTCTACAAAACTGAACAACATCGTTCTAGTAAATTAAGTTGCCAATAACCTATAACATGCGTTCAGAGAGGGCCTAGAAAGATTCTACCCAATATAAAGTGATCTTAAGTAAGCAAACTTACTACCAACTAGGCCATGCACGGACCCGAAAAGAGATTTATATAGATTGAAGTAGAAGTTCAAAGTAGCAATGGGCTGGCCACCTCTGTCGCAGAACCGATGAGCGTTGGAGCAGACGGGGAAACGTAGTGTGGGAGGCGCTGGCAGGGGGGCGCTGCCAGGTGGACCTGAGGAAGGTCGCTGGTGGCGGCTGGATGAGGAAAGCGGGTGATCGTGTGCTTTAGCGTACCCTTGGGGAGGCAGCAGTCCAGCAGTGGACTGCAATAGGCTGATTGATTGGGAAGTTCAAAATTAGGAAAAAAATTTGAAACTGGCAATAATGTAGACCAGATAACTTTTTGACATTTACTTTCCAAAGACAAATAAGACTCTTATGAGTAAAAAATTAAAATGGCAGTTTTACAAATTATTGAAAGTTTTGTCGCCCGAGTATTTTTTACTAAAATAACTATGATAAAGAAGCTAATAGGGGGTGAAATGATTGTAAGAAGAATTTATGGTTCCTTGAAATGTGAATATGATCAGTATTGATACTCAAATGTAAGTAATTACGGAGTAATCGTGTTTAAATTGGTTTGTTTACATTATTGCCGGATTCTATTGAAAGGGACTATACGTTGTTGAACCCAGAAACATTTAGAAGGCTTTTCAATGTACACAATACTGTCGATAATCTAAATTTAATTATCGCAGTAAACTAAATTAATATCGAAGTTCAAACATAATTTAGATTTTGCGGCGGGTGATTTTGTTTGTAAACAGACCAAATATTTACTTAGTTTATGATTCTGAAAACCGACAATAGTATGAACAAATAAAAAAATGCGCTGGAAGCTTTCCCCAAGGATAACTTTTCCATCACATCAACAGCTCATACGTCCCCACCAAGGGGCTCGAAAAAAGTCAGTGTTTTCTAAATTTTTTCTTATACCTATACATTGTTTTTCTATTTTATGTTGATTATATGCTACGTGTTGGTGTTCTAGTGGCTAGGGTCGCTGCCTCCCGTCCAGGAGACGCGGGTTCGATCCCCAACACGTACCAATGTGTTTTCGAATTTCGAATTCATATTACGTTTATTCGACGCTCTTACCGTGAAGGAAAACATCGCGATGAAACCTGCACATTCCTGTGAAGGAATTCAAAGGTAGTGTGTGAAGTCGACCAACCCGCACTGGGCCAGCGTGGTTGACTAAGGCCTAATCGCCCTAATTCAGGGTAGGCTCGAGCCCCTCGGTGGGGACGTATATAAGCTGTTGGTGTTGGTGAATATGTTACGCTAAGTTCACTATGTTTCTAAGTTTTGTACTTTACTCGACATATTCTGGATCCTATTTAATTTATCCTGTGTTTTTAATTCATTTTGCATGGTTATAATAACTGATCCCGGGATTCCTGCCCAAATTTACTGCCGAGGTACTCAGATTGAACCGGCAAAATGTTAGGATATTAATCCGAGCCATCACGGGCCATTGTAAGCTTAATAAGCATCTGAACAGGATGGGTCTATCTGAGAACCCTTCTGCGCAGATGACGAGGAGACTCCGCTTCACATCCTATGCGAATGCGATGCCCTTGTCAATAAGAGAAGCCGGGTACTGGGGGGACCCAAAATTGCCATCCAGGAAGCCCCTTATCGACCGTCAGCTTCTTCAAAACTGTTGGTCTAGAGGAGGCTATTTAACATCGAAGGGCTGACTACAATAGATCCATCTCGGGTCGCAGTGGTCATTGGGACGTAGCTTGCCCGATCCCTTCTACCTAAATCATAATCATAATCATAATCATAATCATGGTTATAATAACGCCTGTTTACGCATTTTTAAACAAGGAAATCAAAACTTACCGTTTTTATTTAGATATGCCTCCTACCGTTTCTAAATTTCTGTTACATCAGGATGTTTACGGAGTATCGGAATGGATACATACATACTACTACTTGCTTACTCGTAGTTTCCCTGTTTCCAATTGGCCAGCTATACCCTACAGTCATCCATCTTGTAAAAAGTGGTGTAAGTAGGTACAGCGCGATGTCGTTGATGGATCGCTAGGTAATTCACTTTCAGCGCGTGGATCCCTTGTATAAAGTTACATAGCACTGATGGCCTATTGCCGTGATGGTATTAGCCGTGTGGTGACGGCAGAGTAGAATACATTTGTCACCAACCCCTACTCTTCCCGTGGGTGTCGTAAGAGGCGACTTAGGGACTACACATTGAACAGGGAACGGGCTGCAGCGCTCTCTGATACAGTAACCTTTAAATCTGCGATCTCCAACCCGCCTGCCAAGCGTGGATATTATGGCAAAAACCTCCACTTAAGTGGAGGAGGCTCATAGTCCAGCAGTGGGCTGTAACGGGTTGATGGTGGTGGTGGTGATGGCCTATCTAAATATTTTTATTTTTTATCTATAACAATAAATTTCTACCACCTGAATTTACACGCTTAAATCTGGAACGCCAAAGGTAGGTACAGTGAACGATTCCTTCATGAATTTGTGGACTGTAGCGATGTATGCTGAGGAGATAAACAACGTTCTTGCAATTCGCTTCACAGCAAGTTTATTAAAACCGTGTAAATAGAAACACACACAAGTCACAAAATACAGGACCGACATTCAATTCTTAGAGAACGAACAGAGCGAGAGAAAAGATACAGTGTTGCTGTATCTAAAAACCTTAAGCTATTTGTTGGTGTTGCCAACATACAGTCAAATTCTTAAGGCCATCACGTGCATCTATACTTAGAAACTTAGCTTAGAAATATCTTCATAATGATGTAATCCTTTTCGTATTTTTTATTCTTGTGGATACAGACCCGTACACTTCATCTATAACGAAGACCGAAAAGGAAATACTTTTAGAAAAATCGTTATTTCAATGTATAGATAGATGAACGTGATATGGATGCACTTATGAACCTGTACTGTACTAATAACCAATCAGATTTCGTTATTTCCACATCTTCTCTCCGCTTAGCTTCAATAACGAAATCTGATTGGTCATTCAAACACATCTCCTCTCCTGTCCGCTTTGGTGGAAACCGGGCCTAACTCTTTTTGTGGATCGATTGACACAAGACAGTGACTTGCAATAATTTTAGCGTATTGATCCAATGATGTACAGTACAGGCATCCATATCACGTGCGTCTATACATTGAAATGTAAATAACGAAATCTGACTGATATTCAAACACATCTCCTCTCCTTTGGTGGAAACCGGACTTTATACGTACTTATTCAAAAGAATACTCACGCGCAAAGGAGAAGGGTAGGCCGTCCGACCACCGGAACTCTCCCTCGTGCACCGCGTCAGTCGCTCCGATCCAGTACACATCATCGACTCCTGCGCCGGGCCTGCAACCAACGAGGTTCCTTTAGCAATCCTTCATAGATTGACGTAAGTGGTAGGGGAATAAGCCTCAGGCTTGTATGATGTTAAATGAGTGGCCGAATGAGTGCAAATGAGTTAAATAAATGTAGTCTATTCAATCAATCAATCAATCAGCTTATTGCAGTCCACTGCTGGATGTAGGCCTCCCCAAGGGCACGCCAAAGCGCACGATCACCCGCTTTCCTCATCCAGCCACCACCAGCGACCTTCCTCAGGTCATCAGTCCACCTGGCAGGGGGGCGTCCCACACTACGTTTCCCGAGACGTGGTCTCCATTCGAGAACCCGTCTGCTCCAACACTCGTCGGTTCTGCGACAGACGTGGCCAGCCCATTGCCACTTCAGCTTGCTACACTTCTGGACGATATCAACTATCGATATCAACTATATAGATATACTGTGATATTCCAGCTCAGTGCTCGATATAAAAAAGAATAAGTCGATGGTAAAAGCAGTTGAGAAGTTGCTTGGTAAAATGGATTATTTGTATAGATATGTAAACTGTTGTGATTAAATTCGACCAATCCAAAATGGCCAACTAATACCTTGCCCATTACAGGCGCTACATTACCAACACTCTCTTTGTAGCTGCCTACTTGAAAACAAATTTTCTCAAGTTTAATTATCTTCAGACGGATGCTAAAATTAATCCAAACATCTCTAATATTTACTTTGCGTCGGAACATTTTAATTTAAGAGACCTCATCATGTACCATAGAAATGATGAGAGATGATAGAAACCATTTGTAAGTTTGGGAGGTTTGTTTGAAATCTCAATCCCATGTTCCTTGGGAAAGAGCTTTTGTATGTACGTACGTCTTAATCTTAGAATCGGATGTCTAAATGAAAATCATTTCACAACACTTGAGTGTAATTATTTAAAAACAAAAAGCTGGGTTTCTTTAATTTTTAAATGACCTAAGGGTTGTGCCACAAAGTCGATCATGCGTAACCGGATTTTTGGTGGAGCGGAATGTTTACCCCTAGGAAAGCTTGGGATATGGTTTGCAGCGCATAATATGCGATTGTCATCTTGATTACTTAAGAACTAATTTTTAGTCCAATTAAGCTAGTCGCAATCAATCAACATTATAGTTTCAGAGATAAAAATAAACCAACAAACAAAGCAAAAAGTTTTACCTAAATTTCTCTTTACAATATTGGAAATTCACATAAAATTCCCGAATAAACCCAACATTTGCTAATTACGAACAGATACATGATACGATACAGTGCGCAGCGGAAAATCTGACGGAAAATCGAGCACATTTTGTTCCCCGTATCATTTTACCTGTACCCGCAAATTGGGATAGTACGAATTATGTTGGAATAGCAACTGTACTGTGGCAATAGTCAGTAGGTAGGTTGATTTCATAATTACGAGTACCATCAACAATTCTATACTATCCATCATCACCGAGGGGCTCAAGCGTACCATAAAGATAGGGCAATCAGGCCATAGGGTGGTCAGGCCATAGATCAGGTAGAAGAGTGTATGTATTGATAGTGATTTGAAGTTATGATCGCATAGATGTTAGAGATTATAGAAAACGTAAGTATATTTTTTTACGATACCTAATACAAATGTTACAGAACTATTCTGAATTTAGTCTTAAAAAAGCATCTAGGAGATCAGAAAAATATTCCAGTATCACATTTGTTCAGATTCATGTAAACCTTAAGAAAAGTTAGACAAGAAGATATATTAAAAAAAAAGACGAAATACTTACGCATGTGCGAGCAGTTGGTCCACTATTTGCTGTTGCCTCTCATTTAAGATGCTGGCCAGATGCCCGCCAAGTCTCACACATTCTGCCTCTGCTTGTCGCCAAGCTCTCTTCGTTTCCCTCAACGCTGATATGCAAAAATCCCCTGACGAAACCCACCCGTAATCGCAATGCCCAACTATGTTCTCTACAGTCTTATCCATCCACCAGGCCTTCAGCCACATGGCAGAAGAATTCTTCTTGGCATTCAGACTTATGTTCAATCTTACAGAATTCCCTTCAGATATTATCTGGACACTCCGTAAAGGATCTCCAGGTTGCGAACAGTGCTTCCATTTCGACTCTCCATCTTGAAGACTCAGTTGCATCCCTTTACATAATACCTCGTCGTCTTCTAGCAGAATATTAGACACATCATTTTCTTTAGCTACCATTGGTCCTGTCCCCATTTGGAGACGCAAAGCCACTTTATTACCATACGGTAAGTGGATTTCGTATGAGCAGGTGAGTTTGGTTGTTGGGCCGACTTCGAACGAGCCGTTTCTTCCCGCCAGTAAGACATGGTGACAGTGGTCTACCAGGCGGTAAGTCGCGGCGAACGTGGGTCGGCCGTGGAGTTCAATAGTTGGGTTTTTGGGCCCAGCTTGGTAGAGAAACCTTCGGTTTGGTACAGGAACTGACTCCAACTTTCCACATAATGCTGGGGTGTTTGGAGCGAATCTGATGAAACCGCTTCCGCAAGGGACGTTCAATTTGTGGAGGTCTACAAGTATGGCACTTCTGGGTGAGGGTTGAGGCAGGATGAGGCGGCATCCGTGGTGGGGGATGTGGCCGGAATGCACTCGTCCAGCTCGCAACATTCGCAGTTTTATCGCACATTCTGGAACAATGAAATAATGTGTTATATAAATATGTATCGAGGTACTCTTAAATAATGGTAGGTACCATTTTGGTATTCGTAAATATATTTCCTAGCTAAGTAATCCGTTTGGTTTTTGAACTTGAGATATAATAATGTTAGAGATTCAATATATCTATTTAGCCTTTTTTAGACCTAAATATTTTAGGGTGTATATTTAAATTAGGTTTTTGTTGCCTAATTTAAGTATACACTCTAAAGTATGACTAAGTTGAAACACAAAACTTATTAATAAAAAATAATTTTACAAAGTACCCTGATATTAAATTAAGTTTGGTTTTAAATTCAACCATTCCATTACTAACAAAAATTAATGAAATATGTACAACCTAATAAAATAAATAAAATACAATCTATTTTTTTTTTTAATTTAGCCAGATGTCTTTCATATATATTCACATGAGAAAACTTATCATTACACGTTTTACAATTACAACTGCGCCTCACATAGCTATTTGCCACATAACAGGCAGTTCTCATTTTGATGCTAAATAAAGACTTTAAATAAAGACTTTTTGCTACAATAACAAAATAAATATATTATTGAAGTCTAATGAATCGACCATTTCTCTACTGAAATACCTCATTAGTGCCAATCAGGATCACATTCTAGTCGGAATACTCATTTGACTGACAATGAGTTCTGTGTACTATATATACAGAGTTAGTTTGTCGGAATGTCTGTCGCTCTTTTAACCACATCACGACAAAAATCGAAAAAAATAAAATACCTTAATCTGAATCAGGGATGTTGCGGATGACGATTTTTTCACATCCGCGGATGTAAATGCGGTTGCGGATTTTTTAAGGCACACATCCGCGGTTGCGGATGTTTCACATCTTATATAAATATACTTAGTATATGAATGAAGAATAAAAACAATGATAAAGTAATTATTAACATATGAATACAGGCATACAATATTATAAAGTAATCCACAGCGCAAACAAACACGTAATGATTTATTTACATGAAACAAATGATGCACCACAACAAACGCGTCGGTTTTGTCATCAATTTTTTCGCTCCCATTGGTCATTTTCACGTGCGAACGGCATGCGCCATTCGCCGGCCCCGCCCAATCAATTTCTATCTTGTTGCAACTTGTATTACATTCGCATCCGCATGAAAATCCGCATTGATTATTGCGGATGCGGATATAGATGTCCAAATTTATGCGGAAGCTCCGCATTTGCGGATGCGTATGCGAATATTCGCAACATCCCTGGTCTAAATTATGCTTCTTTTTAACATGCGGAATGTCATATTCCCAAAAAAGAAGATTAATCGAGGAACACATAATAAAGCCAAATGGCTTGCAAATGCAAACCGCTAGATGTTATTGCATGTGTTTTCAAAACTGTTGATTTCGTACAGTGAAATGGTATCCTTACAAAAAGTTTGTTATCGATTATTATCTATACTATTATTATAAAGAGAGAAGTCCGTATTGACTGACTGACTGACTCATCAACGCACAGCCGAAACTACTGAAGCTAGAAACATCAAATTTACACAGTAGATTACTCTTATGATATTGGCAAGCAATAAGAAGGGATTTTAGAAAATTCTCCCTCTAAAGGGGAAAGAGGAGGTTTCAAGCTTGTATGAAAGTCCGTCATTATAAAAGTTGGAATCATGAAAATTTTGATTTAGACTGTTTCAGCATTTTATCAAAATCTCTATTTTGAGGGGGACAGTAAGGATTCAATGTTTGTATGGAAAGTCTGTCATTTCTAAAGGTAGGAATTTGAAAATTTGGATTTAGTCTGAGATTAATTCTAAATATTTATAAAGCAAACAATAAAAAAACGTTGTACTTAAGTAGTATTGCTGTTGTTGTGTTTGTTACTTCCTCTCAAAATCACGCATGTGAAGACACGGGCAAAAGCAAGTTGTAAGTAAACAGAATTATTAATTACACTACAAACAAACCACGATTATGTGATAATGAGGTATGTAGTTATGTACTAAGTAAGTATATTGATTGTGTAACTGTGGTTATATTGGCAAATCTATTTACGTTGTTATTGGCGTAATACGAGTACAGTTAAGTGCCCCGGAGACGGTCAAACGGTTTGATTCAAACACGTAAAGTTTGGTTTGACTCAAACCATTTTGATCGTTTACAAATGTGGTTTGAACGGTTTGTCAAACATTTACGTGTTTCAATCATGTTTGATGCAATTTCATATTTTTGTTGTGTTTGACGCGTCAGAAGTGTAATTACGACAGCAGCGTACAGAATCAGACTGCGCAGAGCCGTTTGACAAACCGTTCAAACCGACCTCAAATGGTTCGAGTCAAACCGTTTGACCGTCTCTGGGGCCCTTTAGAATTTGATATGTAACTACGTAAATCCTATTTGCCCAAATGTAAGATCAAACAACTGTTGAGGGTGCCGTCAGCCGCAGGCACGTAAGGATACGGAAACCAGGATTCACGCAAATGTTGGTAAATATTGTTAAGGTACGTGTATAAAATTGTGTGTTGTGTTGTACAAGTACTTCTATGAAAGGTTAACTAAAATTGCGAAAAGGTCGGCGTCTTATTACGCCGTGTGGTGATGGCAGAGTAGAATACATTTGTCACCAACCCCTCCTCTACCCGTGGGTGTCGTAAGAGGCGATTTAGGGACTACACATTGAACAGGGAACGGGCAGCAGCGCTCTCTAGTAACCTTTTAATCTGCGATCTCCAACCCTCCTGTCAAGCGTGGAGATTATGGCAAAACCCTCCACTTAAGTGGAGGAGGCTCATAGTTCAGCAGTGGACTGTAACGGGCCGTTGATTTCATTTTGATTTGAGGCGTCTTATTAAACTATGTTCCTGTAATTATATTGACGAATCAAAAAAGTACTTGACGCTCGGTGTAGCAGTGAGCAACCCAGGTTGTGGGTAAGTATCATGTGATAATGTTGATGGAAAATGCGTTTGGAATTCAAAACCTCCCAGGAAGTAGGTAAGCTGAAATGAAACTGACAAATTGAAAAAGAAATTAGGACTTTCATACAAATTGACGCGATCAGCTGATTAGTTTGTATGAGAAATAAAAAGATGCTTACACGTTGATATATGTATGTCTGTCTATATACTGTACAATTCAACTTGTACAATTGAAAAACCTTTGTTAACTGAAATAAATTGCTTTATTCACGAAACCAGAGGTTACATGCTGATTATAGCTTTACATTGCTATATAAAAGAATTATATTATTTCATTATAATGTATACTTGGTCGCACACTACGGCCCCACATTCGTGACTCTGTTGCTCTTTTTCCACTTATTTGAAAAAATAACAAATACAAATTAAAACAAATCATGCAGCCAGCATCAAATTACATGGCCAGCACGCGGACCATCGTGGCCCTACTGGATACGGGTAGTGCAGGACCGGTTATTGTGGAGACCCTTGGGGGACGGCTTTGTTCAACAGTGGATGTCTTCAGGCTGAAATCGATATGTTTTTTTTAATGTAAAATAGGTTCGCGTTTGACCACAGTCTCACCTGATGGAAAGTGATGACGAGGTCGAAGATGATACACGCTCACCCTTAAGATGCCTATTCACTCTTGCCTTGAATACACCAAGATTATAAACTCCGGAAACACAGACGCCGGAAGAGCATTCCACTCTCTCTCGTGCTGTACGCACCAAAAAAGACGACGCAATACGTTTAGTGCGGACAACGGGAAATTCAACCACGTGGCTGAAGGTGGATGACGGGATAAGATCGTGAAGTGCCTGGGCACACTCTCCATGATACACCTTATAAAATACCGAGAGGTTGGCAAGTTTGCGCCGATGCTCCAAGCTCTGAAACTTGGTTCCAGAGAGCGCAATGTCGCCAATGAGTCTCCTAGCTCTTCGGTCTACTGAATCCAATGCATCCAGCTGATACTTGGCAGAGCCATCCCACAAGTGGCAGCCAATGATATTATATACAAGAGGTGCAGATACGCCACCAACGCATGAAACGCGTGCCGTGAATTGGTCCTAATTGTGACCACTGCAGTCAGTCGAGCTGTGACCTGTCATTGTGAGCGCACGTGTCGA
This sequence comes from Carpatolechia fugitivella, assembly GCA_951230895.1. NCBI lineage: Eukaryota > Metazoa > Arthropoda > Insecta > Lepidoptera > Gelechiidae > Carpatolechia > Carpatolechia fugitivella. The sequence continues at coordinate 15,066,353 of OX579658.1, read as the reverse complement.
CTACCTACTAAAAAAAAGTTAAAATGCCTTCCTGTGTGTTTAGAAAATGCAAAATTACGACTAGAAGATAAAATAAAGATGAAGGGATATCATATCACAAATAAGTGTATAAAAATATTTAAGTTTTAAACAGATAAATCAATAATTTGTAATTTTAATGAATCACAGCTTGTTTCCAAACGATAACGGGGCGAACTATTCGCGGTTATAGGTACTGATTTTGTAATAGCGGCCTCTTTCACTCTAACGTTTTGTCTATTTCCTGTCGCACTTATAGCATGTGTTTAGATATACAATGTTATTCAATATGTATGTATATCATATGATCATGACGTATCTTTCTTAAAATATCATTGGTGGCAGCAGTATGTGTTACACGTGTGGTATAAAGTGGACTTTCCGCACTATAATAATTATTACCACATGGATTATAGCATCATAAACATCTTACAGCACCTGTAAAGCCTAGTACGTAGTAAACGAATGACCTTGTGACATTATGCTGTGTTTACGCCCTCCAGTGCAACATTGTGCGGTTTGTAGCTTTGTGACGTCACCGCTATAAAATAAGTTACATACCATACGGTAGCTGAGTTTGGTGACTGCAGCAATAACTGGTCATGGTTCTTTTAACAAACATCTATATGTCCTAGGTGTTACTGACAGCCCCCTTTGCAGAGCCTGCTTGGAGGCAGAAGAAACGGCCGCTCATGGAGTGCACGGGAGTGGCGGACTACAGGGCTAAATACCTCGGTCAAACGAGGGACCTTCCAGGGATAACCGGTAATGTAAAGGGCTTACTGGGTTTCCTGGAAGAGTTGGGTTGGCTCGAATGACACCGCATTCCCACCCACACGCAAAATAGGCGCATTAGACGTCGAGTTGCGGAAACCAGCCCGTAATGACTATGACTATGACTATGACGGTAGCTGACATGAGTTTTTTATTCATGTCTACATCTTGACCAGATTTTGGAAACGCGTCTTGCCCCGGAAGTGAAGCGAACACAAACTCTTTGATATAACATCACACTACAATAATATTATACAACGTTAAAGTATGTTTGGATGTTTGTTCCGCATTCACGCCTAAAGTAATGAACGGATTTGGATGAAATTTGGAATGGAGATAGTTTGTACCTTGGATAACACATAGGTTATTTTTTACGGGTAATCTCTTATTTCTAAGGGAAAATCTTACATAACGCGAGTGTTGCCGCGGGTGGACCGCTATAGTTAAAAATAAATAAATAACATATCTTGTAAACTCGAAAGACAATATTGGTCCTTATTTTTTTAAATGGAACTATCGATCAGTTATAATAGAGCCCCACCAAAAAAACGGGTCTTATTCAGGTATATTTTATCTCGTAAGATTTAACTAAATATCCCATGTCTAAGATTCTGTCGTCTAAGTTCAAAATAGTTTACTGGTCTCTCTAGTGGCTAGGACTAATCGCCTTACTGTTTAATGTTTGTATAGCAACCTCGCACCTCGACTGTACTAACAAAGCTTACACTGTTGTTGCATAGTTGTGAGTTTGAGCTACAAAGTTCGACTCATTCCAGGTGCAGGTGTATGTGTATGATGCAGCACTTGCAATAGCTTACGTTTACAAAAATTGTTGTTGTCACAAAATGCTGGCACGTGGATTGATTTTGTAAGCAAAATTGTAAAATCTCATATTCTGTACGAGCACCACAGCACCCAAACGGCAATTTGCCAATAATTACTGAGTCTCGAACTGAGTTTTTATGAGCACTCGATTTTTATTTTGATAATTTATTGTATATACCTTCGTATTTCTTTACTAAGTAACATTTATCTACTTTTTGCCTTGGACAGTTCTTTTAGTCCGCTAAGTAATTGCTATCTATATGTGGAGACTTATAATTAGCATTAGTTTATTAATTTGTATACATAATGTAAAATTCAGCTGTTAGTCTTCCTAAAAATAAATAAATAAATAATATATTATGCCCCTACTGAAGGGCTCGAACATAGGTTCGTTAGGAGGTTAGGAGTTCCAGGATAGCCTGGAGTAGGGCGATCAAGCCTTAGTCAGACACAACCTTTGAATTTCTTCGCAGGAGTGTGCAGGTTTCCTCACGATGTTTTCCTTCTCCATAAGAGCGTCGAATAAACGTACATACGTCATCACCTGTACAACTGGAGCACATCAGTTACTTTTACTTTGAAATTCGAAGAAACAAAAGACGATCGCTTCATTCCCGAGTCCCGAGGCGACGCGCGTCAGAAATCTTTGCTTTGAAATAACTTATTTCTCCTACTCTTCCCGTGGGTGTCGTAAGAGGCGACTTAGGGACTACACATTGAACAGGGAACGGGCAGCAGCGCTCTCTGATACAGTAACCTTTTAATCTGCGATCTCCAACCCGCCTGCCGAGCGTGGAGATTATGGCAAAACCAAACACTTAAGTGGAGGAGGCTCATAGTCCATTAGTGGACTGTAACGGGCCGTTGATGTTGATGATGTTGAACTTATTTCTCAATAGATATTTTTTCTTGGTTTTTGTTTTGACGGGAAGCAGCGCCCTAGCCACTTCACCACGGACGTACTTACGAGTACTACATACAACTTAACATTTAAATAAATATAAATATGTGGAGACACCTCACCCATCTAATCCCAAACTAAGCTAAGCTTGTACTATGAGTATTAGACAGCTGATATACCTATGTATACATTAGTCTTTCGGTGCCCGCATCCAGCAGCTTCTCGCTATACAACAGTCCTCATCATCGTGTGGGTTGTAAAGTGGACAACCGACCTCACGAACCCTGGTGTCAGTGTTATAGAGCCGCCAAAGGGCACTGACTTGGCTCATGTAACGACTAGATAGTAGCCGGGACCAACGGCTTAACTTGCCTTCCGAAGCACGGAATCATCTTTCCTTTCGCACAATCAGGTGATTCAGCCTGCAATGTCCTAAAGAGATTTTTGCTTGACAGTGTCCCCCCGCCGGGAATCGAACCCGGAACCTCCGTAATAGCGTTGACATCTCGACCACTCGGCCACGGAGGCTGTTAGCTTCTCGCTATTCAACAGAACAGTGTAGTAAAATATCTAAATATAAATAGTTTTATCTCGAAATCTACCAAAATGTATGTAGCCTAACTTTATTATAACTAATACTTATGCTAAAGAAACCCAGTCGAATGTAAAAATCCCTCATTCTCAATGCGGTTCTTGTCGCGCGAGACATTATTCATAGAAATGTTTTCTACCCTCGGACAACGACATTTGGTCAGACTGTCGACCTTTGAGTGACTATGTTCCAGGAATTGTGATTAAGTTTACGCAAGAAAATAATACTGACAATGAAAAAAGTAACTAGCTATCTGCCTGTAATAATAATATTATTAACTAATAATAATAATAACATATTGTGTTGACGACCTTATAACCGATACGTTGAGGTTTTCTCACAATAAAAAGTTGAATCAACTTCGTTGGTAGCACACCTGCCTGGAAAGCTTGGGGTACAAATAAATTGAGGAAAGGCAACAGGCGGCCTTAGCGATCTAAGTGATTTCTTCAACCATTGGGCAAAATAAAATCATTAAATTAAGAATAAAAGGCGGGTGTGAAAAAAAAAAGAATTTTAATTATAGAGTAAAATATAGTATATGTATAGTATATGTGTGTATAGTATATTTAAGTATACACCGTGAAACTTTAATTGCAATTTGGCCCATTCTTTCAAAAATTTTTGATTTCAAAAACGATGCCATTTTCGTAATTAACGTCCCCAAAAACCGACAAAAAAACAAAAAAACGACACCCATATTGATATTTAGACCCACCGAACCCCCAATAGGACCACCATTTCACGTCCACCATGAAGGATTTTAAAATCGTTATTGTTTTTGTAATCAGCGACCCAATAAACCATACAAACGATACTTATGTTGATTTTCAGACTTTGTCACCCCATTTCCCCCTTATAAGGGTTGAATTCTGAAAAAAACTGAAACACGTATCTATTCATTTATTGATAGGAGTACTCCTGTGAAGTTTCGAATAAAATAGTGAAACTAATCTTGTTTCCCCATACAAACTTTGCAACCCCGTTTCACCCCTTTAGGAGATGAATTTTGAAAAATCCTTTCTTAGTGCACCCCTAGACCTTTCAAGGAACCTACGTGCCAAATTTGGAATCTCTACCCCCGCGGGTTGGGCTGTGCGTTGATATGTCAGTCAGTCAGTCAGTTTCTTCTTTTATATATATAGATTTCGTGTTATTTGTTTGATAAATTAAAGACGACATAGTAGATAGAGCAGACGCAAGAGGTCCTGGGTTCACGTCCTGGCTGAAGTTTGAAGGGTTTGGTCTGTTATTAGTTAATTTGTCATTGTTTTTATAGTTTACTTGATATAAGAAATCCTAGTAAAAGCTTTGACTTTATAAAATTTTGTTATAAGTACTAACTTGATTCGCTTTTGTGGTATTTGTATCTAACTTCAAACGAAAAAGGAACTTTTGTAAACTTTTCTCAGTATTTCATGTTTTAATCAATTTTCACTTTTAGAGCTTATGCTATTTTTAAATTGCAAAATAGATGCTAAGCTTTTTTTTAATCTGCAACATCGTTCACGAGACGTTGTCGTGATAGCCTATTAAGCTTTGCAACTACGCTACTGAGAATAAAATTTACCAATCTCAAGGGATAAAGTTCGCTGTATTGATTGTCACAGAATTATGCAGAACATGAAATAGTAAACAGTGGTGTCATTTCGGCATACGCCCAACTAAACAAAACAAAAAATTTGTCCTATCACTTCCTATCATTTTTAATTGAAAAGGGACCGAAGATCATCGGTCCATATTTCTTGTTTTAGTACCTACCTAAACACCATGACGAATAAAAATCCACTAAAATAGGAATAAATTAGACAGTTAGTCGTGAAGTCAAAGACAAAAACAAAACCGATGATCTTCGGTCCCTTTTCAATTAAAAATTATAGAAAGTGACAGGACTAATTTTAGTTTAGTTTAGTTGGGCGTATGCCGAATCGACACCAGTATTGACAGAAGAATACCCCAAGAAGACACGATGACGGCAAGCAAACTCATCATCATCATATAATGGTTCAGTCTACATTAAGTGATAATTTTATTATCAATGCAACATGCCACTGCGCATATTGTGGCCCAGTAGCCGCCACAAAGCTGCTGACCACCACACAAAGGATGTTGTAGAGTATTTTAATATAAAACGTGGCAAAACAGGGTTCAGTCCGTGGGACATGGTATTTATGTATTTATATAATTTATATTATAAAAACTGGAAAATGGTTACAAGGATTCGAAATGGAAAGGATAACTGAGCTTTTCACTGTTAGAGATCAGGACATGAAGTGAGGAATTTAGCAGAAAAAAGACAAAATCGAAACGTAAGAAATCTAAATTTGAGAATGAATTTAAAATGAAAGATAAAACTGCCAGTTTATTTTGGCATTTAGTCTCCTTAGTGAGCCCACTTCTTAGTGAACATCTCGGAGGAAAAAGGGTGAACATGATAATCTTGGATAAACTTTCGTCCTTATTATTGACTAACTTTAAAATCTTAATTAAAATAAAGACTTCATTTCAAATGCAGTTGGTAACAAACGTATTCTTGAATATACAGCTTCAAATTTACCAAAATACAATAGCAAATATTATAAAATACCTCCGTTGGACGTATAATACCCCGGAAACATTCAAGAGCCCCTGAGGTGTGCTATGGACGCTGTGATGGCCCAATGCCGAGCCTGAAGTCTCAGGCTGTCAGTTATGCTGTGATATATTTGTTATAATTTATAATGTGATCGTCTAGTAATTATTTTCTTGGTGGATAATTCTGTAAAACTTGATTTTACTTTTTGTCCTTGCTAAACATAATAAGCAAACGAAAAGGGTTCAAAGAAAGTTTCTGTGTCGAGCTCTACCACAGCGACTTCCTGTGAATGAAGTTTTATCATATAACCCCAAAAAGAGTTTCCGCGTTGAACTCAACCCACGCTTTCTGGGACACATGATCCCAGCCAGCCGCAAGCAGGTTATAGCGAGCCAACGTCAGCGACTTCCCTTGTAGATTAAAGTGTCAGCTCTCTGTAAACTTGAGTATTGCTGTGCACCCGGCTACGCCTTCTGGAACACAGTGATTCCAGCCGACTTTGCAAGTAGCCCTCTGGGTTGTGCCAAGGATAGTGAGACTCGCATTGTTGTTTTATGTTACGTAACTTTTATTATTTTTATATTCTGTATCTCGTAGTCAGACCCGAGAACAGTAGCTGCCTCTTTATATTTTAGAATGCATTCATTTAGTTGGTTTGTGTTTTATTTTGTGTGTGTGAGTGGCCACTCGTGAGGTCAGCTATAGCGCTTTTGTTTGTTTGCAGAGCTCATTTCTCAATGACACCGCGCAGTGTATACTAAAGTATTAGCAGAGTCTTTTAGGCAAAATTTAATATTTTATAACTTCTCTTTATCATGGAATGTTTGCAAGGATTAGGTATTTGAAGCAACTTTATTGAGTAAATTATAGTTGCTTTAACCTAGATCTTGATAATGTCTTTAATTCAAAATTAAGGTTATTATTAATGCAAGTGAATTTGTAATTTAGAGTAAGGCTTAAGGTGAATTTAAGGGCAGATTTACTTATTTATGAAAAATTATAGATTATTTTATTTAGAGGAGAGATGAGGAAAACACAAGATAAATTAAATTATAAACTTTAGTTTATTATTCTTTTCTTTACTTTTAATTTAATCTGATTTAAATCGAGGAATCCGAAGAACGGTATTCCTTGACCCTCTGTTCGATTTCTAGGCCAAAAGTATTCTAATGAAGGGGAAAAACGAACAGAAAAAGGAAAAAACCCCTTAGGCCAATTATTATCACTACTGCTATAACATTTAGTTGTGATTCAAATTATGATTAAGTGCTAAGAAGTTTTATAGTAATAATAGCTCTATCTGAGTATAGTTTATGTCAATATCGAAGCGTAAAATACAGCGAAGAAAATAGGAATAGAAAAATAAGATTATCTTTGGGCTTTAAAATATAATTTTGTATGATATGCAACTTTGGATTTAATGTTCGAGTAATATTATGAATATTGTTTAAAATTGGAACTTTTATTGAATTATTTATTTATGTAGCTTTAAGTTTTAAAACCCAAAGTTCTTTGTACTCCCTGTCACTGACTCTATGATTAATCAACACTTAGAAATACACTGCACTATCGCTTCGACGCTCCCGGCTTGGTCTCTCGCTCTGCGTTGACTGTCCCTATCCTCGTTCCCCTACCCTATCTCTAACATCTAATCTCCGCCTACAACCCTAACCCTAAATCTTAACATCTAATTGGTCAGCTAAGTTCGGCTACTCTCCATTGGTCGATCCGTCGATCTTGATTGGCCGGCTGCTCCCGCGCACCGACGCGCGACGCTTCTCCTTGCAAACTCTCCTGTTGCCATGCGCGCCATCGTCAACTTCGCCTCAATGAAAGCCCTGCCGACGTCACTCAGGCTTCAGCGTTTCATATGACTTCATAGCCGCTGCTATGCTTAGGACTTCATGTAGACAGCCTGGAATTTAGAAGCAAAATCCTTTGCGTAATCCATTTCTATTATATATACACATATTGTTAATAATATGTAATTTGTTATACACAGTGTTACACCATAGGTGGAACATGTTTAATATTATCTTTGTGATAAAGTCATATCAATTAGGGTTTTGTTTATATGAATAATATAATTATGAAACTCGTTTAACATAAGACATAGTTGAGTTTTGTCTTAGGACTTAGAGTCGTACTTTGCATAGCAAACCATAGTGGCAGTTTCACCCTTTTTATCTTAACATTATTTTGTCTTGTCTGACATCTGTTTGGTGTAAAAGTTTTGGGTCGATAAGGATTTCTCTATCTTCCTACACGTGCTACAGCAAAACCATTGAACTTTATCTGCCTATTGTTTGGTGGTAATTTATATTTCTTCGTACCGTCTGTCTTGTGATGCCGCTTCCCGGGGTGTTTAGATATTTCCGTTTAAAAATATCGGTTTATTACTTACTGACAAAAGACCTCTGGCAGTTTTAATTTTTATTGTTGCCAAATGTGCATTTCTCGAAGCAATACTACTAACTTTTACTTGTCTTTCTCACGCTCATCTTAATGGCGCGTTCGGTACCATCACATCCCTCTCCCTGTGGACAGTTAGAAATCTTATTCTCTAACTTTCTACATCAAATCCTAAATCAATGGTGCTAACGCAGCCCATTAACTCGTATAGTACCTAAAACTACCTACATAACTACCTACCTATCTATTGAATGCAAGCCTAACCTAAACCTAACCGTAACCTATCAAATAACTACAAGTTATCCGCATTGTGTCGAAAAGAACTGAAGAGAAAAAAAGAAAATACCAACCTATCAACCCTAGGCTAAAACTAATTCATTTCCTACCTAGCCTACCTAAACAAAAATACTAAAGTCTAACTTCCTAAGTCATTTTTCAAGATATACCTTACCTATAGTCAACATCATTGTCCACATTACCATTTATATAGGGCTATTAATTTATTCATTCTCACTTGGGTTTATTAAACATTTAAATAAATGTATTGGCATTATTATTATTTTGCCCTTGATTTCATTTGTAAGTTTAAATTACTCATTTTTTATGATAAATGGCTCCGATTGTATATGGTTTATTGTAAAAATGTGTTAATCTTTGTCAAATATTTTATCAGCTTCTTATTTTTTTTTATAGTTCTCAGCTTGATAAAATCATCAATTTCTAATATTTATTAAATTATGTTTCGTATTTATACTGTCGTTTAGCGACTGTACAACATAGCTGTAAATACCAACTATACTTAATGCATTACGAAAATTTCTTGTCTTTTAAAACAAATACCAAAGTTTAACCTGTTTCGTTTTACACTACTAAGCTTTGTCCTGTTAAGTGATACATTTCCATGATTTAACTTCAGAAAACATCAAATTTTCCTTAAATTGTTTGCTATTAATCATGATATACTTATTATTTGCAAAACAATATACTTTATCAATTTTTATAGCGATTCTATTTCAAAAGTGCTTTTAGTACAAATTCTCAATGAATGCTAGTTTATATAATTAAATTTCGTAGCATTTTATTTTCAAATCCACTCATCTTAAAAATATGTCTTTCTAAATTTATGTTTTTTTTTTATGAGTTATATCGATTTGATGGTACAGTGTAGACCACTGTCTAAATTGTCACTGCAATTAAAATAACGCCTCTCCCAAATCAAACATATCCCGTAAATTTATGTCTTTGTACTAGTTAGTACTGCTAATCTCATCTTACTTTGGCGTTTTAATAAGTTCATCTTATTTTGGCGCTTTTACTATGTATAGGTAAATATAAGAGGGTTTTTTTTTTATAAATTAATTTATTCGATTAAATCAACGTATTCTACCTGAATCAACCTGTATTGTATATTTCTAACAATAATACTCTCAAAAGTTTCATTCGCATCCTTTATCTCCGTATGTGTTATCTCAAATAACAACATAGCTTTAAGATACAACCATCGTATTCAGAAACCTTGATTAGCTTGTAATTTGCCTCACAATAAAATTTTCCAAATTTCACTATCACAACTCGTATGATTTATAATTTACTTTAATTTCTAGAATTAAACAAGTTATTATACTTGTAGATCTTGGCCTCTAAAACAAGTGTCCATATGATTGGATCATCATCATCAATATCATTGCCGTAAGAGTTTATTTACTCATCATCATCACCTGCTGACATATTCATCTAAGTCTCCACTGTAGAGCTTATAATTTACATACATACACATACATACAAATATGTATCTCTTTTTCTGAAGGTAATTAAGACCTACATTCCTTTATTCGCTGAGAACCAAACATACTATCATAACAAACTAGTTGTTAATTTTTATTTGAAAATTAATATTTTGTCACTTAAGACACTTCTGTTCTGACATATATTTCCTTTGATTATTTATTTATTTATTAATTTGTCTAAAAGTTCAGAGGACTAACTCAGTATGTTTTTTAATATAATAATATTTAAATGCTTTTTATTCTGATCAATGTCAATTGCTTTTTAAAATTTTCTTTATTTATAGCGTTTGTAGATATCTCTTAATGAATACTAGTCCATCATAATCTGATGCTATTGACTTAGTATCGACCTCTGAAAAACTAAATTACATTTAGTTAAACTTTATTAAAGTTTACTTGTTAGCTCTTAAGTTACAAATTTGCTTTAATTTATTCTTTTCTACTATCTTTATAAGTACTCGTGTGACTTTATCATTTAAAGTAAGTACTTTATTATAGTTACACAAGTTGTGTTACTCTGATTTTCCTCTAATTTTATTCTACTTGCTTACATAATAAAATAACGTAAGATCTGACGTTCGAATTATTGTTTCGTCAGACTGTCGTTCTAAGTCAAGCCAGAGACGTTGACTTAAAAGTTTTGATCTTCTTCTATATCGTGTGGGTTATAAGGTCAAACAACTACTCGTCATTATTCTGACAACTATTTACGACTTCTGATTAAGGACCCGGTCTTGTGGCTTTAAGACTCTTTCTCACCGCTGCAAAGGCCTTTCCTAAATAAAGATAAACTTATACTTTTCTACAAACTACAACTTCTAATTATCTTTTTTTTATGTGTGCTATATTTTATTAAGACCGCTTAAATATACTTATTTAAGTCGTGATGGGGCAAATTAGGCTTATTCTAATTTATATAGTAAGAATTTTTCTTTACAACCCCTTTATTTTCTCATCTTATTAACATTTTGTCAATAATGTTATGTTTAAGATGATAATTATTTACTGATAATTTGTATGCTAACTCTTTCGTCAAACATACACTGATTTAGTTAAACTGAGATTAATAATCAAAATTGTCATTATGTGTAATGAACACGAGTCACTTGTGACATACTTAGCACGCTCATACATACGCAATACATATATTACATACCCATACCTACTTGCGCATAAGATATATTTCTTAATTTTATTTAAAAGTCTTTTAATCATCATTTTATCATCATAATTTTATTGTGCTGGACGCAGGCCTATATGCGTCACTAATTGTATTAATTATTGTCGTTTGCACTAATAAACACTTTCTTCTCTATTTGTTTACCTTTCTTTAGAATGTAAGATGAGTGAACGTGGTTATAATTATACATTCATACATATATTTCGCGTTTTCTTTACTCTATTGTGCAATGAACGTTCAATCATTCAATACGACCTTGCCATTATTTACTAACGCCAAATTCTAATGTCTTAGAAATATTATGTTATTACTATTTATTCGTTATTTAATCTAATGAAGCACATTATTTTGAGTGGTTTAACTTAATTTGTGTCTTACTCATAAATCACATCAAATTCTTAAGGTCTTGATTTGTTTTACTTTATTGATTTTGTTAGATTTTTACTTCAAAACTAGTCTAAATTCGCGTCATATACTAATTTTGTTAACTAAACACGCGACAATCGAACACAAAACAATTACACCTTCAATAAATGGAATAAAATCAAAATATATAACAAGATGTCAGACAATACGTCCTGTAAAACACATGTCATGCAAAAGTGTACATTACCGCTTCGATATTTCAATCTATTTGATTTTCTTTAGATGACTTATTTCTGTGTTTTTTTTTTTAATATTTCTTTACTTTACTTTCAATTCCTCTTTATTTACTTTTATTTAATAAGTAATAAATTCTCCTCTCCCAAATATTTCGATTAAAGAAATATTTTATAATATTAATAAGTTCTCAAATGTTTAGTTTCTTGTACAATATTAATAGCAATAAAAGTTTCTCTTTAAAATATTTAAATTATTATTTCATTTTAAAATATTTAATAATAATAAACCCTTTCTCAAATTCAGCCTTTCTTTAAAACTTTGATAATTTACGTATTACAATTTTACTTACTTTATCACACCAATTGAAATATTTGTTCTACGTTGTGTATTTTTTATTTAGTTCTTTTCTAGTTGTGTCCTATTTTATTTTTATTTTTAGACACAATGTTCTAGATCCTGGTCACGGCACCACGTGTGATGGCCCAATGCCGAGCCTGAAGTCTCAGGCTGTCAGTTATGCTGTGATATATTTGTTATAATTTATAATGTGATCGTCTAGTAATTATTTTCTTGGTGGATAATTCTGTAAAACTTGATTTTACTTTTTGTCCTTGCTAAACATAATAAGCAAACGAAAAGGGTTCAAAGAAAGTTTCTGTGTCGAGCTCTACCACAGCGACTTCCTGTGAATGAAGTTTTATCATATAACCCCAAAAAGAGTTTCCGCGTTGAACTCAACCCACGCTTTCTGGGACACATGATCCCAGCCAGCCGCAAGCAGGTTATAGCGAGCCAACGTCAGCGACTTCCCTTGTAGATTAAAGTGTCAGCTCTCTGTAAACTTGAGTATTGCTGTGCACCCGGCTACGCCTTCTGGAACACAGTGATTCCAGCCGACTTTGCAAGTAGCCCTCTGGGTTGTGCCAAGGATAGTGAGACTCGCATTGTTGTTTTATGTTACGTAACTTTTATTATTTTTATATTCTGTATCTCGTAGTCAGACCCGAGAACAGTAGCTGCCTCTTTATATTTTAGAATGCATTCATTTAGTTGGTTTGTGTTTTATTTTGTGTGTGTGAGTGGCCACTCGTGAGGTCAGCTATAGCGCTTTTGTTTGTTTGCAGAGCTCATTTCTCAATGACACCGCGCAGTGTATACTAAAGTATTAGCAGAGTCTTTTAGGCAAAATTTAATATTTTATAACTTCTCTTTATCATGGAATGTTTGCAAGGATTAGGTATTTGAAGCAACTTTATTGAGTAAATTATAGTTGCTTTAACCTAGATCTTGATAATGTCTTTAATTCAAAATTAAGGTTATTATTAATGCAAGTGAATTTGTAATTTAGAGTAAGGCTTAAGGTGAATTTAAGGGCAGATTTACTTATTTATGAAAAATTATAGATTATTTTATTTAGAGGAGAGATGAGGAAAACACAAGATAAATTAAATTATAAACTTTAGTTTATTATTCTTTTCTTTACTTTTAATTTAATCTGATTTAAATCGAGGAATCCGAAGAACGGTATTCCTTGACCCTCTGTTCGATTTCTAGGCCAAAAGTATTCTAATGAAGGGGAAAAACGAACAGAAAAAGGAAAAAACCCCTTAGGCCAATTATTATCACTACTGCTATAACATTTAGTTGTGATTCAAATTATGATTAAGTGCTAAGAAGTTTTATAGTAATAATAGCTCTATCTGAGTATAGTTTATGTCAATATCGAAGCGTAAAATACAGCGAAGAAAATAGGAATAGAAAAATAAGATTATCTTTGGGCTTTAAAATATAATTTTGTATGATATGCAACTTTGGATTTAATGTTCGAGTAATATTATGAATATTGTTTAAAATTGGAACTTTTATTGAATTATTTATTTATGTAGCTTTAAGTTTTAAAACCCAAAGTTCTTTGTACTCCCTGTCACTGACTCTATGATTAATCAACACTTAGAAATACACTGCACTATCGCTTCGACGCTCCCGGCTTGGTCTCTCGCTCTGCGTTGACTGTCCCTATCCTCGTTCCCCTACCCTATCTCTAACATCTAATCTCCGCCTACAACCCTAACCCTAAATCTTAACATCTAATTGGTCAGCTAAGTTCGGCTACTCTCCATTGGTCGATCCGTCGATCTTGATTGGCCGGCTGCTCCCGCGCACCGACGCGCGACGCTTCTCCTTGCAAACTCTCCTGTTGCCATGCGCGCCATCGTCAACTTCGCCTCAATGAAAGCCCTGCCGACGTCACTCAGGCTTCAGCGTTTCATATGACTTCATAGCCGCTGCTATGCTTAGGACTTCATGTAGACAGCCTGGAATTTAGAAGCAAAATCCTTTGCGTAATCCATTTCTATTATATATACACATATTGTTAATAATATGTAATTTGTTATACACAGTGTTACACCATAGGTGGAACATGTTTAATATTATCTTTGTGATAAAGTCATATCAATTAGGGTTTTGTTTATATGAATAATATAATTATGAAACTCGTTTAACATAAGACATAGTTGAGTTTTGTCTTAGGACTTAGAGTCGTACTTTGCATAGCAAACCATAGTGGCAGTTTCACCCTTTTTATCTTAACATTATTTTGTCTTGTCTGACATCTGTTTGGTGTAAAAGTTTTGGGTCGATAAGGATTTCTCTATCTTCCTACACGTGCTACAGCAAAACCATTGAACTTTATCTGCCTATTGTTTGGTGGTAATTTATATTTCTTCGTACCGTCTGTCTTGTGATGCCGCTTCCCGGGGTGTTTAGATATTTCCGTTTAAAAATATCGGTTTATTACTTACTGACAAAAGACCTCTGGCAGTTTTAATTTTTATTGTTGCCAAATGTGCATTTCTCGAAGCAATACTACTAACTTTTACTTGTCTTTCTCACGCTCATCTTAATGGCGCGTTCGGTACCATCACATCGCGTATCCAATTTCCTGTACACGGCAACCCACGTGGATGAAAAAATATTATTATGATTTGTTGTGTCGTAAAAGTTAAAAAATACACTTTTTATAAACCAACCTTTCGAGTTTATAGAGGTATTGGCGAATATTATTTAATGATGGGATTTATAGTTTTATTAATAACGTGATTTTAATGATAAAACTTTGTGCAAACACACTAATAATGGAATTTAAAAAAATCCGTGTCTCCTTTCTTCGCGAATCAGCAGAGTTAAAAACGCAAAGTGCAAAAGCTAAAGCAAAGTGCAAAAGCTAAAGTTCGACGGCTCCGTAGCCCAGGTGGTAGTGTATCTGCCTCCGACGGACAGGGTCGCGGGTTCGAATCCCGCCCAGGGCAAACATTCGTGTGATGAGCACTTGTGTTTGCCTCGTGTCTGGTTGTTGTTTATCTATATATGTATGTATTTATCTATTTATGTAATGTATATCAGATGTCTGGTACCCATAGTACAAGCTATATTATTTATTTATTTAAAGTATTTGAATGTTGGCCTATAATACTACCCAATAACACTTATTAAAGGGGAGCAACCAAAGTGGCCTTAACCTTGAACAAAAAAAAAAACAAATCACGAAACATTTTGAAATAATACTCGTATATAACGAATTTAGCCGCCTATATGGGAGTACCAAATTAAATATAAAAAAATAATGTTTTGTAAGACTTTCAATCGATTGATAACGCCAACACTAGTGTTACCAAATACATTCTGACGAAAGTAATAAGAACTTTTTTTTTTAAATTTTGATACTAAAATCCAACATTTTTGAGAAATCCTTATTACAGACAACTCAAAACAGTCATATTATAATAATATTTTTATGTTCATATTGAAGCCCAGAGAAACATTTTGGTTGCTCCTTTTTGAGTCCATAGAAATGACGATGGTTGGCCTTAACGTATTTTACGCGTGCATGGAAGATCTATTTAGTACATATTTCCTTCATAGGCTGTAGTAATTCTAAAAATTATTGAGGTTGTCACTGATTGATGCATTCTTTCATTACCTATTGACCGAGCGAGTGCGAAGCGTCTCCGTTTCAACTTGACCAAAATTGATTTTGTATGTCCATCAGTTTGTCTGTCTGCTTGTTCCACTCTACAGTCGTGTTTCCCAACTGATTCTCGTGAAATTTTCACAAAATAAAGGTTCAATAAATTAATCGAATCTTTGCCGAGTCTTTTTTTGGAAATTTTAAAAAATAGGGTTGTAAACGTAAAAAGATCATAAATCAGACATTTAAAAAAATATAAATCTCGCGAGGTCTACAGCTCACAGAGCCAGTAGTTATAGGTATTAGGTATGAAAAAATTAAAGAGCGTTGTCTCTCCATCAAACGCGTTTGGCGAATAGAATGTAAGTTTTTACTGTATCGTCTTATCTTAATTTAAAAAAATGCGCTATCTAGACATATAATAAATAAGCATATATTTTTTAACATCTATTAAGAAAGATTTATTACATCTCCCTAAACAGTAAACGCACGAATAAAAAAGATAAAACACAAAGCTGCAATTTTGACCCTTAAGGGGGTACCCTATGTGAACACTAGCGCCACTTGGATAAAAAATCATAACTTAGTGAAAACACAAAATATAAAAAATATGAACGATCAAATTATTTCATTAGTCTTGTTGTATTTTTAGAATTGATAAATTCAGTTATCTATTGTTAATTGTAGTAACAGATAGCAAAAGTGTTAATAACGGCCGTTTTTAGCACTTTCGCTATCTCTTAGTACACCGTATAAGATTTTATAAAGTTCGGTATTTCTAAAAATACTAAAGTACCTACACTTAAAAATGATCGTCCACTTTTTTAATATATTTAGTTTTTTCGGAGTAATGATTTTTTTTTCGAAGTGGCGCTAGTGCGCAGTCAGGTAGCCCCTTAATAAAAAACAATGGGACGCGATCCATCACGTGGTTTGTTCCCAATAAAAAGGACTTATGAAAGAACGTCACTCCTCCATATTTATTAGAACGCGAAGCATCCCATTGAATGTAGCCTTCGGGCGAAATAGACACATCAAAAGCACATCAACAATAGATAAGAGCTATTCAACTAGATAAAAGAACGCATTTGTGTTGGAAGTGCGTATTTTAATAATATAGCAAGGTTCTACATTATTTTGGACGTAGTGAACTACTTCCTCATCGTGTAGGTTGTAAGGTCCCTTTCAATAGAATCTTTCAACAAACCAATTTAAACACGACTACTCCGTACTTTTGAGTATCAATCCTGATCATTTTCACTTTTCAAGGATCCTTACATTCTTTTTACAATCATTTCACCCCCTATTTTAATAAACTTTCAATAGTTTGTAAAACTGCTATATTAATTTTTTACTCATCAAAGTCTTGTTTGTCTTTGGAAAGTTAGTGTCAAAAAATTATCTTGTTTACATTATTGCCGGATACTATAAGGGACTATAATTACGTCAACCGGCCTTACTAACCTTGGTGTCGGTGTCATAGAGTCGCACCACACTGCCACCAGGCCACTGACAGACACGGCTCGTGTAACCACTATTTCCGATGTACTAACAAAGCAGATATTGTTGTACTGTTATCTACGGTACTACCAGATAGTAGTTGGGACCCACCACGCCTTAACATGCACGGAATCATCTAACGGAAAGACTTTCAAAGAGATTTTTGTTCGGCAGCGTCTCCACTGGGACTCAAACCTTGAACGGCTACGTAGCCAGTTTGCTGTGCTAGCCACAAAACTTTCATTTTTTAAAGTTTCAATATGTGTCTCTTTCAAAAACGATTTTCTGTATGGAGATTATAATATGGCGTTACTAGCAAGTGACGTCACATGCTAGTAAGTGCCTCACTGTCTAATCTTGAATTTCAATCCTTTATAACTCGGTCAATTTTAAAGGTAGAGCAAAAATTTTTATTTATTTACGTATTACACATTTTCAAACACACAGCTGTTATAATTAACTTATAATTTAAGGCTTATCAACTTAATAAATATAAAGACATTACAATACATAAATATAACAACACAACATTTTAAGATAATCATTATGTACCTACGTAGTTTTTTTTTTCTTCTTATAGCAACCGTCTACCCATTTTTGGGGACATTTTGCCAGCGTCAGGTAATATAATTTATTAACAATATATACATAAGTAATGTAAATAAGATAATGTATATTTACAGACGAATATTATGGTGTTTTAAATATGTACAAAGACTTCTAATATTTTTCTATACGTCAAATTTTATTTTATTAAAAGTCAAGTTATAAAAAGGTTACACGTCAAAATTAAAAATAATATACTGGATTAAATGTCACATTAAAAATTACATAAATAATAAAAACATCATCAGTCAAAATACAAATAGATCTACTTAATACTATTCATGCATAAGTATTTATACGTAGCTTCTGTGAACCTAGACAGCGTACAGTCAAATATATCTATCTCCCTTGCAATTCCATTTAATATTCTCAATGCCGTTGTTAATGGAGAGTTTTTCAGAATATTAGTTCTGCTCTTTGGCATAGCAAACACGTCACGCCGCACACCCCGCCGTAGTCGTAAATTCGGTATCACTATTCCAATAAATCCTAAAATTATTTTAGTGTTCGATAGCAGAAACTAACAAATTTGGATTTATTAAATAAAATAAAAGAAGTCAAATACCCTATTTCTAATCTACGTCTGTGATGTAAATTAGCTTTGTTTCGGAGTCTTACCCGACCTGCTCCATTTAAAGCTGCTTTCTTATTCATTTTCTACTTACATAAGATATTTGCAAATGCCAGCACTGAGTCTTATATCTTGTGATGCGTCTATAAATAAATAAAATTATAATATAATATAAGTTTATTAAGTAAGCGACCGAGTTCGAAACACGACGCTACGCTCCCAGACAAAACTAATTGATGTAGCTAAGAAGGCCGCCCACTTAAAATGGGACTGGGCTGGCCACGTCACCCGAATGCCTAACGAACTGTGGGCTAAAAAGACCAACAGTTGGGTGCCCCAGAACGCAGCAAGATGTCGTGGTCGGCCCCGCAAGAGGTGGCGAGACGAACTCGCTGCCTACTGTGGCGAGTGGGAAAGTTTGGCCCAGGATCGGGATAAGTGGAAGGAAGCGAGGGAGGCCTTTGCCCTACAGTGGGACACTTTAGGCTAATAATAATAATAAGTAAAAAGGACATTCAGTTAAGTTTACAATTTAAAATAAATCACAAATTTTCAATCCCTGTCTCCCAAACTAAGATTAAACTTGTGTCTTGGGAGGCAGTGAGTCTGAGTCATATCCAGTAAGCAATAACTTGATTTAGTATTAAGTAAGTTTTTCGCTGTTTGATTGTCGTCATTACACTGTCAATGAACCGACCTCACAAACTCTGGTGTCAGTGCCAGTTGCCGAACATGACTCTTGTTACGATTATTTTCGTAATTACCGATTATAATTTTTATTTATATATTATTTATTGCACACAAGAAAGTTACAAAAACACAATACATGTCACCACGTAGTAAAGAATCGTATTTGCTAGATAGTAACTTTACAGATACGACTATTTTCTTGCTACGAACGGAAAACCAACAAACTCACGTTCGCATTTTAAGTATTTCACTACTGGCCTCGATTCGGGATGTCACGATCTAATCCTTAATTTAAGTCAGTCCGTCCTTTTTACCTTTTAAAGATTGAAAAGTGACAGGAGATGGCCATCCTAATATTAGAGCTGTCAAACATCGAATTTGAACCTTATGGCCGTGTCGATGGCACAATTTTAGAGAGCACTTACAACATGCGATTTAAAAATATCTTAAACTGACATGCCCCTATTTTAAGTTATCATTCGTTCAAATGAATATCATTCGTTCTTCACCTCTCTTTCATTGGTAATAAAAACAAAAAGGATAGCTGTATTTTAAAATTAGAATTAGAGCATGACATTCCGAATCGAGGCCACTGTGCAAAAATCGTGGTTTTTATTTTGTAAAAGCTGTGCGTTGTTTCCATGCCGCACGAAGCCATCTTTTATTCGTAAAATTTTATGATTTTTTACGCCTTAACGTTTTTTGTATGTCTGGTCATGGAAATAACTTTCTTTTTTCTTTTTGAAGGGGAATGACAATTTTATTCCGAATATTGACTTTTGTTTCTTAGTGGAATTCAAATTTTGAAATATTTTTCTTTTAGATAGTGTAAACAATGCTCGCTTTGTTGTTTGTAAATATCGTTGTATAGTCTCTTTTTTTGTTAATAAGCTAAACATAAAAAAAATACTCAAAACTGATTTATTGATTTGAAAAAAAAAACTAAGTTGAAACGGATCCGGTCACCTAAGGCCACTACCCTGAACTGCCACTTCCCTATGAAAGGCTACTTCCCTGAACGGCCACTTTCCTTGAACGATAAATAAGTCACGATGTTGCACCATTTCGACGCACATGTTCAAGAACGCAAAAAGCCAAAAACTTCCGGGTCGTTTACTATAAGAACAAGAATTTTCATAAACATAAATAGTTTTCTGTTTTTCTTTTATTTGTTTATTTGCAAATAAAGAAGCAAAACGCCTCAGCTTTCGAAGAAACAATAAATGGACGACCATCGATCAACGTTATTCAAAATAATATTATTTTCCAGTTCTCCGGAACATTTTCTTGCAATTTATATTCCATCCGAGCTTGAAACATGAAACTTGTTCTGAGAAGAGTGACGTTAAATAATAATTCTTCCTCGCTTGGCTTGGATTGTATATAGCTTTTTAAGGTACAAGTTGGAAGGCGACTGTAACTGCCAACTGCCAGGTGCAGTCGGCAGTCGTTGCAAGTGCAGTTGCAACATTGAATGCGAGGGCGACGCCACGTGTAGCGACTGCACAACCGTCATTTGTCAAATATTATATCAATAAAAAATCAACAGCCCGTTACAGTCCACTGCTGGACTATGAGCCTCCTTCACTTAAGTGGAGGGTTTTGCCATAATCTCCACGCTTGGCAGGCGAGTTGGAGATCGCAGATAAAAAGGTTACTGTATCAGAGAGCGCTGCTGCCCGTTCCCTGTTCAATGTGTAGTCCCTAAGTCGCCTCTTACGACACCCACGGGAAGAGTAGGGGTTGGTGACAAATGTATTCTACTCTGCCGTCACCACACACGGCTTGTCAAATATAGCGCCATTTTTTTTCGACTCTTCTTTGTAGTCTCTATCAATCTGACATACAGTCCCTGCACTGTGGTGCACGCAGCCATCTTTTATTCGGACCATGGGTCTGTAGTCACCGCCAACTGCCGACTGCTGACTGAACCTGCATAACTGCACATGACTACTTATCCTTACTTCCACTCTGTCATTTATTATTTTTGTGTGTGCAATAAAGTATATTCATTCATTCATTCATTCATTCAAATACATACGAACCAGTCATGCCATCGCAACCAATTTTCAGCAGTCGCTGCACGTGCAGTCGGCAGTTGGCAGTTGCAGCTGGCCTCGAACTTATACCTTTAGCTTTTTGTTTAGGTATTGTTCATTAATTCAATCAATCAATCAGCCTATAGCAGTCCACTGCTGGACGTAGGCCTCCCTAAGAGCACGCCAAAGCGCACGATCATCCGTTTTCCTCATCCAGCCACCACCAGCGACCTTCCACAGAACTGTGCTTCTCTCAGTTGTTCATTAATTACGGATTATTATTTTTGAATATGGAACCCGGTAATGCCGTAGACCTGTGGAAATTCGTATGTAGCTGAACGTTTTTTCCCTGTGTCAACGTCCTAGGCCGACCTATGGCTCGTCGTCATAAATTTCTTGTCTTTCGCCTACCCCTAAAAACAATTTATAATTTTTTTTAGATTTGTATTTCTTTAGCTTCCTTTGGGTTCAGCTTTTGCAAATCACTTTTCTTACCATACAGATCAGGTTGTTAGAGATTTTTTAACAAAAAAGCAAGTTTACCTGCTATAAACATTCTCTTTGTTATAAAGAATGTAGGTAAGTCGCGAATTCCTTCGTTTTGACAGTTAACAGTTTTTTATATAGATCCTCTACTTTACTTTACTACTTTTTTAGTGCTCAATAATTGCTACAAATTATTGTCCCGTGGTTTACGACCATCCCCCCCGTTTCATTTCGCGTTATATTTATTTAATGTACCTACTACTTTGGGTAATTTTTTATAGTCGACCAATGTCACCGCACAATAGGGGATCGGATTACTTTTTTTTATTTTATAAATCCAAACTTGTTAGTTTCTGCTATCGAACGCTAAAATAATTTTTGCTCTATCTTTAAAATTGACCGAGTTATAAAGGTTTGAAATTCAAGATTCATAGAGAGAGGCACATACCCACTTGTGACGTCATTTGTTAGTAATGCTATATATTCTCCATGCAAAAATCGTTTTTGAAAGAGACAGACATATTGAAACTTTAAAAAATCACTGTAAATTCGTTTTTCAACCGATTCTGTTTTTTTCTTCGCGAATCGTCTGCTACTAATCTATATTTTAAAAATAATTCATAAAATATGGTGAACAGTCCGATCCCCTATTAATTACGCATAATATTTGCAGATATTATCGCAAATTAATTGAAAGAACACTAGCTGTCCGCCATAGACCCGTCCGTTCTTTTATTTTTCCATTGGGAACATCAATCTTGAGCTTTCCCGCGGTAAAAATTGCCATATGTCACTCTTCGGCTAATGAACTATTTCTATGTGATAAAATGATTGCCGACTCGTAGTCACACCAAGTTATCACACCAGTGTGACAAACAGGTTTTTATTTCTTGTTTGTCACACTACTGAGTTTTTCACACTGTGTATACTTTAGGTATCTTTTTCGTAGTAAGTAGTGCAATCTATGGCCTTGTGGATGTCCAGTGATGAAAAAATCAAGTAATTAGTTTGTTGGTCTATTGTGAAATAACAACAAACTACCAAATACATTTTCTCATTTCTAACCAATTTATCCAAAACATGTGAAAAGCACAACCGCTTCTTCCGCGTGAACTTAGTTTTTGAGCATTTTTTTTCTAAGTTCGAATATAACTCCCATATCAACTTACAATAACAAGGGATCAATTTACTTTCAAGTAACTCGCAAAGTGTTCGGAGAACCAGTTAGTGTTAAAAGGCCTGTCTATTATATGAATGTAGGAGTGGTTAATCGTTTACACGGTACTAGAACATAACGCTACTGTCCGCTAGCATTATCTATGTATTTTCCTGTGCTTTTTACTTAAAAAAGGTTAATTTGCCTGTAAAAGGTGAAAAACGCGGTCATAAATAATTTTAAACATTCGCGGTCATTATCATAACATTTATATTTTTATATTATCGCGGTAAGCCCGTAAAATGTCTCATTAACGCTGTCATATAAAACAATTTTTTTTTTTTCTTTAATTGACGTAATGCTTATTGCATGGGAATTGCATGGGAGCAGTAAGCTCTTTATCTCTAACTTTATCAACGTAATATACTCGACAGCAAAGAATCGGAGTCGGGTAAAGAACACACCTGAAAATCTCGGAAATTAAGAATGCCGACTTTGTGAAATAAATTGTGTTTAATGGACAAATAAATACTCATAGAAAAAAGTAATAAAATGCATTTGTCACTTTGTAATTTATTCTTTAATAATTACATGAAGAAAACCATATGCTAACCTCATATTATTAATTAAAATCGCAATTATTTCCTACAGCTTATTTTTGTTAATTGTTTATTTTTTGTGTTACGTGCTAGCTGTTGTTACCGCGGTTATGCGGTTTGTCCTGGTCATGCGGCAGATCCGCTTAGAAAAGTCCCATTTTTATTTTGCTATCTTCGATGGCATAAGTTAACAATAACCAAGAACTCTTATTGCTATCATTAAAATTACTCTATGTTTAATTGTCTATTAAACACAATTTATTATACTAAGATAGCATTCATAGTTTTCGAGGATCTGAAGTAACTATCCTATCTTCATATGACCCGGATTCAATGCTGTCGAGTGTATAAACCTTGTGCGAATGTTTAATCAAAGACGTTTTAGGCATTATGTTCTTATTCTTTTCAGATGCACTTCTAGCTAGACTATGTCTGTCTGAATGAATGAATAAATGAATGAACAAACAAACAAACAATAAACAAAAAACTAAACAATAAACTTTAAACAAAAAACAATAAACTTTTAAGAATGAGGCAATTTTTACACATCCACAAATTCGCAGATATACATAAAAAAGTATTAATACTACAAAGGTAAGCAACCTTTTATTTCCCGTTAGTGTCAAAACCACTGTACTTGCCTGATTCACTGGAATGGTGAAAACAAGCCTTTAACGCTGTAACTATATTTACCTAATTCTAGGAACACTATTATTCCAGCTGGTTACATTAAGCATACATAGAGCTAAATGCTAAAAGGGCAGAGTAGTAGAAACACTCCTTAATTATGCACAGTGGTGCACTAGTATGTGAAATAACCTTATAACTTGCATACTGTTTAATTATGCACAGTTGGTGCAAGTGAAATCACACTAATATTATAAATTTGAAAATATATTTAGATGTTTGGATGTTTGGTTGTTAGTTCCGCCTTCACGTTCAAAGTACTCAACGGATTTGGATAAAATTTGGAATGGAGGTAGTTTTAACCTGGATCATCATCATCATCGTGTAGGTTGTGAAATGAATAGAGAATAAGTAAAGTGGTAATTCTATTTACAAGAACTAAATGTAGATCATCGCAACTACCCAACTGCCGTACAAAACATGCCGTTACTCACAAAGATAGGCAAATGGTGAGAATAATAACCCTATTTTTATTCACCGTCTTGTTTTTGATAAGAAAGAAACTTTGTACATAAATATAGGATGAAAGGGACAGCTTATAGCAAACTATAAAGGTTCTATTTAGGTTAAGAAATGAGATTGTGTTTAAGAAACAATGTTAGGAGCGTTACAATCGACCAAAACCGATGAAAGTAAAACACGTGTCAAAGTAATGGGAATTCAATTTTGTGTTTCGTTGTTTCAATCTCTACTACTTTAAAAAAAATACACGCAATTTATGTTAAATTTTTTGTAGAGAACATCATAGTGTTTATCTTTGACGCTTAGTAAAAATCTAAATTGCATTTTTTTTTTCGTTAAAATAAATAACTTTGGTCTTTCGTGTTTGATTAAGGCTGACCTTTGAATAAGTAAAGCAAGTAAGCCTATAAGGTACTTATCTAAAGGGCAGGTTAAATCACATTTCAGACTATCAAGTCTGAAAAATAAGACGATTCCGTACTTCGGAAAGCACGTTAATCCGTTGATCATCGTTATTATTTAGAGAAAAAGGCTACGGTGGCTCCACACACACCATTAATTTTAAAAGAGGGTGTGTGAGTTCGTCAATGTCCTTACAACCAAGGCAAGAAGAAGAGAGGGAGAGAAAAAAAAAGGTGCCAGCAACCTAACGTACACAATTAAATACTTATAACGATGTGTTACATATACACCTTACTATATGCTTTCCCTATGCCTATACCTTGTATATCTAAAGAGCTTGGAAGTTATTACATTATCTCCGCCGTATTATACGAATGGATAAAAGAGCAACAAAAGGCAAAAACGTCTTCGTAATCTGGCCACGTATACCGAAGTTTCCTTTCTTCGATGCTCCTGTAGAAGCCAATTCTACTTCGTTAACTGCGAAAAGCAACGTGATGAAGAGATACATTACTGCTTTGAGATTTAATAAGGTGCAATTTGATTTCGAATTTGGAATTTACATTTCGTTTGTGAAAACGTTAGCCGTGTGATGACGGCAGAGTAGAATACATTTGTCACCAACCCCTACTCTTCCCGTGGGTGTCGTTCTGTCGCCTCTTGGCGACTTAGGGACTACACATTGAACAGGGAACGGGCAGCAGCGCTCTCTGATACAGTAACCTTTTAATCTGCGATCTCCAACCCGCCTGCCAAGCGTGGAGATTATGGCAAAACCAAACACTTAAGTGGAGAAGGCTCATAGTCCAGGAGTGGACTGTAACTGGCCGTTGATGATTGTGTGAAACAAAACAAAACTAGTATAACTTCAGGTTGAAATAACATAGTTTTAAGAATAGAATAATCAAGGTAAATATTCTGCAGCACTATTACAAGTACTTCAAATACGCGTTTAACAATCCACGCAACTTTTTATGAGTTGTGGAGTGGAGAGTATTACCCATTACAATTACGGTATAGATGACAGAGAGAAAGATATTAACGAATTCAAGGTTAGCGCTAACGAACTAACGAATACAAATAACAGAAGAAGTGTTTAGTGAAACATAAAATTGATATATAATTATGTGTTAATATTTGTATTTGTATTTGTGTTATTTGTATTCACAATAAAGCTTTTATCTATCTAATAATTATTTATTAGCGTGCAGTAATGTAACGCGAAATAACTTATCTGTCGTCGTCAAGATTAGACGTTGTTTTGTTAAGAAAGAAAGGGTAACTTGGGGCAAAGTCGTCAATGGGCAGAATGTAATGAAAGGATAACACTTTTCCTTAGGGCCGTGTTTGGTGAAGATGTTATGGAAAACACAGACCATTGTACCTTGTTATAAAAGATTTTTATTTTACTCATGAGTATTTTTGTTTTACATTACGTGAGCAGAATTTTAGTTGGCTTCCAAGAAGCACACATTTAATACTACCTTCGACTTTAGATTATAATATTAGATTATACCCTAAGTTTTATAAGTTTGCAAGCGTCGGTGGTCTAGTGGCAAGGGCTGCTGCCTCCCATCCGGGAGACGCGGGTTTGATCCTCACAATGTACGTTTTTCGACGCTCTTACGGTGAAGGAAAACATCGTGATGAAACCTGCACACTCCTGCAAAGAAATTAAAAGATTGGGTGTGAAGTCGACCAACCCGCACTGGGCCAGCGTAGTCAACTAAGGCCTAATCGCTTTAATTTCGCCGTTGCGTTGGTGGGAAGCAGTAATACCCATGAAAAAAGAATTTAACTGCTGATAGCGAACGAAAAGTTCTTCTTCTTCTTCTTTCGTATCGGCCGCTCTAACTGGATAATGTACTCACAGGCTTTTTATGTCAATGATCTTAGGCGTTAAATTATATCGATGGTTTGTAAGAAATATAAAATTTGAAATTAAGATCTTCCAGAGTTTATTACCAGTTCTAAACATATCTTTTTAAACGTCTGTCTGTCACATATTTTAAAGTTGCCAGATCAGAATACTAAAATATCTAGAGTAAATTATTTTATTCTTCTGTCTTTATTTTTATTAGGTATGGGGCCCAAAATATATAATAATTTGCCAAAAGATATTCGTCAGATTGAAGATAAATTTACATTTGATGATGATGAGGATGATGATGTCCTCCCAGACGAAACCGTCGACGGTGACACCCTTAGCCTGCGTTATCCTGGGCCCTTGCATGGGCGCGAGCGTGACTCGCAAAACCAAGTTTGGTTTTGAAAGTCCTATTGCAAGAAGCACAATAAAGAGACCCATTTGAATTATAAGTATAGTCGTAGAAGGGCTTGGGTCGAGTTGACATTTAAACAGACCTTATATAATTTTTTTAATGAAAGGACATTAATTTACCCTGTGAAGGAATATTTAACTTTTAACTTTAAATAGACATTATTGACATCATATATTATATTAAGTTATTGACCTTATGTAGATATAGCTAAATAATCTTATCTTAACTATTATTTTAATGTATAATATTTGTACGCCGATAGGCAGAACACATTGGAACTTTTATAATTCTACCTATGTTATCTTTATGACATGTGTCTCACAAATAAATATTTGAATCTTTAAAAATCTTAATGCACTCCGAGCATTAAAGTAAAAAGCAGTGATAAATTTCGTCGACCTTTCACAGAGCTTGGTGGCATAATTGGTA
Organism: Carpatolechia fugitivella; assembly: GCA_951230895.1. NCBI lineage: Eukaryota > Metazoa > Arthropoda > Insecta > Lepidoptera > Gelechiidae > Carpatolechia > Carpatolechia fugitivella. The sequence continues at coordinate 15,038,807 of OX579658.1, read as the reverse complement.
ATGCGCCTGTTTCTGGCCCGGATAGCCAAGGAGATGCAGGTTCGATTTCTGTCCAAGATCGACAATTTTTTTAACTTTTCTGCGTTATAATAAAATCATTAGTGAAAACCAAAAAGCTCAAGCATAATACTCGTATCCTCAATTAGTGCGGTCATGGGCCCAGTGATAAATTAATGATTGACTTTACACGCGACCTTTGAACTTTTGCAGGCGTGTTCTCGCTTCACGGTGTATTCCTTCAGAGTGAGAATGGAATTCGAAACTTGAAAACACATTATATGTGATGAGGTTTTAACCGCCACCCAGTGGAGGCGTCAGCATTATCCAGTATGCTATACTAAAACTCTTGTTAAACTATTTAAGAATTATTTAAAACTAGCTTCCGGGCAATCTTTCCGTAGATTTTTTCCCGTAAAAAGTATCCTACGTTTTAATCCAGGGTACAAATTAACTCCATTCCAAATGTCATCCAAATCCGTTGAGTACTTTAAGCGTGAAGGCGGAACAAACATCCAAACATCCAAATATATTTTCACATTTATAATATTAGCGTGATGTCATTAGTGTGAAGTGTGATGAATAAATTACTTTTGAAATTTTAAGGCGATTTGGATAGGCGCCGCAGTTAGGATTCACGAAAGGTGAGTGCTGCGTTTTTAATTTGTCATCACCATCATATTATACGTCCCCACCGAGGGGCTCGAGCCTAATCAATCTAGGAGATTAGTAACTACAGACCAATATTTGTGTTGCCTTCAATCTCGAAGATTTTTGAAAAACTCTTTTTTTTATTTATTGCAAGGTAAGTACAATTTTTATAAACTTAATTCTACTCGCCAAACTGTTACGTTTGATGGCGAGATCACGCTCTAATACAAATTTTATACCTACCTTAAATAAGTCTAGGCTTATACTATAGGCACATTATAACCGCAAAGGCTTTTACAATTTCTTGAGAAATTTAACATACTGTCGAAATCGCAATTTGGTTTTCGCTCAAACAAATCAACTGAGGACGCAGTATTGGCTCTTACCACCACAGTTGTCGAACAACTTGATAAACGAAAAAAATTTATTTCTGTATTTCTTGATCTCAAAAAAGCGTTCGACACTGTCTCTTTACCGACCCTCATCCGTAAACTAGAATGCATCGGCATTAGGGGAACTCCACTACTCCTACTCACTGACTATCTGTCCAATAGGAAACAGAATGTAAAGTTAGAGGGTGTCATCAGCGAATGCGAGGATGTGTCGTACGGTGTACCGCAAGGGAGCGTCTTGGGACCAACGCTATTCCTTATATACATTAATGACCTATGCAACATGAAATTAGCGGGTGCCAAGTTCTTCTCGTACGCTGATGACACGGCTATCGTCTTCCCTGGTGTCAGTATGAAAAATGATGGACAACCAAGTCTTGACTTTAACATACGTATTCATGGCTGCACCTCTATTTCTGGTGACCATAGATGCAACTGTCCTACCATACACAAGGTTGCCCAAACCAAATACCTTGGTGTATATTTAGATCAAAGACTCTCGTGGCACAAACACTTGGAGTACGTCTCTGACCGCATAAGAAAACTTACCTGGGTCTTTAAAAACCTAAGACATATACTACCTAGAGTGACTGAGAGTTCCGCAAAAACTCACTCTAGGGACCTACTTAAAGAAATATATATAGCACTTGCTCAATCATTTATTATATACTGTATTCCTGTTTGGGGGGGTGCCACCAAGACGAAATTTCTAACCGCTGAAGGTGCCCAACGTACATTACTTAAGGTTATGTATTTTAAAAAACGTCGTTTCTCCACTAAAATTTTATATAAAACTACAAAGCTCCTCTCCATTAGGAAACTTTATATTAACTGGACTGTCTTAAAAAAACATAAAACGCTCCAATTCGACCCGTCTATTCTAAAAAAGAGAAGAAAGCATGAGGCGGCTACGGTGCCAAGAACAAAAACTATTTTTGCCAAAAGGCATTTTTATGTATGCTCAGCAAAACTGTATAATTTACTCAATAAAGAGCTCGGTATTTATACTAAAACTCTATTTGAATGTAAAAAGATCATTCCACAATGGCTTGCTAATAAAACATATGATGAGGTGGAGGAGCTCCTGAGCAGCTAGTGGACTTGTGCATATATTATGTCTTCCGACCCCAAGACATCCGTCGTAGGTCTAGCTGCTCAGAAGTCAAACCATTATTTCATTCACTTAAGTCATATAATGAGTGACTATTCTATGCCCTGTTACGGATAACATTGGAAAAATCTTTCATAGGATATATTGTCAATCTCGATCAGCTGACAAGGTGAATCACGAATAACCTGTTATATGCCAAACATATATTCTTTTTTCCATTGTTATTTGAAATGTAGTGTAGTATACAAAGAGATGGTTATTCTCTGCATGTCTGGATACCAAACTCATACCAACACACACAAATACACACACGCTCACACCCCACCCCACATTCCCAGGCTAATATACATAAACACTCATACACACACACACACACACACACACACACACACACACACACACACACACACACACACACATCACACTCACACTCTTGGCGTTTTGTAACTATGTCTTGAGATTTTCATGGTTGTTCAATTTTAGTGCATTGGTACAATAGTTATAACGTGGTTATAACTAATAACAGTAATAAGTAACCAATAGGTTATCACTATTATCATTAAAAAAAATGTTAAAAATAAATAAAAACAGTACTAAAGAAAACAATGTTAAAAACAGTTTGTTATATTATATATTATGTTTGAGATTTTCGTGGTTATTCAGTGTTAGTGCACTGTACTATTGGCTATTCTATTACTATTAACATAATGTAAATAATATATATATTTATATAAAAAAAAAATACATAAAGTTAAAAAATGTTAAAACAGTTTGTTATATTATATAGGTAATAGTTGTGAGAAGAGCGGTGCCTCATATATACAGGTTTATAACTTAATAGGAGACACCTGCCCCTGGTGAAATTTAACCGCTGCTACAAATAAAGATATTTTTTTTTTAATCTAAGTTAGGGAGATCAGGCCTTAGTCAACCACTCTTGCACAGTTCGTGCTGGCCTTGAATTAATAGATATACAAATAGAACTTCTATATGTTCTATGTCTTTGGCCAAAAGGGATCGTATTTCGCCGCTTCAGAGGTAATCTGCTTATATGAACCTTGTCGCGAAACTACAAAATTAAAAATATAATGTAAGTAGGTATACTAGCTGACCCAGCAGACGTTGTCCCGCCATTATTCCTACCTTTACCCTACCCTACACCTACCCTACATATACCAAAGCAGCGCCACCTACCGGGTCCAATTGTATTTTCAAACCATTCAGGAATCCATTGAAATACACACACAAAATTTCATTTAAAATGGTCCAGCCGTTTAGGAGGAGTTAGATGACAAACACACGTGCAGAAAAATTATATTCATTAAGATGTACGAAAAATTGGGAGAATTTAGAAGAATCCTGACCATTTGGTAACCCTGGTGTCGTTCACTCACAGCAATCCAGCGATGTTACGAGCTATAAACCCTGATATAGATCGGAGCAATCTCTTGCGGGAGTTATGAAGCTGAGAAAAAATATTGACGGCCGCTGATAAAACAGGCGTATTTTTAACATCTTTACGTATAGTAGTGCCCTCAATTCAGTAACAGTCTAGACCTATAAATATGAATCGGTCTTGATATCTTTATCGTAACGTATCAATATATTTTTTCCCCAAAAGTACTTCCTCCTCATGTACTCATAAAACTCTTGATGGGACAGGCAGACAGCTGATGGGCCATGCTCTGGCTGGGGGGACGCTCTACATACCCATAGAATTCTGATGTTTTGCAATGTGGTGGTTATCCTTATTTGCATATAATATTATGTTCTCCTTTAGAATAGGATAGAACGGAACGGAACGGAACAGAACAGAACAGAATAGTTTAGAACATAATAGAATAGAACAGAATAGAATAGAATAGAACTTCTGTTATAAACAGAACTTCAGAACTTCTGTTCTTCTCTTCTAGAATAAAATAGAATATACTTTATTGCACACAAGAAATAAACAGAAAAAAAATGTATCCTCTTCGGCCGCTATAATAAATAAATAAATAACAATAAAAATATTTTATTTCAGACTAATATTGCCCAATTATTTTTAGCTATAGTAACCGCAGTTTCGTAACCAGCTTTCAATGTGGTCAACTTGGAAGTGTAGTCGGTGCTTTCCAGGTTTTTCATGGTAAATCATGTCTCGGCGGCAGCTAAACCGTTAAAAATGAATGAATGCTAGTAACGGTCTAAACCTAAAGAGAAGTTCGTTCATCCTATTAATTTTAGGAGAAGAAAATTTTTGTTTATTTGGTTTTTAGAGCTGTCAACCATTTAGACCTCAGAATATTTCAAAAATGTCAAATGCACAATTTTAGGATTCTTCAAGGCAAAAATTTATATTAAAAGGTCATCAATATTACACTCAACCATTTTACAATGTTTTCTCCAATCTACAATACCATAAAACTTTAATACATTGTACGTATGAAAAGTGTGGTAAAAGTTGGAACAGATCGGGGAAGTAGGCCAAGGGAGCCATGATTCACTCGCGTCAAACCGACCCATAAAGATAGTGTCTCGGTTAAGAATATTGAGCCACATCCTTCACGGAGCTACAGATATGGTAGTTTAGGGGTATTTCGAGACAACCGTCCTCTTGGGGCAATTCGAGACAGACCTACGGCTGAGATAGTTGATAGTACGACGTGGGAATTTATATACTTTCTCGTAAGAATATTGAGTTTTTCATAGAGCTATATACATAGTAGTGTAGGGGTAATTCAAGACAACTTTCCTCTTGGAGAAACATAAGACATACCTGTAGAAAACTAAGATATTGTACGACTGGGGAATTCGTAAACTTCCTGGAAATAATATTGAGTCACATTTCTTCACGGAGCTATAGATATGGTAGTTTTGGAGTATTTCGAAGCAACCTTCCTCTTGGGGAAATTCGAGACAGACCTAAGGAAATCTGAGATAGTGTACGACTAGGGACTTTATATACTTCCTAATTAGAATATAGAGTCACATCCTTCACTGAGCCATAGGAAGCTTAGGGAAATATGAGATAGATCTATGGAAAACTGAGAAAGCTTACGATTAGGGAGTTTTTTTAGAGGTCTGAGCTTTTTGCTCCCCTGCAAATCCGCACCTGCTATATCGCCACTTTGGTACAAATTGCGATTAGGTTCGTTAGAAGAAAAAAAAGATTAGGGTGTTTGCATACTTTGTAAATCCTTCACTGACCGATGCGAATGGTAGTTAGAGTATTTCGGGAAGTTTCCTCGTGGAGAAATAATAATATAGGGCACTTAGATTTATGGAAAGTCAATTCAGGGGTAATTGGGGAGTTTGTATATTTCCAAGATATCCCAAGTTTCCCCTATTCATGTTTGGTAATTCAACATTTTGGAATTCAACATTTTGCATATTCATCATTTTGGGAATTCAACTTTAAGCAAATTCAATATTTTGTAATTTCAACATTTTGGTAATTCAACATTTTGAAATTCAACATTTTGTAAATTCAACATTTTGCAAATTCAACATTTTGCAAATTCAACATTTTGCTAATTTAACATTACGGTCCGGAACGATATTTTATTGCTTTCCAAGTACATTATATACTTCAATGGCTTTCCATAATATTATGCAAGATCCATTACAGGTATCATTGTTCTCTCGCCTACTTTGCTTATAATATTATAAAATAATTTTAAAACACACTTACCTAATCTTAAAATCTTAGTAAAGAACACTTGGTAAATGGTGGCACTTGTTGTTTTCCTATAACGTAATCTGAAACAAAGAAAAGGAGACAAATCAGAACATTATATAAAAAAATCTTCTACTTATCTTTGGGTCGACTACCTACCTTACAAACCCTGGTTTAATAGTTATGAAACAGCTACTCGTAATAAAGTAATTGTAAGAATGTTATAAGCCTTAGCTCATATATGTCCCCACCAAGGGGCTCGAGCCTACCCTGAATTAGGGCGATTAGGCCCTAGTCGACCACGCTGGCATAGTGCGGGTTGGTTGACTTCACACACAAACATTTAAATTTCTTCGCAGGAGTGTGCAGGTTTCATCATATGTTTTAAGATTTTCGTGGTTGTTCACTACACTAACATTCTCACAATTCGCGGGTTTGTTAACACGGTAATATTTAATATTGTTACCTCGATATTTCGGAACGGTTACACGCTCCATGGTACAATATTAAATATTACCGTGGTAACAAACCCGCGAATTGTGAGAATGTTAGGTTTCATCACGATGTTTTCCTTCACCGTAAGAGCGTCGAATAAACGTACATACGAATTCGAAATTCGAAAACACATTGGTGCGTGGTGGGGATCGAAACCGCGTCTCCCGGACGGGAGGCAGCGGCCCTAGCCACTAGACCACCGACGCTCCATCATCATCATATATTATTCTTATACACATTATCAGCCCTGTCTAGCAACTATAATTATTAGGGTTGACAAATTCACTCGTAACCCTTCAGTACCTACTTTAGGTAGCAATCTAGCTCTATTACTGGGCGAGCTGCACGCATGTGATTTACCATGCTGACTGATGGATGACCGAGTAACCTTCCACATTTACACTTGGACAGTTACTAGCTCAAGTTAGTAATAGTACCTGGGCGACCTAGCTTTGCTCGTGCCATCTGTTGGAAAACATTCAGACTACGAAAAAATATACAAGAAATTTTTATTTTTATCACTTTTGTATTTAAATAACTAAATGAAAGATTAAAAAAGTAAATAACAAATAAAAAAAGAAACATGAACAAAATAAAAATAAATCAATTAATTATTTATTCGAACTGAACCAGCGCGGTGTCTCTCCCCAGACAATGGCACACATGTTTCCTGCCCAGCGTGTCCTAACACCTGCACACGCGAGGATCTTTACAACGCTACGGATAATGCTATATCCGTAGCTGCGTACTGGTCCGCATATGTATTTAATAGCCGTGTATGAACCGATACGCTAAGAAGAAGATTCGAATTGAATAATTTATCAATCCTTCGTTGGCAATAGCAATCGCCGTATTTACCTTGTGATTAGGCAGTCTAAATAATTTATAGGTAAATAATGACCACTATTCGGTTTCTTTTACCTACTACTTGCAGATAAGAAGCTGGCATTTCTGCTACCGTGTCGTAATATAATTAATATCTTCTCAGTGCAGAAGTGTAGCAAGCTGAAGTGGCAGTTGGCTGGCCACGTTTGTCGCAGAACCAATGAACGTTGGAGCAAATGGGTTCACCCGCGTCAAACCACGCCTCAGGAAACATAGTGTGGGACGCCCCCCTGCCAGGTGGACTGATGGCCTGAGGAAGGTCGCTGGTGGTGGCTGGATGAGGAAAGCAGGTGATCGTGCGCTTTGGCGTGCCCTTGGGGAGGCCTACGTCCAGCAGTGGACTGCAATAGGCTGATTGATTGAAATTCAGTTAAAGCGTTATATTGTAACTTTTTTATACAAATAAAAATACTAAAATATAATATTTAGTACGAGACAAAAGAAACATCTTGTTTAGTGAGACGAATACATGACATACTTATTTCTCTTGTGAAGCGAAACCAAGTTAATGCATTGTAATCATACTTGCAGCACTGTCTTGATCCTTTGGGAAATCTGATATAAAGTAAGAATAATACAGTTGATAGAAAATGGAAACCTTAACAAAACGAGCGAAATTCACAGTACAATTTTGCTTACAAAATGAGATAATATTTACATTACATTTTCAAAATGATATGAGCGTCGGTGGTCTAGTGACTAGGGCCGCTGTCTTCCAATGTGTTTTCGAACTTCAAATTCATATGTATGTTTACGCTCGCTCTTACGGTGAAGAAAAACATCGTGATGAAACCTGCACACTTCTGCGAAGAAATACAAAGGTTGTGTGTGAAGTCAACCAACCCACACTAGGCCAGCGTGGTTGATTAAGGCCTAATCGCCCTAATTCAGGGCAGGCTTGAGCCACTCGGTGGGGACGTATTTGAGCTGTTGATCAGGAGCAAACTTTGCAGAAATTATAATAAATATTAGACTTGTTTTTAGGGCCCTTTGAGAGCAAAATTTATTTGGATTATACTGAAAAAACGTTGGCTGTGTTTTTTTCTTTGTCTACGTTGATGAGTATTTCGTTGATGATGATGACAGCCAGTTCAGCAAGTCGTCTAATTAGAGACTACTGTCCACGTGTGAACGCGGCACAAATGACTACCCAGTGCTAATGGCTGATATTGATCCTGTTGCGCATAATGTATTGAATTATGTATGGAAACATGTACGTATGGGCCACTTTTTATGTTTTTCTTTATGTGGGTGGGGACTGCATGAATTCGTAATGATGTGATCGATGATGCAAGGTCTCGTTGAATATGTTATGTACTCATAGGTAGGTATGATGTTCTTTAAAGATTAGTATGTTGAAGTTGACATGGAGTTGTGATCTATCAAAAACCACGAAGTACACCTGGTGCGGTCTATCGTCTTAATTAATTAGAACTAATATTTTTATTTTTTAAAGAGCTGTCAGAAAATATCCCATTCTAAAATACTAGGATAGTGTTTCAAAGTTTGCGGGCTGTCAGAAAGAAGAAAAAAAAGTGTATTGAAACATTAAAAAAAAATACGGACAAGAAAGATTTAAAAAATGAGAATAAGAGCGGGACTTTATTTAAAAAAATATATATATATATATATTATTATCTTTATGCGTAGTAAGATTTGAAAATAATTTTTGATGTCATAGCTGAGAATGTAAGAGTTTTGTCCCTGGTCAGCACGTTCACTGGTACTTCACTGGTGGAGAAGAACGGTCGGAAGAAAATTCACAAGACTCCATGTCTTATAAACTTTTATTTTTCAAAATAATATTGTTGTTTATTAAATCTTCATCTAAATTATTGTAAGCCTTGTGCAAAGTGTCTGTTTATGAAACTTATTATATTATATGAACTGTAGAGTATTTAGATCGTGCCAGTAATAGAGACATAACTTCACTGGAGCCAGCGTCAACTAATTTCGCGGCCGGGACGTAAATCAGCAGCCGGCCCGCACTAACTTGTTTGTGTAATTGCTGACTGACTCTCAGGGTCCCGTGGTCAAACGGTTCCACTTCATAAGGCTTAGAATAAAAAGCAATATAGTAAAAAGTAAAAATAGGTCTGCTGGAAGACATTTCTTTAGAAATCTAGAGTCGGTTACCTCTGCAACTTTGCTGGGAATTGATTTAGACACAAGTTTAAATTGGAAACCACATATCCAAAAATTGACAAAAAAAATGTCATCTTTTATCTATGCCCTACACCAACTAAAACGGGTAACAGACTTTAAGACCGCCCTCACTGCATATTATGCTTACGCGCATTCGAGACTATCCTACGGTATTATATTGTGGGGAAATAGTTGTGACATAAACAAAATTTTCATATCACAGAAAACATGTATACGGATTCTAGCAAATATAGACCGGATGGAATCGTGCAGATTTTACTTTAGGGAATATGAAATTTTGACCCTTACCTCGATCTATATCTTTGAGTCATGTAAATTTGACAAAAAACATTCAGAGTTATACTTCCCCGAAATAAATAATAAAAGAAATAATAGGAACATGAATAAACTTAAAGTACCATTTACTAAATTAAAATTTGTTTCATCTAGCCCTCATTTCATGGTGATAAAAATATATAACCATATACCAAACTATATAAAAAACATAAATAAATTGTCATTATTTTACCAACAAATGAAACAGCTTCTTATAAAAAAATAAAGGAATTCTTTGATGATAAATTTAATTTATAAACGTTTCTTTGTCATGTTTGTTGTGTATCTAAATTATGTGGTTCCTGTCTGTTATTTTGTTTTTGTGTGGTTTTTGTTTTTGTTTTGTGTAACTAGCCTCGTCTTGTGTTGCCGTGCCCTGGCAGGGCGTCACATGTATACCTATTTTTAAGTATTTGATGTACCACCTTTTATCTGTAATGTGACATGCAATAAATGAAATGAAATAAGTAGGCCTGTTGTGTCGTTTTTCTTTTATGTTATTGTCATTTTCTTGTTTATTGTGTACAATAAATGGTTGAATAAATCAATGAAATACGCTTAAACCCTAGAAATTTTGTTGTACATACAAAGCTCATTGTAAAAATGACAAATATTTTTTACATGTCTTGCGTAAGGATCAAAGGCCTAAAACACTAATTGAAAGAAAAACAGCTTACGTGTTTTTTTTTTAATTGTACCCAGCAAAAATTGTTTTACGGCACTTTTATAAACGACTGTGAATAGCATTTACGGATGGAGAGAGAGACAGAGAAAGAAAATGTCACAATCAAGGTCAGCACTCACAGCTCATTGCGTCACCTGTATTCTGCTCCAAGGTCGTCAATAAACAATTCTACGCAGAGACATAAAGTGCTTAAGCAAGCGAGATAATTCACGAAATTACAGTAGAGATTCCGTACGGCGTAGAAATGCCGCAATAGGAACATTGTTCAAGTTTACATAGTTCAATAAATCTTAATTGCCATACAGTGGTTTACAGTTAGTTACAACTAAACCTATTAAACTTATCACGCTTAATTGATTGTACTGTCACATTTATAACTCGGTCAATTAGGCAAGAATTATTTTACTGTTCCATAACAAAAACAAACATCTGTCATGTCTGGATTTAGAAATAAAAAAAGTCAGTTACTTTATAACAAGTAACGCTCACCATTTGTGTGATAAAAATATAACAATATACGGAACCATAGTGTCTACTAAATTCGTTCTTGCCAAGCTTTTTTTTAGCTTTCCGCCCTAGTGTCCGCCAACTAGTTTGCGAAACTTTAATGCTCTCGGAATTATGTTAGCCGCTGTTGGACATATTATGGAGCTGGAATATTTTACAACTTCTAAAAGTTTAAAGTCATGTTTTGAATGAAAAATCTGTAGCTTACTATACTTGTGCTGTTTAGTTGAAACGTGAAGTTGAAGCTGCAACTTCAGAACGTACTAGAGCGCCGAAAAGTTCTGTAAATTCTGTAAAGTTTGAATATTGTAATTAATCATTCATTCATTCATTTAGTAATGTCTCGGAGGAATTTTCCTCCGAGAGTAATGTAGTTATGCAATGACACTACACTATATAATTTGGCAATAAAAAGTTTTTATTATTATAATTATTTTCATACACTCATGTCTTCAAGACTCTTGTGTATAGGGCTAAGCCAATGCCATCGAATGGCATAAAAAAAACCAAGATCGGAAGCAAAAAAAAATCGTAGCGATTTCCAGCTTAGTGCTACGACGTAGTAATTATTACTAAAATTTTTGAATTCTCAGATTTCAACGGGGAAAGTCTCAATCGATAGGGCAAAGTCAATGCTATCGAATGGCATAAAAAAAATTAGATCAGGGACAAAAAAATCGTAGCTACGTCCAGCGCTTCGGCGTAGTAATTACCTACTATTAAGTTTTAGAATTTTCAGATTTCACCGGGAAAAGTCTCAATCGATAAGGTTAAGTCAATGCTCGAATGGCATAAAAAAACGTGATCCGGGACAAAAATGTTTCGTATCAATTTCCAGCTCAAAGTACGGATAGTAGCTATTACTGCACACATCTTCCTGTTCTTACGGGAGTAAGCAGAGTGGGAACTCTGTTTTTATTTCTGTGTGAACTCTGTTTTTCTTTTTAACTGAACAATCTGTTTGCGAGCTAGCATTCAGCCCTATGCTTGTATGACCTTATGTGTATTTTTTTATGTTCTGGTACCTACATGTGGAGACCTGTAAATGGCTTTTTGGTAGTACTGTATTTACTTTTAAGTTAACTTTAGCTATTGGTCTTCCTATTATTAATAAATAAATAAATAAAGTATATTATTCATTCATTCATTAAAATTTTCGAATTCTCAGATTTCAACGAGGAAGGTCTCAATCGATAGATTCTGTTCCAATGCTACAAAATTTTATTTCACTCTGCTCTGGTCACGCTGTCCGAATGCCGCTATTTCGATAAAATTTGGTACGAAGATGTATGCTAAAGACGGACATTGTAATTTTTTTTACCGTGGGAAAATATGCATAACGACTCCAGCCCACCGTTCCGGACCCATTCTACTAACATGCCCAGCCCATTCCCACTTGAGTTTGGCAGTTTTCTCTCCAATATCAGCAATGATTCTCAAGCCTAGATTGCTAACAGCTCCACTTATTCATCGCTTGGAACGACAAACGTATCTTCCTCTGCGTTAGATGGCGCTGTAAGTCTAGGAAACTGGAAAATCTACAAACCACGCAGGAGTAGCCACGGGCAGACAGCTAGTATTTTATAACGAAGTCGGTAGCCACATCTAGACCTTTTTAGGGTTCTGTAGTCAAAAAGGAACCCTTATAGTTTCACCATGTCCATCTGTCTGTCTGTCCCTCTGTGTGTCTGGCTGTAGTTTGGCATGGACATACATATTAATCATGCTAACGAAGCTGAAGAATAAAATCTTTAAGAACATTTTTTTAGGGTTCCTCTGCTACACGTGAAGTTCACTTTGCGTGGCCCAACACGTGCTTGGCCGGTTATTATTATATTCCTATTATAATCTAAAGCACTCAAAAGCGAACTGCAAGATGTACTCGGTTTCTCGTTCCTCCACTCCACAAAGTGCTTACATAACCATAATACTGTCAGCGCATGTTACACCGAACACTGAACTTACAATATTCTAGATTACAGGTTCTCAAACCTATTTTATTTCACCCAACACCAGCTTCAAAAGTTTAATGCACCTACAAGTTCAAACATTTATAATCCAAAGTTCAAACATTTATAATACAATACAATCCTACTAATATTATAAATGCGAAAGTTAGGATGTTTGGATGTTTGTTGCCGAATCACGCTTGAACCACTGGATGGATCAGGATGAAACTTAGCACACACTTAGGTTCGCGGTAAAGCACTTCATTCCTACGGGAAAACTCATTTAACGCGGGTGAAACCGTGGGCGGAAAGCTAGTACCAAATATATTTTATTGACACTAACAAAATCAAAGAGGATTATGAAGATATATTGAAAAAAAAAATATGTATAAAACTTAGATATTGAATTAAGCCCGCCGCGCCGTACCAATTGTACCATTAGCCAGTACCATTGATGGTACAATTGGTACCGATTCGTCCCACTAGTAGTTATAGACGCGTCGACTAAACAATTTTAGAGCAAACGATGAAATGAAATGAAATTAAAACAAAGCAATAATATCACCTGTATGTACTCTTTTGTTTGTTGTTTTCACTGTTTTGTATACCTACTTGTTTTTCCGTGTACACAATAAACTATTATTCTATTCTGTACCAAGATGTAACAGAAAAATTCACAGCTTGATTTTAATCAATAATTTAAAACATCAATCGTTCATCTTCTATCCTTTTTATTACTCAAAGATACAAAAAGGATAGATGAACTTTATATTACAGATAAAAACGCGACTTTCCAAATTAGGGGCCAAAATCACCCATTTTGAGAAGCACTGGTTTCAGTTCTAGCGTGCGTGGCTAAAAGTCAGCTTTAGCTAGCTGGCATTTGGCACAACTTAGCAGATTTAACAGCTGGGTTCCGTTAGCTACCATTTTAAAGTAATGTTATGTTTGTGGTGGTGGTTGGATGAGGAAAGCGGGTGATCGTGCGCTTTGGCGTGCCCTTGGGGAGGCTTACGTCCAGCAGTGGACTGCAATAGGCTGATTGATTGATTGTTATGTATGTAATATAGCATTTTTATAGTATTTTTATAAATAGGATATAAGCGTAACAGGCCGTTGATGTGATGTGAAGCGTGATTTCATATATGACTATTAAAATAAAAACAAAATTGAAAATTTTTAAAAACCCACGCCGGATGTTAAAACATATTCAAATAAAAAACAAAATTGAAAATTTTAAAAAACCCACGCCGTATGTTAAAATATATTAGAATAAAAAGTATTAAATAACATTTTTGGAAATCCCCCGACCAGAGTCAAATAAGATAAGAAATATAAAATAAAGAAATCTACAAAAAGAGTGATTTCTCACGAAATCCGCCACACAAACAACTAATTATGACCTTTCTTAGTCCTTACGTTTACGTACCTACTTACCTTTTGCTTTCTCGTAGAGATAGACACAGCAATAATATTTATTAATTTAGGTACTATTACATACTCATCTATCTAATAATATGATACAAATCCAATAAAACACGTCGAAGTCTGCCATTCCCTGCTTTGACATTAATAAATTTTATATAAATACCGTGAGCTTTACTTATTCAGAATCTACATTATATTTAGTTTTTGAGTAATATATAAATAAGTAGTTATAATATTTAAACTGAAATTTCGAACAAAGAGAGCGATGATGGCAGCCCCCGACGTGTTTTATTGGATTTGTATCATATTATTAGATAGATGAGTATGTAATAGTACCTAAATTAATAAATATTATTGCTGTGTCTATCTCTACGAGAAAGCAAAAGGTAAGTAGGTACGTAAACGTAAGGACTAAGAAAGGTCATAATTAGTTGTTTGTGTGGCGGATTTCGTGAGAAATCACTCTTTTTGTAGATTTCTTTATTTTATATTTCTTATCTTATTTGACTCTGGTCGGGGGATTTCCAAAAATGTTATTTAATACTTTTTATTCTAATATATTTTAACATACGGCGTGGGTTTTTTAAAATTTTCAATTTTGTTTTTTATTTGAATATGTTTTAACATCCGGCGTGGGTTTTTTTAAATTTTCAATTTTGTTTTTATTTTAAACTTTTTGGAAAGTACGTTACTTTTGTTTGTTATCACTTAGCACACTAAAACATATCATTAAAAATGACGACATTTTGTTTTCTTTGTGTTTCGATATTGTATATTATGCTAGTAATTAAACATACATAATTTATTAGTATGCCTTTTTAAAACTAACTGGCGGTAATCAAAATGATGGATGTTGTTTGGATTTGGCAGAAATTTGGTATGTGCGATATTGAGACTACTAGTTACTTAGTGTCCAAGCGGCCACCTATCCTCGCTGTTGCAGTATTTCTTTATAGTCTACCGCCATGCGCCATAAAACATGTTCAAGAACCTGATCTGTAAAGATACCGGTTCAGTAGTTTTGAAAACTCCTGTAATGCCAACTTATCTGGCTACTGCAGGGCTCCCTGGTGGTCTACCGCCTCAAAACATATCCAACAACCAGCTCCAAAATGAAGCCTTTTGAATGCAAAAAACCGCATCGAAATCGATTCAGTACTTTTTGAGAACTCCTGTAGTGCCAACTTATCTGGCTGCTGCAGCGCTCGTGGTCTACCTCCATAAAACGTATCTAAGAACCCGCTCCAAGATGAAGCCTTTTGAATGCAAAAAACCGCATCGAAATCGATTCAGTACTCTTTGAGAACTCCTGTAGTACCAACTTATCTGGCTGCTGCAGGGCTCCCTTGTGGTCTACCTCCATAAAACGTATCTAAGAACCTGCTCCAAAATGAAGCCTTTTGAATGCAAAAAACCGCATCGAAATCGATTCAGTACTTTTTGAGAACTCCTGTAGTACCAACTTATGTGGCTGCTGCAGGGCTCCCTGGTGGTCTACCGCCCTAAAGCATGTCTAACAACCAGCTCCAATATGAAGCCTTTTGAATGCAAAAAACTGCATCGAAATCGATTCGGTAGTTTTTGATAACTCCTGTGTTGCCAACTTATCTGGCTGCTGCAGCGCTCCCTGATGGTCTACATAAAACATATCTAAGATCCTAAGTTGAAGTGATACCTTTTCAATGCAAAAAACCGGAACTAAATCGGTCCAGTGGTTTTCGAGATAGAAGGTAACAAACAAACAAACAAACAAACAAACAAACAAACAACCTCTTACCCCAAACGCATATACCGCCTCCGTTCCGTTCCGTCCGTCGTGGGTAAAAATAAACAGACGGAATTATCGAATTTTATAATACATACAAATAGAGATTTAAACTCGGTACCACCACTGTAATATTCCCTGAACTTATCGAAGTCGTGAACTTGTAATTGGAAAAGTTTCTACCGATCGATTTTCGGCCACAAAAAGCATCGTAAGGAAAATACTTATTGCTCAGTATTTGTGAGAATCTATCGTGGAAAGTGATTTCGAATTTTAGTAAAGCTAGGTAAGAATAACAGAGGACCAAGGCGGTGGATATCGTCCAGAAATGTAGCAAGCTGAAGTGGCAGTGGACTGGCCACGTCTGTCGCAGAATCGATGAGCGTTCGAGCAGACGGGTTCTCGAATGGAGACCACGCCTCGGGAAACATAGTGTGGGACGCCCCCTTGCCAGGTGGACTGATGATCTGAGGAAGGTCCCTGGTGATGGCTGGATGAGGAAAGCGGGTGATCGTGCGCTTCGGCGTACCCTTGGCCTACTTGGCCTTCGGCCTACGTCCAGCAGTGGACTGCAATAGGCTGATTGATTGAGGTAAGATTAAAACTGATCTTTACTGGGTCAGCGCGATCGACTAAATCCTGAATGCCCCTCGGTGGGGACGTTTATGGGCTGGTAACAAGTAAAAAAATACAGGCAGTTCGTTATCGGAACACCTATTATGAATTAGATCAGCTACCTCTATAGATTTCAGTGGGATGTAAGTGGGATGTTTAGCAGGGGATTATTTCAGAATTCCACCGATAATGGTGGATTCTGTCTGCATTGCTAACATTCCATAAATCTTTTCACTGGTGGCTCCAAGTAGCTGTTGTGCACACAGCGGCCGCATCCCGTAAAACCGTGTCGATCCACGCGCTAAATCTAGTGTAGGGGACTGCGTCTATGGGCTGATTCCCCCCCCCCCTCCCCCCCCGCCCCCCTTAAGTGCATGAAGTCTACAGCGGTTCGGAAGGCGGGCACCTTCAGTATGGCATTGAAACCCGGTATAGATATAATTTTGATATAATCAACATCAACGGCCTGTTACAGTCCACTGCTGGACTATGAGCCTCCTCTACTTGTGTAAGTGCAGGGTATTGCCATAGTCTCCACGCTTGGCAGGCGGGTTGGAGAGCGCAGATTAAAAGATTACTGTATCAGAGAGCGCTGCTGGCCGTTCCCTGTTCAATGTGTAGTCCCTAAGTCGCCTCTTACGACACCCACGGGAAGAGTAGGGGTTGGTGACAAATGTATTCTACTCTGCCGTCACCACACGGCTTAGATATAATGCTACAGCTATAAATACTAGACACAGGCACAGTAAGGAGAGTCACATCACATCACACTTACACTAATATTATAAATGTGAGGTTTTTTTTTATGTTAGGATGTTTAGATGTTTCTTCCGCTTTCAAGCCTAAAGTACTGGACGGTTTTGATTTAATTTTGGAATACAGATAGTTTGTACCCTGGATTAACACATAGAATAAATACTTTTTACCCTGAAAAGTCTTATTCCCACGGGGAAAATCTTACACAATGCGAGCGTAGTCGCGGGCGGACCGCTATAGTTGAAAATAAAATAAACCAAATAGTATAGTAATAGAGTAGTAGTAGTAGTAGTAGGGTAGTAGAAGGGTCCAATCCCTAAATTACAAATTGGAAAGCAGTCGTTAATATACTAGTTTATATAATCTAAAGCCAATCGTATCTGATCTCTGGTCATCAGTTAACGTATTAAAGCGGTTATTTGTGCGAAACTAGATTTACGGTCGAGCTAATGCCATTTGCATTCTAATGAGGAGCTATTATCATGCCATTATCTATGGGTCGTACCTTCAGGGGTTATGAAACCACAAACGGGGGGCTCAAAACTCCTGACTTCAGGGTTTGTAAGGTCGATCATTTACGACCAACACGACATTTATTCATTCATTCATTTATTGGCAAATTCTTTATTTTTGATCTTATGAGGGTGTTATTAAGCAAAACGTGAAAAGTTTAGTTGGTTTGATTTAATATTTACTCGTATTCTATTTTCAAGTACATTTGAAAAATCACATTTAAATAATTGAACATATCACTTTCAAAAGAAAAAAACAAATATAGAATCAATGACTCTTAAAAAGTTCAGACGTTTTCATTACCCGAATTCCTGAACGCACAAACGTATTTTTTCCAAATGTTTGTGACCACTGGCGCGGAAAGGGTCCGCCCTTTCTCTTCCAGGGACACTGATAAGATAATTCAACAAAAGGGTCACCAGTACAGAGTTGAATGTAAAAAAAACGCGAAATACATACCTATTTTTTTGCCCGAGTGCGCGAAATAAAAGGAAGGACATGTTGTTGTTCTTTTTCGTGTATGATTCGTTGGTTGCGTTATCACCTACCTACTTTTTTTTGCCCCCCTGCGCCAGGTGGACTGACGACCTGAGGAAGGTCGCTGGTGGTGGCTGGATGAGGAAAGCGGGTGATCGCGCGCTTTGGTGTGCCCTTGGGGAGGCCTACGTCCAGCAGTGGACTGCAATAGGCTGATTGATTGAATATATTATTAATATCTTCTTTGATGAAGATTGCTTAGGTCCCTTTCAATAGAATCCGGCAATAATATAAACAAGATAATTTTTTGACACTAACTTTCCAAAGACAAACAATACTTTGATGAGTAAAAAATTAATATGGCAGTTTTGCAAATTATTGAAAGTTTTGTCGTCCGAGTATTTTTTATTAAAATAGGTAAATAAATATGTTAATAGGGGGCGAAATGATTGTCAGAAGAATGTACATAATGGTATGAATTTCTTAGTTTGTTTACATTATTGCCGGATTCTTATGAAAGGGACATTAGTTATAGTTACAAGTTGACAATTCGTGACTTTTTGTATTAGGTCCTTACATATGAAATTGGCGTTTTGTATGGGAGGAACAAAAAGTCGAAAAATTTTTATATAGTATATTTATTTAATCAAAGTATGAGCCATTGTAATCTATGCACTTTTGCCATCTCATAGGTAGTTCATTGATCCCTTTACTAAAAAAACCATTCGGACGGGAATCAATAAAATCTTTGAAGGCGATTTGGACTGCCCCATCTGAGTTGAATTTTTTCCCTTGCAAGAAGTTATCCAAATTTCGAAAAAAATGGTAATCTGTTGGAGCAAGGTCCGGGGAGTACGGTGGATGCCTTAGACATTCCAATTGAAGCTCTTCTAATTTGCTAGCCGTCTGTTGTGCAGTGTGTGGTCTAGCGTTGTCGTGAAGCAGCAGTGGCGTAGAGCGATTGACCAGCCTCGGTTGTTTACCAGCTAGCTTTTCCATCATGGTTTGCAATTGCTGACAATAGTCATCTGCCGTAATCGTCTGGCCAGATTTGAGAAAACTGTAATGAACGACACCGGCGCTAGTCCACCAAACGCTTACAAGTAACTTTTTATTGGTCAATTTTCGCTTGGAGCAGGCTTTGGCTGGCTTGCCAGGGTCCAGCCATTGCGATGAGCGCTTCCGATTATCGTAGAGAATCCACTTTTCATCACAGGTAATGATTCGATTTAAAATCCCTTCGTTATTGTGCCGGTCAAGTAATGTAACGCAGCAGTTGACGCGCGTTTGCCGGTTTGCTTCACTCAATTCGTGAGGAACCCACCTTTCAAGTTTTTTAATCTTCCCAATTTGCTTCAAGTGGATTAAAACAGTTTTATCACTAACACCGAAGCCTGCAGCTAACTCGGACGTGGTTTGCGATGGATCCGCTTCCACAATAGCCTTCAATGCTTCATTATCAACTTGGGTCTCCGGCCGTCCACGGGGCTTGTTTTGCAGGTCGAAATTTTCAGAACGAAAACGTTGGAACCAAAAACGCACTGTGTTTTCTTTTGCGACACAACCGCCATACACATCATTAACCCTTCGAGCCGTTTCCGCAGCACTGGTGCCACGGTGGAACTCGTACTCGTAAATAACGCGATATTTCAAATTTTCCATTTTGTAAATCGAGCGATGCAAACAGAAAAAAGATAAGTAAAAAAACAAATGAATGACGGTTTACGAAACACAACTACATGTGGAAATAGCTGTATAAATTTGAATTTCGAATTCCTAACCAAATAGGAGAAATTTGTGATCAAAGTGGCCAGTACGACAAAACGCCAATTTCATATGTAAGGACCTAATATATACAAAAAATGCGAACGGAATCGTGTATGTGTAAAAAATGGTAACCCATTTTCCCTGTAAGCTTAGAACTTCAGCTCTGCTCACCCCTTATAGAATAAGAAAGTGACTTTATGAATCGATGTTGGTATTTTTTTAAGTATTACTTAATTTAATATAGCTGTGTTATGTCTTTTGGAAGGTATTGAAAAAAGAAGCAAAATTGTGGTATTATTATTATATCTTTTATACTGTCTTACCTACGTAAATATTACCAATTCTACATTACTTTCTCCTCCTAAAACGTCTAAAAGACTCTTTTTATCGGGATAGTCGCAAAGACTCAATACATCAAATTTTGAGTGGGCCGGCAGAGTTCAGGAGTCAATATTTGATGTATTGCTTATTTCGTAAGGAGTTTGCGCAAGCGAGGAACCTGATGCTTGCTCGAAATTCAACTTGAAGAAAATATTACTAGGTACGTCTTCAATGTTAGATTTTAAATATACGATATTGAGGAAATAAGTGTTCAGAAATATTACCTACCTAATTTAGTACATAATATTATCATCAGAAGTGAACAGTGATGCAACATTTAATTGTAAGATGAGAGAAAATTGTGGAGAAAATGGTTGCAAGATTTGAATGAGGCTTGTAAAATAAACCTTTTGCGGAGCGGGTATACCTAACTACCTACTTTAACAGAAAAATATTATTTTTAGAGTAGTGACCGCCTAAACGTAATGTTAAATGTGAACAAATATTTTAAACTAAATATTTATACCGCATGTCCTATTGGACTTGCATTGTATTTCAACATTAATTCATACAAATACGATGCAATCAGCCAATAAAGGAAATACGTTTTTCACATACAAATAAACAAAATGTGTCGCGATCATCATTACTACGGATATTTTGTCAAAAGAATATTATATATTCATGTGATTTCCATATGAAAAGGATTTTAATTATCTCTGGACGAATGTTTCTGCAAATAAAGTACAAAATTATTGACGACGAAATATTTACATTTAATATTATTTTTAAATGTTTAAAGTTTTCGGATGTTTGCATTGATTGACATTAATTAATTTATTTAAATACAGATCTTTTTGTCACATGTGCATCTTGAAAGTGACATAAATGAGCAAGATGCAACAGTAAAAAAGTACTTAATGAGTCTTTGCAGATAAGTAGACTATGACAACTGAAACTTTGAACTAGAAGGATTTGGTTTTAATCTTCGTATAACACGTGCGAGTTATTAAATTATGTGGTTAAACTTTTGAAGCTACCTAACAGTTGTGCGAGACAGAATAAATCTTAGTGTTGCCAACGTAACAGCAAAGCCCAAGTCACACAGAGCCGTGCCGAGGGCGGTCCGGGGCCGGGACAAGCGGGACGGCGCTAAGCCGCGCTATAGCACCGTCCCGCTTTCTCGGCCCCAAACCGCGCCGCTCCCGCTCTGTGTGACTGTTTGTTGCCAAGTCGGCGGGTTCATCAATATTGCGATAAACGCGTCATTTGCTCGACGTTCTACTAAACTGTTCGTTGACGGAGACAAATTATCCTTTCCTTTTGCGTAATCAACTTGTACTCACGGTTTACTTGCCACACGAGCCTCGTCTTTGTCTACCTCTTCGTAGAAATATTGCCTTCTTACAGAGGGAGGCGTAGCAAGATGGGCTTTATAAATTTAACCCATAAAGATTCTAGATATTGAATTTATTCAGAGAATTTCATAAAAACATGAAACGCCTGACGAAAGCACGAAGCGCGAAGCGCGCAAGCGCGTGACGGGACGAAAGCATAAAGACACGCCAAAAAAAAAGAACTATTCTCAATTCAAAAATTACAAATTTTTTAGAACGAAATATGAAAACCGCCCTGCCAGTTACAACAAAGATGGCTGATCCTTACAGTACCGTAGAGCAACCTGAACAATTCACTATAGTAAATGCATTTTTTAACACGTTTTTATTAATTCGCTTTCTTGTCTGTCCGTTTGTTTGTTTGTTTGTTTGATTGTTTGTTTGTTTGTGGGTTTGTTCGGTCCGAATCTTGCAACTCATTTTTGGAGCACGTGCTGTCATTCGATTGTGCGGAAATTTGGTACACTTATGTAACCTCGGTGACAATGCAATATTATGATACCATGGAGCTGATCTGATGATGGAGCCGGATGGTGGCCATAGGAACTCCTAAAATACACAACACAACCTCGTCGTGTTTGGGCTCGTTGGATATGTTATGAAAAGATCTTTAGATATACGTGATGTTCAGGGTCTCATGATGGAAGTTGGCCATAGGAACTCCTAAAAACACAACATAAACTTGACGTGTTTGGGTTCGTTGGATTTGTTTTGACAAGATCTTTAATTATACGTGATGTCCAGGGTCTCATGATGGAGCTGAAAGGTGGCCATAGAAACTCCTAAAATACGCAACGCAACCTCGTCGTGTTTGGGCTCGTTGAATTTGTCTTGACATGATCTTTAGTCATAAGTAATGTCCAGGGTCTGAAGATGGAGCCGGAAGGTGGCCACAGGAATTCCTCAAATACTCAACATAACCTGGTCATGTTTGGGCCTGTTGGATTCGTTTTGACTAGATATTTAGTCTCACGTCGTCATATCCAGGGTGTCGTGATGGAGCAGGAAGGTGGCCATAGGAACTCCTAAAATACACAACACAACCTCGTCGTGTTTGGGCTCGTTGGATATGTTATGAAAAGATCTTTAGATATACGTGATGTTCAGGGTCTCATGATGGAAGTTGGCCATAGGAACTCCTAAAAACACAACATAAACTTGACGTGTTTGGGTTCGTTGGATTTGTTTTGACAAGATCTCATGTCTCATGATGGAGCCGAAAGGTAATCTCAACGTAACAACATAATCTCATCTTGCTTATCTCATCTTATTAAATTGCTAAGACTAAAAACCCTTTTTTAGTCTTAGCAATTTAATCCTACGTGATGTTCAGGGTATCTTGCAAAATTTAAATTCGCTGGACTAAAAAGCACAAAATAATTATTAAATAAAAAATATTTTTTAACAACGTTTTTACGCACTAAAAATATAAAATATTTTTTATTGAGATTTTTATTGGTGTAGTACTCTTGTAGGAAAGGAAGGTACGAAAAACGTGGGGTGCATGGAGTAGATTTTGAAGCATCCCCTTTATAAAAAAAATCATAGACATCTTCTAGGCGAGCGTGGTCTATCTTTCACCTTATAAACAATTTTCATCAGCTAGAATAATGGTCAAACGCAAGTCTTTCCAATAATAAAAAAAACACAACAATTGAATTTGCACTGCCAAAAAGATACTAATAATAACTATTTGTAAGTTTTCAAGACATAACACATAACAACCCCTGGCACTAATAAGAATTAGAAGACATAATTATTCGTTGTCATTACATTAACAATATGTTATGTATCAGTAAGTTGTACAGACAGACATGAAAATAAGTAAGACAATGAATAGGCTAGCGTCAGCTATGCTGTTTTTCAGCCATCACCTCGTTCTCTACTTCTTAGAATATCTATTCCATGCACCCCACGTTTTTCGTTTTAAGTCCTACAAGAGTACTACACCAATTAAAATCTCAATAAAAATTATTTTATATTTTTAGTGCGTAAAAACGTGTTGTTAAAAAATATTTTTTACTTAATAATTATTATATTTATCAATATTCCTGGGACAGTTGTTCAGTTTTATAGACTGATACTACTGACAGTTGAAATGTTTCAAATGATATAAAATACTCTAATTAATTTGATATGTTCGCTCAAGCCCCTTGTAGATATTTAATAAGATGAGTGGATATACTAGAGTCGTTTTTATTATTGTCTTAATCAGCTTAACAAAAATAAAATTAATCCATCAAATAGTTTGCTTCCAAGAAATCCAGAATCAAACCAATCATAATTTATTATTTGATTTTTGGAAAACTAACAGCTAAATATGATATTACGTAAACAATTGAATAGACTAATGCTAATTATAAGTCTCCACATATAAATCAATGAGGATATGGCCTATCTTTGTAGACACAGTCAAACTTGTGACTAGTCATAGTCGCAACTAACCCTATTTTCAGAGTTTTCAATCTACATAATGGATTAAACAAACTCTGCTAGATAGCAACTTTGACCTTAGCTCTTGAAGGAAAATGGAAGACAAATGTTGTCTTTTGTCTAAGATTATAATTATCCAGGTATTTCTATAAGGCTGTGTGTAGAATATGTACCATGGATTAAGCAGGCTTAATTTGAGCCGAACAATATTGAATATAGAACAACCCACGACCACAAATCGATCGAGAGCTGAGGAAGCTGAGCATGACTTTCAGGTTAAGTTTCATCTGTTTACCGTAATTAATCATTTTTCCTGAATTACGAAGATAGGTCAATTATGTACACAGACAATAGAAATATACCTAATATGGAACCTTGTTATACACATATTTTTAAGAGTACAACATTAAAAATGAAAGGAATAGAATATACATTATTGCACACAAGGAAATATACAGTACATTATAAACGATAGAAGATAAGGGGTGGGTTATTTTTTTCGAAATTATTGTTACGAAATACAATTCTGTGATTGTAATAATTTTGATAAATAATTCTATTTTTGTTGGGGTTGAAAAGACAATATTAACCCTGGTGTCAGAGTTATTGAGCAGCCAAAGACCTGGGACATTATCATCATCAACAGCTCATATACATGCCCACCGAGGGGCTCGAGGCTACCTTGTATCAGGGTGATCATGCATTAGTCGACCATGCTGGCCCAGTGCGGGTTGGTCAATTTCACACACAACCGTTGAATTTCTTCGCAGGAGTGTGCAGGTTTCCTCACGACGTTTTCCTTCACCGTAATAGCGTCGAATAAACGTACTATACAAATTAATTCTAAATTCGAAAACACATTGGTACGTGGTGGGGATCAAACCCGCGTCTCCCAAACGGGAGGCAGCGGCCCTAACCAATACACCACCGACGCTCTATGACATAATAATACCTATTTTCGTCAGTATAGCTAAGATTCGTAGCAAGTGGAAGGATGTAGTCTCTGCTGACCCCTTCGAGAAAGAGGCGCGATTTTATGTATGTATTTAACAAGGATCAACGGCTAAGCAACCTAGCACATAGTAGGAATCATTTTTTCGGGTGGCTAGTATTCCCACATAGGTAGTGATTTTTGTTTGACATTATTACCACAGAGATTTTGACCTAAAGCTCTCGAAAAAAAGCGGCACTCTGCTGTTTGGTCTCGGAGGAGTAGTAGATATTTACTACGGCGTAAAAATTTGCTACGACGTAAACATTTGTTACGTGCTGTCGTAGAAATTTGCTACGACAGACATTTGCTGCGATGATGACGTTAATGTATGCTACGACACAGAAATTCGCTACGACGTAGACGTTTGTTACGACATGTAACATGTAAAATTCCAAACACATAGAAAGACCACCCGTATGAATTTATCTGGGTTTGAAATTATGAAAGTTCATTTTATGTGATGATGACGATGATAACACAAGAATTAATAGATCTTATATTAATTTGCTACGACTTAAACACTTGTTATGTGTCGTCGTAGAAATTTGCTACGGCTGACATTTTCTACGATGATGACATAATGTATGCTACGACACAGAAATTTGCTACGACGTAGACGTTTGCTACAGCGTAACATGCAAAATTACAAACTCGTAGAAAGAGCACCCATTTGAATTTATCTGGGTTTGAAATTATGAAAGTCCATTTTATGTGACGATGACAATGATAACACAAGAATTAATAGATTTTATATTGCCCTTGCCCTTGTAACGGGCCGTTGATGATTGATGATATTGCCCTTTGCCTCAATTATGTCAGGGCTCGAACCAACCATCCACTGGACACCATATGTCAGGGCGAAACTTTCCGAAACACATAGGTGCATTTGCACATATAAATATCTCTGGGCGGCCAATACCTCGTGGCTCGCTTCAGTTTCGACCAATTATGAGACCTGTCAATACGTTGCGTAAGCGAGATGAACCAATCATGACGTGTTCCCCGCGCCCCGCACCGCAACTTTCTTCGTAATTATAGGTAGTTTGTTAGTAAATTATACAGAATGTGGTGTCCAGTGGGTGGTTGGTCCGAGTCCTGACATAATTGAGGCAAATTCAGAAATCAGAAACATTTATTTGTTCACATGATTTTAAAAAAATAAGATGATTTCGGGCTTCGAAAAGCGCTGGTTCTGACTTCTATCTACGAAAGTGTTCGTTGCATAAGCTAGGTATATGTACTATATATCTTATTTATAAGTGGCCTTGGGAATCGTGAGGTCGGTTGTCGCCATACAACCCACACAATGAAGAGAGGACTAGCATTCAAAATTATACCCCTATTTTATGCAAATTATGTTTAATCTTCAACAATTTAAGCAGCACTTTAAGGAAGACTACATTAAATGAAGTGAAATAAATTAGCGAAAATGTCACGTTTTATTAAATAAACATGAAATATTTCGCGCCGTCTGAAGTACTGAGCACTGAGCATGAACGATCGTGCTCAGGAGTTGTAACATGATATATTGTAATGCTTTGTAAGGGCCGAGTCAGACTGCGCGGAAGTTGTTTTCTAAACCAATTTTCTCTGTAGAATTTAATTTCTTAGTGAACGAATGTGACAATGCGATATAAAGTGGTTTATAAATTCTGATAATTATGTGCCTATGTACGAATGATATGATAGTTTACATTTACAATTTACAATTTAATCACAAATTTTTCAATCCCTGTCTCCCACACTAAGATTACACTTGTGTCTTGGGAGGCAGTTAGTCTGAGTCATATTCAGTAAGCAATAACTTGATTTAGTATTAAGTATAAGGTAAACATAAAACATGACAACATGAACATGTGTATAATATGTAGTGAGGATATGTGTATGAGTGAGTGTGTGTGTGTCTATATGTGTGTAAGTGTATATAGTTATTGTGACATAATAATACTTTATAGACTGAAGCTTCCAATTAAGTTATTTTTAATGAAATGTTCTTTATTTTTTTCCTTTACCGACATATACGATATGTAAATGTATACCAAAATGGTAACAGAGAAAGTGCGGGCTTGGGTTCTTTACAAAATGCACAATGTCTTGGTAATATTTTGTAGGTGATGCTAAATCCGGCCAACTTGAGTAAAGTTTATAAATCCTGTATTTATGTGATTGATTGTTCACAAATCATAAATAAACTGTTAAACACAGCACCATCTATTCGAGATTAACCGAACTTGATGGCTCGTTAATCAATTTAAGGCTGCATTGATTTCGTATGTTCTTTGGTAGTTGGGCAGATAGTTCGAGACAATTTCCGTAGATGTCGCTAATTTAGACTATATTGGTACTATTGTAATAATATATAATATGTAACGGCAAGAAGCCTCTCTCTGTTCACTTCCGATCGGCTCACAATAAAGACGTGCATTTCGAAAATCCTATTTCACACGTTTTTATTAACTCGCTTTCTTGTTTAGAAGACATTTATTCATTGTCATTGCATTAACAATATGTTATGTATCAATAAGTAGTACAGACAGACATGAAAATAAGACAATGAAAAGATTACAGCGTCAGCTATGCTGTTTTTCAGCCATCACCTCGTTCTCTACTTCTTAGAATATCTATTCCATGCACCCCACGTTTTAAGTCCTACAAGAGTACTACACCAATAAAAATCTCAATAAAAATTATTTTATACTTTTTAGTGCGTAAAAACGTGTTGTTAAAAAAATCTTTTTTACTTTATAATTATTCATTTTGGCCTTCCATTTCACACAAACATATTTCTGAAGCTACCGAACCGACTCAAAATAACATTAAATATCAGTAATCAGTTCTCTTAGAACCTTAAATAGAAAGTTCGGGGTAAATTGGTTAGCTTAAATTAAAAGATTAAACACGTACCTAAAAGTAAAATTATTTCACCCAGCTTTTAGCCAGTACTCTAGTGTGACTAAAACCCTAACTTCCACAAGCTCGTTAGCAACTTTGAGACTCAGCGAAGAGCAATCAAAGTGACAAATGCTGTACCAAATTCAACTTTAGACGACGCACATAAATTTCATTTTAAATATGGCCAAAGATTTTAAGCCAATGTGATACATGGACGATGTCCTGGGCTGCGATTTTGTAGTCATGGCCATTGACCATAGTGTCTGTAATTAAGTAGGCTTTGAAATAGAAAAAGTATGGTTTGACATTTGAAAATCAACTTCTTCTTTGGGAACTATACTCAGAATACCCTTCTTCTTAATGAAATGCAATTAGGCACCTTGCCTTTATTTTAAGGAAGTAAGAGGTGTATTTTTATAGAAAGCGCTATGAGTGCGGTCAACTCTTAATTTAAGCTGTCAGGATTCATAATTAAGTTGTGTGTTCAACATTTTAATAAAATATTATTATTGACAGAATCTTTGTGTTCTTCTTCTTCTTAGCGAGTCGATGGCGAGTCGAAACTTTATATTGTTATAGCCCGGAATGTGGCCACTTGGACGGCGGATTGTGTGGCGTCCATTAAATCTTTCTGCGTGCAGGTGACAGGGCACGCAGAACATGATGTCAGGTGGGCCATCGTCTGTACCTCCCCGCACGCGCAGCTCAAATCAGTGTTATTGGAGAATCCCCATCTAGACATGCTATCTTTACTCCGGCCGACCTGAGTCCAAAGTCTAATTAAAGACTTCCAGATCGGCAACGACAACTGATGTCCGGGTGGAAGATTCTCAGATGGTGTGACAAAGGGACTAGGAAGGGAGACTGCGGCGCCAGAGGTTGCATTTTGCTTGTGGCGGGTCGTTGGTCAGTGGTTCGACGCACTTTATACATTTTTTCCGGTTTATCAGCCGTTGAGGCACTGGTTTATAGCCATTCAGTGGGTGCCGAGTGTCATATGTGTTGACTCTGAGATAGTCTTTGAAAATACATACTAAATGATGTGAAAATAGTAAGGCCTTTGTCATCATCATTTTATCCAAAAGTCGTTTTGCTTAAATCTAAATAAACAAATACAAAATGAACTTACCTAAAAACAACACTAGCTTCCTCGTTCTCAAAGTGCATAACATCCAACACACTCCACTGCAACACCACAGTCCGTCTACCCTCTAGCGGGCCACTCACTATCCTGGTTGGCAAAAACCGTCTTCTATACCTCAAACTTTTCGCCGTCCTCCTATAAACCGACCTCTCCTCTCTACGAAACTTCGGCTTAAAGTAATAACCCTCAAAACTATGTACACTTTTTGTCCTATAATCGTATTCTAAATTTCTAAAATCACTTTCGAATTTCGAATCACTGTATTCTTCTGATTGGCGTGCTCTGTAGCCGTCGTGCTTTTTGTTGTGTTTTGAACGTTCTGCTCTCTTGTGCTTGGGTATGAAGTAAGGTAGGGTTTGTTCATCGCCACAGGGACGTTCGGCGTAGCTGGTTGGGGTGAAGTTGCCTCTTACTGAGTTCCCAATGACTGAGTAGAGTACGTAGTCTCGCAACGTTGTGTCGTCAAATTGGAGGTGAACTGTAAAGAAAGAAAAATATTTTTAGATACAATATCATAAAAACTTGTCCATAAAGACTAAATTTCATCATTTGGTAAAATTTATAGAGTAGAAAAGTTAGTCTATGTATGATATAATGAACGATTATTATAAACATCTGTCTTCGAAAAGAATTCGTTAGAAATTATTTTTATTTTATTTATTTATTTTATGATGTACAAATAATCAGAGACGTCCTAATATCTACGTAACTAGTATTCTTATCATAAAATAGTTTAGAAGTGTTTGATGGATTGTCGTTATTAACGTGTTTTTTTAATGTAGAACAGCATAGACTGTTTACAGCTAGAAAAAAATTAACACTTAAAGCACACGACGTTAACCGCCAGTGGATGTCTAGAAACTTACTACGACACTTTAAATATAGTTAATAATAAAAACAGAACTAAAGATCAATTTTCCGTTTGAAGACGGTTGATGTCAAAAGTGATATCAGAATCTCGCTCGTTTGGCTGTAGCAAATTGCCCGCGATCTTCCGCCGTCGACCCAAATCTTGACAATGACAAAACGCACCTGCATTGAGTGCCGGAGACCTTCGAAGCGGACTTCGAGGTCAAGGATATGTATTTGGGACGGGGTTGCAATCAGCATGATGAGGCGTTATCGATGACAGGAAAGTTCAGGGTAAAGGAATATTTTATGGATTAATCACAAACAGTTTTGTTATTTATGTTGAAAACGTTACAAAGCTAAGTCAAAAATATTTCTGGAACAGACGTAACATGTAAACGTAGTAATAAAAATACGTTGTAGTTAGGATATGTCATGTTATAGTTTTGTTTTGCAAAATACTAATCGGAGTATATTTTCAAGACAGCTTTTTTATTATAAACGAAGTAGAAAATCAATCTCGTTGATTTTTATAAAATAGGTAATGATGATATTAACTAGATGCGTTTGAGTTGGTCCAGCCTAGATTATTTTAAAGTACCTATAAGTCAATTATAGTCAAAAATATTTTATTTAAAATGTACAACTTGCAATAGGGGATCGGACTACTTTTATTTTTATTTTATAAATCCAAGTTCTTAGTTTCTGCTATCGAACGCTAAAATAATTTTTGCTCTATCTTTAAAATTTACCGAGTTATAAAGGTTTGAATTTATAGATTAGACAAAGTGGCACATAGCCACTTGTGACGTCATTTGTTAGTAACGCCATATAATCTCCATACAAAAAAAAGTTTTTGAAAGAGACAGATATATTGAAATTTTAAAAAATCACTGTAAATTCGTTTGAATTTGGATTCGAATCATCTGCTACTAATCTAAATTTTAAAAAGAATTCATAAAATATGGTGAACAGTTACTCGTACGTTACAACTACAAACTATTTCCATAGTTTTATCTGCGTTTTCGTAACCAGTCCGTATCAGTTATCTGTCTGGAAGCATTCCAAGTGGAAGTGGAACACCATAACTCATGTCAGGAGTCCTCCGGATTCCACCGGAGCACCAGGACAGGCCTTGTACGGAGTCACAAAGTGGAACAATGCGACGTGACGTTTATGGCCACGTTTATATTTAACAGTCTATTTTTGGTTCGCATTTGTTTTTTTACGCAAACACAACGGACTATTACGCTTCAACTATTTATTGTACGGAAAACATGTAAAATGTAAAAGTGTTAAATGCAAAGTGGCAAAAGTGTTATGTGATTGGGTTAGTGTAGGGAGTAACTTAAATGGCGGAAGCTCTTTATGTAGAAGTGTGTTTACGTGTAAGTTAATATCTTATAACTATAGGTAATGAAAAAATCTTAATTTGTTGTAATCGATGAAGGTCTATCGCCTAAAATCTATGGGGTCAATGTCTTCTGAACGGACTACTATACACTTATGGCTAATTTATTTAAAATAGTAAAACTATCGGTACCAAAAGTGAACATAAAGAAAATTTAAAAAGTTCAAACATAAAAAACTTGAATACTGCTGTGCTAACAAACTTTTGTTTTCCTTGAATTTCTAAAAAAAACCTTCTGCTGCCGAATCATAGCGAGCTTTCGCGATAAAAACTACACGACCGGAAAAAATAAATAAGAGCAGTACAGAAACAAATGTTTTTTATCCGCGTTCATTTATTCAAAGCCTGTGTAGCTGGCAGTGCGCCAAATTCGCGCTGACCGGCTCGGCTGACAATATACTTCGCAATTTTAACAATATGAATGCTTTCTTTATTTAGCTAATGCGCCCAATACCGCTAGCCATACTGTTTTCTTAAACTAGCAGTTTTTAGATTTTAAACATGTCAATTTTTCCGCATGAGATTTTCACACTAGCCTCGACGGAGACACGGGTGCCATACATATGCTAACGTGCGAAGATACGAAGTCAGCGTGTTGCAGCAGACGTATTTTCTGCTCCGCGTTACGCGAAGAGTCGCAGGGTGATGTGATAGTCACCTCAAAAGCTATAGACAAACTCAACGTGGACAGCGTAGACCGACAAGGAAATGTCATTTTCTGACCCATAAAACGGTACACTGCGATAAGGTGCCATCATGGTATGGTGCCATAAGTGAAATATCTCGGGTGCCGTGGAGGCGAGAGCTCATTGGCAATACGTCCAAAAATCATCAGCTTTGCTTTGTTTTTGCTAAATCAAACACGTGTTCCAAAAAATTCTATTTTCACGCAGCATTACGGAGGTTCCGGCCTCGAATTCCGGTGGAGACAAACAGAAATGTATACGGTATTAGAATGTTCATTCAAAGTGATTCATTTTCGATGAAAGGTAGTGAATGATGAATAGTGAACGACTTCATGTGTTTAGACGCAAAATGTAAAGTGAATAAATGGTGAGCATTTTTCTTATGATGTAGTGCGTGTTGAAATATCTTGATATTGAATCGTTACTTTGACAATTTGCAGTGAAACAAATGAATAAATGACTGCCGCCGCTGTTTACACGCTTCATTTATCGTTCATCTCGATGAACAATGAACGATGACAGAGCTATGCCCGATGAAAGCGAACGGACGGATTTGACTTTGACACATCAGTGATGAAAGATGAAACGTCTCATCGTAATGTTTCATCGATGAAGCATCGAAAATGGAAGCAAATATGAATCATCTAATACCACCTTTACCGATCTCGATCAATGGCAAAGTGCTCGAAGTTGTCCAAGAATATGTCTACCTCGGGCAGACATTGCAGTTGGGTAGAGACAACTTTGAGCGTGAAATCGCAAGAAGAGTACAGTTGGGCTGGGCAGCATTCGGAAAACTGCGTCATATCTTCTCATCGCCGCTACCGCAATGCCTGAAAAGCAGGGTTTATAACCAGTGTGTCCTACCCGTTTTGACATACGGAGCCGAGACGTGGAACATGACGGTGAAGCTGGCCCACCGGCTACATGTCACTCAGCGAGCTATGGAAAGATCTATGCTTGGTATTTCGCTACGGGATAAAATCCGAAACGAAATCATCCGGCAGAGGACCAAGGTGGTGGATATTGTCCAGAAATGTAGCAAGCTGAAGTGGCAGTGGGCTGGTCACGTCTGTCGCAGAACCGATGAGCGTTGCAGCAGACGGGTTCTCGAATGGAGACCGCGTCTCGGGAAACGTAGTGTGGGACGCCCCCCTGCCAGGTGGACTGATGACCTGAAGAAGGTCGCTGGTGGTGGCTGGATGAGGAAAGCGGGTGATCGTGCGCTTTGGCGTACCCTTGGGGAGGCCTACGTCCAGCAGTGGACTGCAATAGGCTGATTGATTGAATACCGCCTTTAGTGAGACTTTCCCCAGTTTGTTTAGGACATTGCAGGCTAAATCACCAGATTGAACGAAAAGAAAGAAGATTCCGTGTTTCTTCATGAAGTCAGTGTCCCCACCAGGAATCGAACCCAGAACCTGAATAACGAGAGCTAAACGCTCTACCGCTTGGCTACGTAGACTGCTAACAATAAAATTCTTATTATGTGCACAAGTCTATTCTACGCCTTTGTTTCAATATGAGACTCTCTTTACTTGTTCCAATACGGCCTAAAGCGATCTTGAGATTATAATTTTCAACTCGTCTACACACAGCTTTTGTTTTTTCAGCAAACATCGAACGTTTTCTGAGCTGGTTCAAGTGACTTTAAAGTTCACTGTCGTACGTTCTCATGTATAGATGATTGCCAATATGTTTGCTAATATTTGTTCACCGCGCGTGGTCTAATCAGAGAGCTGGGCTCCTGGTTTTGAATCCCAGAACAATGTCAAAATGATGGTAAAATGATGAAGATTCAAGCCTCCCAGTGGAGTAAACACTATACATCTTGTTATTTAAACAGCGCAAAACCTCTTGGATGCTATAGCTTAGCTTTTACGCAAACATACAGCTTTTGTTCTAGAGCTGTATAATATTCTATTTTTTAAGTTTAATTAAAAATTCAATCCGATCTACTGACAGTGACTGGCGAGGGCGAGACCCATCACGTATGAATATGGTTTCTTTATTATAATATGAACGAATATTCAATGACGTTCTTACGGTAAAGGAAATATCGTGAAAAACCTTGTGCAAAGGCTTGTGCTTGTCTGTGAAGAAATTCGAAGGTTGTGGCCAACCCACATTGTAGGCCAGCGTCTCAGGCCTGACTGCCCTAATTCAAGGTAGGCTCGAGCCTCTCGTTGTGGCCGTGCTGTTGATGATAGTAAATAATACAAAATACAAATACAAAAAACTTTATTGATATCATAATTTCTTATAAGCAAGTCATTGGGAGCCTTCTTTTAAGCACTTTAATATAGTGCCTGTGACAGCTCTGCTCTTCACTTCCGTGACACTATAGGTACACAATGTTGTTAACAATAGGTTAAGGTACAGAATAAAAGGAAATTAAACATATTAATGTATATATATTAAGGGAGGGATGTGGATGGATACATACAAGGAGGAGTGCGATATATATATGTGTGTGTTTGTAGATGAAATGTGGCAATTGTGTGTTAGTGTGTGTACGTATCAAAATCAACGGCCCGTTACAGTCCACTGTGTGTGTATGTATGCGTGTGAATAATAAATATGATATTATGCTTGGTACAAAATATTTACAGTCCAAAATAACATATATTTTATAATCAAGTTCCTAATACCATAAGGACAAAACAAATATTAAATTAAACTTCAATTGACTAATCTGTTGACCCAGATAGTTCCGGTCCGTCCCTTTCCCGATTTGTCCCGATTTGTCCCGATTTCGTCCTCACAAATAGAATCGTGATTTATGTTAATAACATCGTGAGTAAAATAGAATATTTTCCGTTTTATGAATAGAAACTGCGGCTGTCGTAATATTTTATGGAGGTAATAAAATGCCCATTGAAATTGGACAAGGAAGCATAAAAATAAATACTGACAAATATTACGCATGTGGTAAATGGTAAAGGGTTTTATAGTTCGGAGAAATAACTTAGTCGTAGTTTGCTGAACATAATGTTACTTCAAATCAAAGCCCGTTACAGTCCACTGCTGGACTATGAGCCTCCTCCACTTGTAGAGGGTTTTGCCATTATCTCCACGCTTGGCAGGCGGGTTTTACTGTATCAGAGAGCGCTGCTGCCCGTTCCCTGTTCAACGAGTAGGGGCTGGTGACAAATGTATTCTACTCTGCCGTCACCGCACAAGGCGGATGTTACTTATTTATTTGTAAATTATATTTCTGCTTTTTTGTTTGTATTTTCGTAGCCGCCGCGCCGATTATACGACTGACATAACTTATTGATTACATTTACGACTATAAAATAATAACTAAAATATATTTGTAACCCTTCTATTGTCGCAAAGCAGTCACAGAGTGGTGGCCAAGAGGAACATCAAGGCCAGTGGGCAGACCACCAGCCCGATGGTCTGACGACATTGCCACACTGGCAGGATCAGGCTGGATGCGGATGGCACAGGACTGTGAGGAGTGGCGCAGTCGAGAAGAGGCCTAGACCCAGCAGTGGGTGGATGTGGGCTGAAAATGATGATGATAATAATTTCGATCGAAGTCACTGAAACTAAGTAAATGATTTATTTCAATTGGTGGCGCTACTGCTGCTGATGTTTAACCTTAAGTTGTGTGTGTCGACCACGCTGGCCCAGTGCGGGTTGGTCGACTTCACACACAACCTTTGAATTTCTTCGCAGGAGTGTGCAGGTTTCATCACGATGTTTTCCTTCACCGTAAGAGCGTCGAATAAACGTTCATATGAATATGAAATTCAAAAACACATTGGTACGTGGTGGGGATCGAGCCCGCGGCACTAACCACTAGACCAACGACGCCCTTGGGATACAATTAGGGCTAATTCAAGAAGTTGCGTTTAAATCCTAAGAAGTTTGTTCATCCTTTTGCTTTTTAAAGATTGAAAAGGGATAAGAGATGGATATTTTATTTTTAGAGCTGTCAAACATCGAATTTAGACATTATGAAGGCGTCGATTGCACAATTTCAGAGCGGACGTAAAGACATCAGTCTTAAAAACTTCTTACTAGAAACTTAGCTACGTCGCCTTTATTTTAACTAGCGGTCGGAATAAGAAAAAGTAACAAACATCCATCCATACATCAGGGCTCTCCAGGTACATCTTTATTGGGCTTGGTGGATTTCCTCCTGGGTTTTACAATTGATGGACTCAAAAAGGGCGTCTATACACCGGGTGGGTGCTCTTTCTCTGTTCCTTCTTCTGTCGACATGGCGCACCAGTTATTATCTGGCTTTCGGTGGACAACGTGACTGAAGACAGAAAGTTAATGCAAACACTTCAGCCGAAATCGGACTGGACTATGATGATGATGATGATACATTCATGAACACCATTTGTCTTTTGTTTATTTTCAGAAAATGAATTCGTTAATGAATTACTCTAAGTACAGCTGGTCATAATCACACACAAAGAACTAATTTGTTGTTGAGTGATGGTACAAAAGTGATGGTTCGCCGTATGGTGACGGCAGAGTAGAATACATTTATCACCAACCCCTACTCTTCCCGTGGGTGTCGTAAGAGGCGACTTAGGGACTACACATTGAACAGAGAACGGGCAGCAGCGCTCTCTGATACAGTAACCTTTTAATCTGCGATCTCCAACCCGCCTGCCAAGCGTGGAGATTATGGCAAAACCAAACACTTAAGTGG
This sequence comes from Carpatolechia fugitivella, assembly GCA_951230895.1. Lineage (NCBI taxonomy): Eukaryota > Metazoa > Arthropoda > Insecta > Lepidoptera > Gelechiidae > Carpatolechia > Carpatolechia fugitivella. The sequence continues at coordinate 15,001,870 of OX579658.1, read as the reverse complement.
AGGAAGCTCATAGTCCAGCAGTGGACTATAACGGCCCATTGATTTGATTGATTTGATGGTACAAAAGCCCTTAGCGACTGCATGTTGAATCGATCCTATGACCAAAGCGAGGCGGCAATCGATTTGGTACACAAGGCACGCCCGGGCTTTGTGCTACCGTACTGTTTACTTGGTGTATCATGTTCCAATATACAGAGGAGTTTCAGGGTGAATTTCGAGAGTTCAAAGCTCTAAAGCCAAGTTGTCTGTTTTAATTTTTCAAGCTCACAAATGAGAGTGTTGGTGGCGTTAATTAAAAAACGAGGTGCCAGGCAGATTGTTTTTTTTTTAATCTATTCTTTAACTCATAAATCATGCCATATGGCTCTCAACTTCTTCTTTGGATCGGACGTATACTCTTAGAGCGGTTACGCACTATGTCCGATCCAAATCCGATCCGAAACCGTGAAAATCAATCCGCAGTATTCGTAGAACTATTTGTATGAAAACGGATCTAGTGCTACCTCATTTTCACGGATGTGCAACGGATGTAGTGCAAAACCGCTCTTACTGAATAAGTGCTATCTGTAATGGTATAAATAGTAGTCGAAACTTATCTATAAAAGTGTAGAGTTAAACTTTCCAGGAAAAGCGTGCCTTTACAAATCCATAATATATTATGTCGTTTCTACGTAGCCATAAGAACATTCAAAGAATCAATTTATACTTATTTTAAATGGCAACTTGCACGCGATCTTTTTAATGTTTTGGAAGTCGTTGAAATGAGTTTGGTTCTCAGAGGAAATAAAAGACGATCGCTTCGCTTCCGAGGTGACGTCAGAAATCTTTGGTTTGGTTATTTATCTATCTCCCTATCTCAAATTTAAGAGCTATGCTCTTGTCAGTGGAGTAATTGCCACTTTTCTCTATTTTCCGCCAATGATTTAACATCTTGATAAGATACGACATTCGCTTTTTCCTTGATTTGTACGAAATAACTTCTTCTTACCTATATATAGTTATTTATTACTTCTATTATGCTGCAGTCTTTTCTTCACGTAATACTTGAGAACTTAAAAGCTCCAGCGCCCACTAGGGGGCGTTATCGTCCACTTTGAGAAAGACTGATTTAATACGTTACACTAATTTCGTCAAAGTAGCTGTCTCTGTCTGCCAGTTTTGTATGAAATCGACCCTTGTGTCAGTAATTCCTTTTTTCAGTTTACTTTGCCTATAGCCACAGCTTGTCATTTCTTTTAGATCTAACCTAAACAAATATTTAGAACCACTTACGCCCAGGAATTGATGACATTGGTACACTTATTACCGGAATTGATTTTGAAGTGTGCTGGGAAATCTAGTAAAGAAACAAACACGACCTTTAATTTTGTTTGGTCAATACGAAGGGAACGAAGAAAATTACAAACTGTAACACGTATATCACAAGAATATGAAAATCTGTCTTTCTGCTTATCTGGGGTTTTGCTATTTCGGGATTTTGCTTATTTTTTCTTCTGGAATAAATATCTCTGAACTGTTAGCAATACCAAAGAATAAATCCCATTTATAGTAGTAAATAAAAAGCGACTGCATTTGTATCAAGGACAACTTATATAAGTCCCCACCAGGGGCTCGAGCCTACCATGAATTAAAACAGTTATTAAAACTAAACTGTAGATATGAATCTCCAGTCTACTATTTAGACGTGTCTACTGAAAATATTACCAACATTAGTGCTAAAAACACGTCGTTTGAAAGGTCAAAGCTCTATCGCCGAGGCACTCCTACAACCGTGCATACAATGGCCATAACGACGCATGTATATGCATGTACATTATATTAGGCCTAAGCAAACTTCCCGAGTGCCCACGCGTCGACCGTGACATTCTACCTGTTGGAGAAAACTTGCCCTTTAACGTGGCCATTATAAAGAAGAAAAGATATCTAATCACACACTGATATTATAAATGTGAAAATATATTTGGTTGTTTGTCCCCCTTCACACGGCACTCATACCCTCAATTGTTTAAATTGTATCATTAGTCGGGTGAATCATGACGCGGTTGTCGGTGTTATCGTATACCGCTACACGAAATACGAGTATCTATATTGAGCTTAAATAAGTTATAACACAGAATCATTTATTCTCATGAAATAATATATTATTTCTATTTATATGGCGCCGTAGCCTAGTTGGTAGTACGTCTGCCTTCGAAGCACAGGGTATCTGGTTTGAATCCTGGCCAGGGCGAACATTCTTGTAATGAGCAATTGTTTGCCTTGTGTCTGGGTGTTTGTTTATATAAGTATGTATTTATATATTTAAGTTATGTATATCAGCTGTCCGATACCCATAGTACAAGCTTTGCTTAGTTTGGGATTAGGTGGTCGTGTGTGAGATGTCCCCAGATATTTATTATTTATTTATTATAATTAATTCTTTGAGTTTTTTTTTACTTTCCTGTTGAAATTTTCATGTTTTAATTCATATTTAGGTGTTCAGACTTTTGCATATTTCTGATTATTTAAAACTTTTAATTAATTTGTCACTTCTAATTAATGCACTGCTCAGCTAATAAAATCTTAAGCAAAAACTTATCCGTTCCTACGTTGTTGTTTTATTCTTCTTCTTCTTATAGGTACAGGTTGTAAGTTCAATGACCGACTTCACGAACCCTGGTGTTAGAGTTATGGAGCTCGTCAATAAAGGCCTCTGACATATGGCTTCTAATCTCGTAATTATAATAGACGATAATTTTATACTGGGAAAAGTTTAAGCAGGTATTCCACACACGCATCCACTTCCAAAGGTAAATAAAGCAATAATTTCTATTAACTTTTATATACCATTATCTTAAAATATTTTGAATACAGAGAAGATAAAAAAGGCAATGTTATTTTCCATGAATTCGCAACAAATGATCATAAAAGAGACCCCTCCCCTCATCTAATTTAATCCTCGCATTAAGAGGGAATTTGTACCTCGGCTCGCGTTATTATCCCCATGGGGTAATACAAATCCCTTACCTTTGCACAAAGACTTAATTATTTGTTTACTTTAAAGTGTTGATAAAATGGACTCTTCTGGGCAAACAGAGAGAAAAAACGTGCACGCGTTTGCTATAAATAAAAGACAGTGCTTCCTACTTGTTTTCAAACAAAAAAAAATATCAATAGATGTTTCCATGACAGCAAAAAAATAACTGAAACATTAAATAAGTTTAACCTGAGAGTAAGCAAAGTGAACTTTATTACTAATAACTTGTTCATCCACTTTATTTTACAAGAAACTATTTTAAAAGTACATTTATTACTTTATCAGAATATATATAAAGTAAGCAACTGAAACTTTATTTGCCTCGAAGTTTTGGAAAACTTTAGTTTTCTAATGAACGCAGTGCAGTTTTTACAAATTTTCTTTGTTTAATTTTAAATATTAGCAGAGCCTTAAAGTTTAGAACATGATATTAATAATATATTTTCGATGGTAATTTTTTTGTATTCTTGTAAATTTCAGCAGATTAATTTGAACAAAACATTTATTCTAATCAAAGTAAGCTATGTTGTCATTAGCATTAAGGTTGATGCCTTTTTAACTGTGCACAAAAAAATTGAGATTAATTATATAAGAAAAAAAGAAACAAAAATAGTCGTAACAAGCCTTTGACACCAGGGTTTATGAACTTACTGGTCGACCTTTGACCCAAAAATACTAATTATAAACAAAACAGTATTTTGCAATACGCAGTGAGCTCAATGAAAAGATAATCCAGCTGCATGACAATTTATTTGTTGTTGGGCTCATTAGTTTCAGTATTTATAGTGTATTCCAATTGCCTTTATTACGTTTGTTAGCATTCTAAATTAGTTTTATCTCAGAGCCGAACATTACCGCTTTATCTTGTAAGTTAATTACCATATCTAAGTGTAGTAGTTGCATCATTAAGCCCTAGTTTGGACCGATGCCAGTTCGAAGGTTGCCAACGCCCGACAGAACGTTACATTTTACGTGTCTAGAAAAAACGTTATGGCGATGTCTAAAAAGCAATTAAGTAATTGGTGTCATTATCGAAGTCGGTGGCTTCAGAAGAGACAAAGGTTTTCAGTTGTACAGAGTTCTGTCCGACTATGGTATGGTATGGCATGACGGGCTGGTTTGCGTGCCATAGTTGTACTGATATGTATTCAGAGTCGAAGGTTTTTAGATAAGAGTTCATGGGTTGTGTCTGACCTCGTAGTTGTAGTAAATGTAGTCAAAGTCAGATTGGATATGAAAAAAACAGAATGCCACAGCTATTTGTCTTCCATCTGTAAGGTCAAATTACTGACCTTACAAATCCTGGTGTCATAAACTCAAAGTTAAAGTCAAAAATTATTTATTTTCATAGGATGTTATTACATCACTTAGATCCGTCATTATATATTTTTTGAGTGAGTTCACTAACACAATGGCGGAATCTGTGGAGAAGAGTTAGCATGGTTAACTAGTTTCGTATTGAAGTTCTAGAAGTTAGTTGAAACGCTAATGCGTTGCCGTTTTCTAAAGGTCAATCCACATAAGGGGCACTTTAAAAGCATGACTAAATAGAAACCTAATACCCAACGGTGACCTGGCCAAACCAGTTCCTTAACTTTTATAATCGCGTAGTATACATCACTGTTACTCGTATGCTCCTTAAAAGGTGCGAGTACAATCATAAAAATAATCCCTAAAAATGCTATCGAAATGGGACATCTTCTCATGGCACGAGGCAACTGGAAAATCCGATAGGACCAACTGCATCTGCTCGTGGGTGTCGTATAGCGACTAAACAATTTGGATTTCATGCTACGAGTATTATTTTCATCATTGTTCGTCATCAACATCAACATCAACGGCCCGTTACAGTCCACTGCTGGACTACGAGCCTCCTCCACTTAGGTGGAGGGTTTTGCCATAATCTCCACGCTTGGCAGGCGGGTTGGAGGTCGCAGATTAAAAGGTTACTATACAACAAAAGGTTACTATACAATGTGTAGTCCCTAAGTCGCCTCTTACGACACCCACGGGAAGAGTAGGGGTTGGTGACAAATGTATTCTACTCTGTCGTCACCACACGGCGTATTTTCTTCGTAGGTAGGTTATATCTTTTATATCTTTTAAGTTCTGACATTCTCTTATATTAATGGTTTTGGCATTATTTATTGTATTTGTATTTGAATAATTTTAAACATTGTCTACTTATAAAAGCATCATTGACATATTTGCAGAATATCCAAAATGTCACATCAAAAATGTGTATTCTTGCAATATATTTTGTATTTGTATTTGTATTTTGTAGGTTTTTTGCCGCATATAGGCAACAGGCTGGCAAACCGTTATTAGTTTACCAGCCTCCATTCATGGCGACCGTCGATAAAATTAACCGCCCGATATAAAACGTAACCGCCAATAGTAACGTAGTTCTTATCTTCGCGCGACATAAACTTGGATACTATTGGCGGTCACTTTATATGTCGCGCGGTTAATTTTATCCCGCCATGCAGCGGGGGCAGGTGCACTTAAAAACACAAAGATAGGTGTACCTTCGTATATATTAGAATAACGCTTCATGATTACGATGAGTATGGTGTATTATTGTTTTTTTTTTTATATATACATATATATAAATTAAGAGTAAACTCTTGACCTCCATCTAGCCCGAAGGAGAAATGAGGCCTACGCTGGAGCGAGTTTACTCATGAGAAGCCTATGCACTCGCACTTTGAAGAGGTTAGGGTTGTATGCATTCGGAAATACAGAGGCCGGCACGGCATTCCATTCCAGGGCTTGATTACACCTACCGAGTGGAGTGGCGAGACAGTGCCCTCGGCCGAGCGCTCGATATTTGTAAACACATGGCCGAGTGCTCGGCCGAGCGCTCGGCCTAGCAACAGGCCGAGAGAGTCACTCGGACCCCGTTCTATTTACTAGGCCGAGTACCCACCCCTCCACTTCCCCGCACTGTCTCGTTCAGTCACTCGGTGGATCTAAACACGCACTCGGCGTGCATTCTGCGACCACTCGCCACTCAGTGCGTACGCGTTAGTTTATCCCGCGAATATTGTGTTCACGTGTTAAAAATAGGGCTAAAAACATGGCTGGGAACATCTCAATAGTTGGGAAATGGGATTTTGACACCACAGTGAAATTTATACAACTGTATAAATTGCATCCCTGTTTTTCTTGAGCCAACAATTCTGTTAATTCTTCTATCAGTAGAGGTATAAGCAACTTAGTGGTTTTTCTAATAATTTTTTTCCAATCTATATCGCGTCACTTGTCGTTGTGCGTATAAACTGAACTGACTGTCTGTCTCGCCACAATATCAAAAATCCGTGTGAACACTCACTCGGCCACAGCACTGTCTCGGCCGAGTGACATGTTTGCTGTCTCGCCACTCCACTCGGTAGGTGTAATCAAGCCTTAAGAGGAACCGAAACGAGTAGTTCGAATGCTGGGGATATTGACAAGATAGGGGTGGTAGCCAGCAGTTCGCCTTGTACCGAATCTTAGCCACATTTTTTTTTCCGTGATTTCAGTGTGTTTTCCTTGTGTGCTCACTAAAGCTCCGCGCATTCGTTTAGGAATATGAACGTGATTTTATGTAAAAGATAGAGATCCGTAAAAGGTACGTGCGCAATCATAAAAAAGTTCCCGTAAAAAGCGAATGAAAACAGAACTATCTCGAAAATTTAACTCCCAAATGCATCGAATAAAATGAACGTATGTTTAATTTCAGTCGGTACACTTTGCTTTATAGATAGACATAAAGCTTTTATCTCGACAGAGAGAATTTATTATTATTCACTCGATCTGAAACTGAAAGCACTGAAACGTTCGCAATTGGTTTAAACTACGACATTTATTTCGGTGTATTTGGATTGAAATGGCAATTAATTGTTTAAATAGAGTCTAATTTATGTAGAGTTTCAAATGTATGTATTGGATTAATTACACGCATTTAATTTGCATGCAAACCTGCTCTAAATCTATACCTATATATGTATACAAGTACCTACATATATATATAAATATAATAGTACAAATATATATTTTTGGCGGTTCAGAGAAGAAGCAACTGTAACTGCTCTGCTACTGTCATCATCATCAACAGCTCATATACGTCCCCACCGAGGGGCTCGAGCCAACCCTGGAGCACGGCGGCGATCAAACCAAACCACGCTGACCCAGTGCGGATAAGTTAACAGCCTGCTGTGTTCTGAGCGTGTTAGGGGTGCAGTTCGCCACATCTAAAACGGTCTGACGTTGCAGTTCTCAACTTATTCAACCAACAAAAAGATGTTTATATTATATTGCACTCTTACTTTAAGAGCTCCTCAACAGATATTTTTCTCAAGTGAGTGCATAACTGCATAGTTCACCTGATTGATGGATGAGTCAAGATTGAGTTGAACGTTTCATTCTCACTACGGGTTTAGACATTGTGGACTGAATCACCTTTGGCGGGCCTACAACAATGACATCAACATCAACGGCCCGTTACAGTCCACTGCTGGACTAAGAGCCTCCTCCACTCAAGTGGAGGGTTTTGCCATAATCTCCACGCTTGGCAGGCGGGTTGGAGTTCGCAGATTAAAAGGTTGCTGTATCAGAGAGCGCTGCTGCCCGTTCCCTGTTTAATGCGTGGTCCCTAAGTCGCCTCTTACGACACCCACGGGAAAAGTAAGGGCCGTCTATGTCTTCTTATCATTGTCAATAATTCTAAATTCAAGAAAAGTCACGGGGTCGAAATGAAGTTAAGTGAAGCCTATTTGTATATTAATAAGGTTCCTAACGACGTCGGTGAGAGAGTGAGAGAGTCGGTGGTCTAGTGGTTAGGACCGCTGCCTCCCGTCCGGGAGACGCGGGTTTGATACCCACCACGTACCAATGTGTTTTCGAATTTCGAATTAATTTGTATGTTAATTCGATGCTCTCACGATGACGGAAAACATCGTCACGAAACCTGCACACTCATGCGAAGAAATTCAAAAGTTGTGTGTGAAGTCAACCAACCCGCACTGGGCCAGCGTGGTCGACTAAGACCTTATCGCCCTAATTCAGGGTAGGCTCGAGACGTATATGAGCTGTTGATGAATGCTCCTAACTCATAAATGATCAACTCATGAGTGCCTGACCTACTTTCCTAGGCTCTGAACTTCGCGTGTGAGTTTCAAAGTTTTAAAAGTGGTATGTGATACCGGTACCTACTTAAGTACTTACGCACCTAGGGTGTGAACTTCCCTAATGGCGGTCGCAATTAGGATCTGCGACACTTTGGTTTTTTATTATGTTTAGAGTGGGGGCGGTACTCAGTGAGTTAACATTTTGTGTTTTGTTTGATTTTCTGTCGAGTTTCAGTTCATATAAATAATGTAAATACAGTATATTTACCTGATTATAGTAGAGGATAGCCGTGTGGTGACGGCAGAGTAGAATACATTTGTCAACAACCCCTACTCTTCCCGTGGGTGTCGTAAGAGGCGACTTAGGGACTACACATTGAACAGGGAACGGGCAGCAGCGCTCTCTGATACAGTAACCTTTTAATTTGCGATCTCCAACCCGCCTGCCAAGCGTGGAGATTATGGCTCATAGTCCAGCAGTGGACTGTAACATGCCGTTGATGAATTTAAGATACACATTTAAAACCAATACTTGCAATTTTACCGTAGTGAAAAAATACTATGTTTTTTTGGTGTCATCTATTTTTGTACAAAATGACAACAAAATCGGTTCAATAGTTATGATTGATTGCACTCAGTTTTAAACAAAATGTCGGATTTAAGAACCACGATGAGATGAAAATTTTAATTATAATAATTATACTAAAGGGTGTCCAAAAAGGGTATTCGCACTTTTAAATATCAATAAATCGTCTTAATGAGGGTAGATAGCAAAAACAAATATAATGTCATACGTGAAATTTATTGGAAATTTTATTGAAATGGATTGGCATACCGGAGCTCAGCGCGCATTTTGTGTACGAGCTTATTATCAAAATAATAACGATAATAATCCTTATCAAAATATAATCAGATGAAGAATATTCTGATTTGATACCTTCGAGATGAAATTTACACAATTTACGGGTTTGTTACAACCATCGTGATATCACTCATGGATATGTAGTGTGTGCTCTTTAAATAAAAAGGTATCACCTCTAAAAAAACTACAGTGCTGGCAAATAAATTCTTTCTGCTGCCTTTGTTTCACGATTAACGAATGTTATATTGAATGAATGATAACCTTTTTATTGTAATTGAAAGAGCACTGTCTCGCCATCAAACGCTATAGTTTGGCAAGTAGAAAATAAGCTTTTTACTGTATATACTTACCTGAATAAATAATAATAAAAAAAAAAATCTTCTGCGTCCAGCCTAAAATCATGCACGGAGTACAACTCGATGTCTGATAGCTCTAAAAATGTAATATTCATATCCTGTCCAGCAGTGGACTGTAACGGGCCTTGATGATGATATCCTGTTCCTTTTTTCCTTCAAGTGCAAGTAGGGGATCGGACTGCTCCTAAATTTACCATTAGTATCAGACGATTCGTGAAGAAAAAAACAGAATCGGTTGGAAAACGAATTTACAGTGATTTGTTAAAGTTTCAATATGTCTGTCTCTTTCAAAAACGATTTTTGTATGGAGATTATATGGCGTTACTAGCAAATGACGTCATAAGTGGGTATGTGCCTCTCTGTCTAATCTTGAATTTCAAGCCTTTATAACTCAGCCAATTTTAAAGATGGAGTAAAAATTATTTTAGTGTTCGATACCAGAAACTAACAAGTTTGGATTTATAAAATAAAAAAAAAGTAGTCCTATACCCTATTAATTATTTTCCCTTTCGAGTGGTGAAAAGCGACAAACTTACTCGTATTTCAGTCGGACACAAAATCACACTTAATAATTTTAAACAAACATGAAACACATCAATCATTTTGAGTTGGTAACCCCGACCCTATTTACAATGAATCTGCTGAAAGGAAGGATTAATGTCATTCATTAGCAAAAGGGCTTAGTTTGTTTTTTTTATACATGAATCATGGGCTCAATTAGAAAAGTTTTAATTTAATCTTAATTTATCATCAACGCTTGCTGTCATTTTTATTCTCCTTTTTTTAATCGTGTGGGTTGTTAGGTTGACAACCGACCTCACAAACTCTGGTGTCAGTGTTATAGAGCCGCCAAAGGCCGCTGGCTTGGCTCGTGTAACGACTAGATAGTAGCCGGGACCAACGGCTTAACGTGCCTTCCGAAGCACGGAATCATCTTTCTTTTCAGACAATCAGGTGATTCAGCTTGCAATGTCCTAACCAAACTGGGGAAAGTCTCGCAAAGAGATTTTTACTTGACAGTGTATGGTATGACGGGCTGGTTTCCGCAAACTGACGTCTGATGCACCTATTTTGTGTGTTTGGTTTGGTTTGGTGCTTGACAGTGTCCCCTCCGGGAATCGAACCCGGAATCTCCGTAATGGGCGTCGAAATCTCGACCACTCAGCTACGGATTATTCTCCTGCAAAAGTGTTTATTAGTTGGTTGGCTACTTTTTACCGCGGGAAATGATTATATTCTTAAATGGAATTTGGAAAACGCAAAGCCTTTAGCAAGTTTTTAAAATAGAACTGGTGGTCCATGATCAGATTTACCATTAAACCGATCATCAGAGCAGACGGTTTCTAATTTTCAGACAGTAAACCAATACAAATCATTATCAACAGCTCATATACGTCTCCCCACCGAGGGGCTCAAGCCTACCTTGAATTAACGCAATCAGGCCTTAGTCGATCACGCTGGCCAAGTGCGGGTTGGTCGACTTTACCTGGGCTGATTGATAACTGGCCGAAACGACGAACTTAAAAAAATGATACGCAAAAAAAAAAATATTACATTATATTTTGGCATCTTTTTGAAAATAGAACGCCAAATTTGAATTTAATCGAACTGATGGAATTTGTTTGATAGGACGTAGAACTTTCTCTGTCGTAAATTTTCTTAACAATGGAAAGAAACGAAATTCGTGCGGTGATAAAGTTTTACGTTTTAAAACAGAAAACAGCAACCCAGATTAAAACCAAGTTAGACAGTGTTTTAGGTAATTCTGCTCCTGCATTGAGTACAATTCACACCTGGGTAACTGATTTTAAATGTGGAAGACAGAGCTGCGAAGACGCCCACAGGTCTTGCCGTCCAAATGAAGTCACGAATCCGGACATGATCAAAAAAATTCACAAAATTGTATTGAATGATCGGCGCTTGAAACTGCGAGAGATAGCAGAGATGGTGAGCATTTCATCTGAACGCGTTTTTAATATTTTGCACCAACATTTGGGAATGAAAAAGCTTTGCGCGCGATGGGTGCCGCGTTTGCTCACTGTTGACCAAAAGCAACGTCGAGTGGACGATTCATCGGAGTGTTTGGCGCTGTTTAACCGAGAGCCGGCAAAGTGATGGCGACTGTTTTTTGGGATGCTCGAGGGATTATTTTAGTGGATTATCTGCAAAAAGGAAAAACAATAAATGGAGAGTACTACGCAAGCTTGCTGCAAAAATTAAGTGAAGAAATCCAGAAAAAACGACCACATTTGGCCAAGAAAAAAGTTTTGTTCCACCATGACAACGCACCTGCACACACGTCAATGGTTGCAGTCGCCAAACTCCATGAATTGCGGTTCGAATTGCTACCGCATCCACCCTATTCCCCGGATCTGGCCCCGTGTGACTTCCACTTATTCCCAAACCTGAAGAAATGGTTAGGTGGCCAGAGATTTTCATCAAATGAAGAAGTCATTGTTGCCGTGGACGAGTATTTTGAGGGGTTGGAGAAAACATTTTATCAAACTGATGTAACGGCATTGGAGAAGCGCTGGACTAAATGCATCGAGGTAGAAGGAAACTACGTTGAGAAATAAATTTATTTTAAATAGATTTTTAAAGTTTTTCTTTGTCGTTTCGGAAACTTATCAATCAGCCCTCGTACACATAATCTTTAAATTTCTTCTTTTCCACTCGATGCTTTCCCTCACCGTAAGAGCGTCGGATAAAAGTACATTTCGAATAATATTTTATTCGAAATGTACTTTTATCCGACGCAACTTTACAGGAGACGACTTTTATCTCAACTTTACAGGAGACGACTTGATACATGTGGAATTTCTATACCGAAAAACTTTAAAAACTTAGTGAATTTTGAGATCAACCCCTACTCTTCCCGTGGGTGTCGTAAGAGGCGACTTAGGGACTACACATTGAACAGGGAACGGGCAGCAGCGCTCTCTGATACAGTAACCTTTTAATCTGCGATCTCTAACCCGCCTGCCAAGCGTGGAGATTATGGTAAAACCCTCCACTTAAGTGGAGGAGGTTCATAGTTCAGCAGTGGACTGTAACGGGCCGTTGATGTTGATGTTGATGAATTTTGAGATCGACGCTTGAACTGGCTAAGGAAAATTTTTATCTTGATCCATACTATATACAAAGTAGAAAACGTAAAAAACCGAGATTGATTAGAAACACTATTGATTCTTAACCGTCGATAACATCTAGCGTGCAGCAGTGGTTGAACGAGACTGATAGCAAAGAAACACGGAACTAATGGGAAATGTTATTGTTAGGTAAGTACCGCATTTTATTGTTAGGTTAGTACCGTATTTTATTGTTAGGTTAGTACCGTATTTTATTGTTAGGTAAGTACCGCATTTTATTGTTAGGTTAGTACCGTATTTTATTGTTAGGTAAGTACCGCATTTTATTGTTAGGTTAGTACCGTATTTTATTGTTAGGTAAGTACCGCATTTTATTGTTAGGTTAGTACCGTATTTTATTGTTAGGTTAGTACCGTATTTTATTGTTAGGTTAGTACCGTATTTTATTGTTAGGTTAGTACCGTATTTTATTGTTAGGTAACTACCGCATTTTATTGTTAGGTTAGTACCGTATTTTATTGTTAGGTTAGTACCGTATTTTATTGTTAGGTTAGTACCGTATTTTATTGTTAGGTTAGTACCGTATTTTATTGTTAAGTTAGTACCGTATTTTATTGTTAGGTTAGTACCGTATTTTATTGTTAGGTTAGTACCGTATTTTATTGTTAGGTAAGTACCGCATTTTAACGCCGTATAAACGATTATTTTATGAAAAACGTATGTCGTACGCAGCTAATGTAATGCACATCATGAAAAGTTGTAGAGATACAGCTCGTTCACAGTTATTTTACCTCTGGCGTCTTTGTCATAGTACCATCCGATTGTGGAGTATAGTATTATTTGCCTTTGGTATCCAGTCTACTATTGAATAATGCTTATGTTATCTTGGCTGTTAGCCCAATGAATTGACGAAGTTTGTGACCTTGAGTATCCAACGCAACCTTGTCATAAATCGATATATCTAAAAAACCGCGAAACATTCGACCCAACCACGCTACTGACTGATTGTTGTTTAAAAATGACAGGAGTGACTGATTAATCTCATTCGTATTAGAATTTTTACTTCCCGTGTTCTGTCTAATTCCATTTTTATACAAAAAAACAAAACGTCTTCGTTATAGAGACCGATTCTGTATAAACTGCCACCAATGTCTAGAAGTATTTGTCTTGCGCTTCACTTCAGGTTGTTCGAAGTTTAGTTAAGACAACTTCGGAAGCTGTTAGAGCACCTATTCGATATTCAAATGAAGCCGATGAGCGAAGTTTGAGAGTGACCTCGATTCTCGCAAACACGGACAAACTATAACTAAACTAGTCTTATTGAAATAGAAACTACGTATCTGTTATTAGACCCAATCACGCTACTGTCTTTATTATTGTTTTGAAATGTAACTTTAGGATGTTACATCTCTTAGATTCGTCATTACATTTTTTGGGTGAGTTCACTACACACACTTATACTTTCGTGTAACCTTCTCAATTCTAATAACATTTCGTTATATCCTGTTTACAGCGCATGAAACTTGATACGGGTCACGTGAAATCAGTCATATTTCTTTTTTTCATTCTATTCTTTTTTATTAAGCACACATTTTGATCTTTTATATTTTTTAACTGAGTTTTCATCATCGTCTTAGCCGAAAGACGTTCTGTGACAAATTTTGATCTTTTATCTTTTTTACTTACGTTTTCATCATCTTAGACGAAAGACGTCTACTGCCGGGTTTTAGACAAAGTTTATGTCTGCCAGAATTACATCCAAACAGTAGCATAATAAAGCGTTTAACTTGGATTGCATCTTATATCTAGGTTGGCGCAACTTCGGTATTAGATTTACTATCAGTAGCACAGTAGCTTCGATAGTGAAGCTTATTGTTGGCAACTATTTTATATTTATTATTATTGAGACTTATTATAATTAAAATTTACATCTCATCGTGTTTCTTAAATCCGACATTTTGTTTAAAACTGAGTGCAATCAATCATAGCTATTGAACTGATTTTGTTGTCATTTTGTACAAATAGATTGATACAAAAAGAAACACAGTTTTTTTTTCACTACGGAAAAATTGCAAGCGTTGGTTTTAAATGTGTATCTAAAATTACAAGTCCATAATAAAAACCATTAAAAAATGCCCAAATGCGACGAAGGATCTTATTTTTGTTTATCTTCCTCAATAACTCAACTCCATTATTGGATTCTTTCTTTTTATTATTTCGCAAAATTGTACATAAGAGTGACATATAATTGACTGAGCGAGCGAAGCGTCTCTGTTTCAGCTTGGCCAAATTTGCTTTTGTATGTCCATCTGTCCATTTGTTTGTTTGTTTGTTTGTTTGTTTGTTTGTTTGTTTCACTCTACAGGTCGCGTTTCTCAACCGATTCTCGTGAAATTTTGTGAGCAGGTTCGATAAATTAATCGTTTCTCGAGTCAGTTTTTGGAAATTTTAAAAAATGACGGAGTTATGGGGGTTGCCAGCTTACAAGGTCTACCGCTGAGGCTGTTTTCCTCTACAGGTCACATTTCTTAACCATAAGATAAAATAAAATAAGACAACATAAAATAAGACAACATAAAATAAGACAAAAAAACAATAAAAAAATAAGTTTCAAATTAAAAAGAAACGAGAGGTCGGGGATGTTTGTGGAGAAAAAAATATAAGAAATAAATAATTATGAAAAGATATCGTGAGGTCTACAGCTCACAGAGCCACTAGTAATTATTACACTAATTAGACTACGTACAGAACAAAAGGTTACGACCCTGTTTCCTAAACTAAGAAAAGAAACCCTGTATCTGTAGTTGTAAGGCAAT
Organism: Carpatolechia fugitivella; assembly: GCA_951230895.1. Classification (NCBI taxonomy): domain Eukaryota; kingdom Metazoa; phylum Arthropoda; class Insecta; order Lepidoptera; family Gelechiidae; genus Carpatolechia; species Carpatolechia fugitivella. Next base: position 14,986,620 of record OX579658.1, on the reverse strand, counting down.
TTGATGGAGAAGTCACACGTGAAAAGATTACCTACCATGTAGTATCACCAAACAGATTAATAAATAGTTTTACGATGTCCTTTCCTACTTACCTAAGTCAAAATGTGTCTCTTTGCCTCTTTGGCTGTTGCTGGCCGTAAACATTTGGATTTATTTGAATTAGGAAGATAAGTTTTGACATGAGAAAAATGAGCTGATTCTAGGTTAGACTGCGCGTATGTAAAGATCTTAGCAAAAGAAAATAAATGCATCTCCTGTGATATATCTAGCTTTTAGTTAAAAAATCACCTCCACCTGCGTTCTAAAATGGTAAAAAGGAAAGGAGGTGTGCTGACGCGGATGTTTGCATGTCATACTTTAATTTGTGCCTATTGCTATTTTACTTTAATTTATTTATATTTAGCATGTAATTGTTTATATTTATATAGGTAGCATATTTAAGTCTTGTTTTTAGCCTGAGATACAGGATTTTCCTAGTTCAGGCTCGTGCTGTTTTTTCCCTTTGTATTTATTTAGTCTGTAGTAGTTTTATTGTGCATATTACTCAATAAATTTATTCTTATTCTTATTCAATGTTTTACACCCGGAAAGACAATCAGACAAACTTTTGAACGAAGTAAATGTAATTAAATCTCGTTATAAAGTAAACATAATTGCTTAGTCTCCCTTTATACCCTTCTCGACATAATATTTTTCTCATTAAAAGTAACAATGGGTAAAAAATACGAATTCTCAGCTTAGTCAACTAACCGTTACATTTTTATAAGCGCCGAAAAGTCGCTGAATATTTATCCTAATCTGTATTTTTTCCAGGTTTTTACTTCCTACAATCCGTTGAGGTTTGCAGACATTTTAAATGTTTTTGCATTTAGGGGTTTTAAGGGTTCTACGACCGCTACTAATAACCTTTAGTTGTTTATCGGATTAGAAAGTTCCTTGTTTCTCGACCGACCTAATTTTGAAAGGTTAATTCGAATAGGCTCGAGCCCCTCGGTGAGGATGTATGTGAGATGTCGATGATTTGAATATCTGTTTTTACATCTCTAATAGTAAATTTTATTAAAAAAAAAAACGAAAAATAGAAACAAAAACATAAATGAGTGTTTTATCTCCTTTTCTATTTTAATTTAAATTCCAAGCCTCCGGCTCAGTAAACACCCTTTGTCACAATATTTCGAAATCTGAGTTGGACACAAGAATAATTACATCTAATATAAAAGCTATCGAAATTCAGAGACTAGGTACTACTGTAACTTATTGTGTGAGTTGTAAGGTCAACAACCGACCTTACAGGAGCACAGCTTTGGAGTCATCGAAGCCCTCTGATCTGAGTCTCCTGTAACGTTTATTTTCTGCAGATACGAGTATGGTAATTGGTAACGTACCTTCCATAGTACAGAATCATCTTACTTTTCAAACAATCGAGAGATTCAGCCTGCGATGTCTTAACCAAACTGAGAAAAATCTAAAGATTTTTTATTCGACCACAGAAATCTTCATAATGAAAACTGAACGCTGTACCGCTTGTCTACGCAGGTCATTAAGGGAAGACCTGATTTTAGGAAATATTTCTCACTGCATCAATTTTCTTCTTACGCGTCACATACTGTAAACAGTTACACAACCCACAATGTAGCCAACACATCAATCCGAGATCTGGTGGCCGTCCAAAAGATACGCTCGTTTCAGCCAAATACAGCGTTTACTCGGATTTCATTTTGGCTTCCCATTTGACAGAAGTACCATCAGACGTGCACTCCTCATTCAGGTTTATAACTATTGGAATGTGTCCAATATTGCGATTTGGCTTTTTATTTTGTGGTCAGCGGATACTTGGGTAGGGTCAGTTCACACCGAGATGCGACTCGACTTGCAAGTTCTAGACTTTTCTAGTATTGACCTTTGTCAATCTGTTTCAGAAGCACATTACGCTTATTTCGTGACTTTTTGAATAAAAATGCTAGACAACTTTGACAACTGCTCGACGATTCTCAACAATATCCACTTTTATTGTTATGATATTGTTTACAATATAATACAACCTGTTTACCTTGTAGTACACAAAATTAATTATAGTACCACCATCCCAATAATTTGCTGCATACTTATATTCGACGCGTTGCATCTCGTGTCGGTGTAAGCTGATCCTAAATACTTTTAACTTTTTGTCGTATTTGAAAGTGGCAAACGAATGAAACATACACTCAATACATCATACACAATATACATACACAGAACAACTGGATAGTTAATATAGCCAGGATATAAGAGCAATTCCCTTTTGAAAAGGTTATCAAGTCTTCTGAGAACGTTCGATCGAAATAATCAGCAAAAAAAGAATTGCGATAATTTTAGAACCTTAGTACCTATATTGATAACTTTAACAAACTCTATACAATAAAGCCTTAGATTTATTAAAAAAAAATCTTGTGTCTTGCGATTTTAAACTCCCATATTTAAAAGGTCCATTCCATCTCTTAACATATTATAAGCTTTTTCCCGAGGCATATTACGACGATCAAAATTATCAGCGTCTATTGGCACATAAATATCACTTTTTTCGAGCACCGCATTCTTTTGAATAGAGTTCTTAATTTTATTTAACAAATCTCGCGCAACAGTCATTACATAAAAATTTGCATTTGCTCTTTCGCCCTTGTTGACTTCATGTAAGGTTGAATTTTTAGCGTAACGATTTTTACTGTCATCAAGTTGGTCTAAAAGAGACTCTAAATTAATTATTTGCTCTAATATTTTTTTTCGCTTTTCATCAATTCTTTTCATGCTCGCGACATCATTATGATTTTCAGTGGCTCCCAAATCTTTCTTTTTAGATGAGGATGTAACTTGTTTTTCATCTTCTATTTTTGGCAGTAAATCAGCTAAACCAATTTGTTTTTCAGTTGTAGCCGTAGTGTCGAATGTAGTTTTTTCTGTAACTGCCGTTTTTTGAGTATTTTCACTATTTTCATTGTGTTTAGCTCCACTACTAGTATTTTGAAAATTATTTGAACGTTTTGTAGTCTTCGCATTAACTAATCCATTAAATTTTACTCCCACTTTATGCACTTTAGAATCCTTTTTAGATTTTTTGAGCTCTACAGGTTTTATATCACTACTGGCATTTCTCGCAGAAAGACGTTTTGGATCATTGCTCCGAAATTTAGTTTCTTCGTTTAGAACTACCTTTACCTTTTGCGTTGTAGTAACAAGTACCTCTTTTGGTTCAATTGGCACACCTTCTATCCCAGGAATATTTTCATAAACGGCATTCACTGACGATAGCGAGACAGTCTCATCATTGGACACCAAATTCAACCCATTTCTATAAGCAATACTGCAATCCCTTGCACAAAGTAAATTTAAAACTAATATAACTGCAAATTCCAAGTGACTCATGATGAAGTTTTTGAGTAACTGTTTGTCAAGCGGAAAATTAGCACATTAAACGTAATCATTGAAATTTCACACTAAGTAGTGAAACTAACGTAACTATTAGTGGACATTCAAATATGATAAGAATTGTCAGATATCTTATACTTTCCTTTATTTCGTTCTAACATCATAATTGAAGGTTTACATTACATACATCTCCTGGCACAATCTATTTGTAATCATTAGTATTTCCTTATGTCTTTGATATATTTATGTATGTATGTATGTAAGAGCGTCGAATAAACATATTTGATTCGACGCTTTGTGGGGATCGAACCCGCGTCTTCCAGACGGGAGACTACTAGCCACTTCACCACCGAGGCTCTTATTTTAACATAAGTCAAGATATACTGACATTAAAAAAATTTGCAATTATTTAACAAAATCACTTCTCGTTGCTTGTATTTGTCATAAAAACAACCTGCTCATTAAATTTATTATGTTAACATCAGCAGTGTCAGCTGTTCGATGATAATAGTTAGAACACGGTTTCTTAAAAAAAAAAAGAAAAGAAATTGAAAAAACTTTGCCTGTAAAATTTATTTCGGGGGAATACTAATAATATTAACGAATAATAAAAACAACACTTTGTGCGATCGTCTTTTATTTCGTTCTAATTTGAAATTAAATTTCTTCTATAGCCGGTTGGAGAGCGGCCAAGTAGCTTTGCTCTCCACTTCGACCCGTTTGTCAGAACTCGTCTAAGTGCTCTTACAGCTAAGTGCTGTGCCAAACATAATAGTCTTATAATTCTTGAGATACTGATATTTATTACAGCCAAACTGTAAAATTAAAAACCTGCGAATAATTTATGTTCTTCAGAAAGACGATTGCTTAGTCTTACTTAGCTATATCTCATCATCATCATCATCTCAGCCCGAAGACATCCACTCCTATACAGGCCTCTCCCATAGGTTTCCACCGTGAACGGTCCTGCGCTACTTGCATCTACCGGCGCCGCCCAGCAACCTTCATCAAATATCTGTCCACCTTCAGAAGTCCATCCAACACTGCGCCTTCTGGCCGTGGTCACCATATACCTTATCGATTCAAGTGTAACTTAAATAATTTTGATACATCTGTAACGAGGCATTCGTCCTCTTGCCTGTTTTATGACTGGCAACCTTTCTTGCTGGCAGTTTAACCTTTCATTTTAAATTCATTTCCAAATTTAGATTTCTTACTTTTCGATTTTATCTTTTTCCTGCTAAATTCTTCACTTCATGTCCTGAACTCCGATAGTACATTCCTAAAGTTTTTCAACTATTCTCTACTATTTTTCCTTGACAGTTATATAATATATAAATACCTTTTTTCCTTCGGACTGTACCCTGATTATTGCCACATAACCCTCTACAACACTCTTCGTGTGCAGCAGCTTCGTGGCGGCTGCTGGGCCACACATCTTGACACTTTTCTGACTTAATCACTCGCGAGGCTGATAAGGTATTTTCAGTTTATGGAGACTTGCGCTTACTTTATACCTCATCAATAGCTCATATACTTACGTCCCCACCGAGGGGCTCGGAGCCTACCCAGAATTGGGGCGATTGGGCTTTAGTCGACCACGCTGGCCCAGTACGGATTGGTCGACTTCACACGCAACCTTTTAATTTCTTCGCAGGAGTGTGCAGGTTACATCACGATGTTTTCCTTCACCGCTTACGCGTCGAATAAACGTACATATGAATTCGAAATTCTAAAACACATTAGTACGTGGTGCGGATCAAACCCGCGTCTCCCGGACGGGAGGCAGCGGCCCTAGCCACTAGACCACCGACGCTCTACTTTATACCTATTACCTATATTATGCTAATCCATATACCTATATTATTATCTTTTGACTATAACAATTTTTTTCCTAGTTTTGCCATTACGAGTGAATTGTACGAAAGAAAGGTCCCAGTAATCAAAACATGTCTCAAAGTATGAAAACACTTAAAATGACTCCACTTTTGAAGGCAACTGTACTTAACCCTTGGCAAGTTTACTCGCCGCGCCCCAAACCTTTCCTGGGAAGCCTATTATGTAACTACTGGGCTATTTCTATTTGGCAAACGACGGATTTAAGTGACCCATTTAAAATTAGGTCACAATTCGGAACCCATTCTCTTAATTTAGAGCGACTTTTTGTTCCGAAATGTTTGCAACTTTTAGCTTCAATATGTTAAAAGGTACCTTTGAAAGTGTTTGAATACTTTAATCTAAATTGGAAACCAACACAATTATAGAATTTCACCAGCTAAACAAAGTCTTATGAATGATATTTCTCGTGTATTGCAGTTTTCTTCCTCAGAATATGCTTGCATTATGTAAGATTTTCTCTTGGGAATAAGAGACTTTTTCCTGTAAAAAGTATCTTATATGTTAATCCAGGTTACAAACTATCTCCATTCCAAATTTTATCCAAATCCGCTGAGTACTTTAAGCGTGAAGGCGGAACAAACATCCAAACATCTAAACATCCAAATATATTTTCACATTTATTAATATAAGTGTGAAGTGTGATGTGATTTATTGTTTACTGGATGAACCAACAGACGTTGTGTCTTTTTTTTTACTTCGTCGGTGGTCTAATGGCTAGGGCCGCTGCCTTCCGTCCGAGAGACGCGGGTTCGATCCCCACCACGTACCAAAGTGTTTTCGAGTTTCGAATTCATATACGGTGAAGAAAAACATTGTGATGACACTCCTGCGAAGAAATTCAAAGGTTGTGTGTAGAATTGACCAACCCGCACTGGGCCAGCGTGGTCGACTAAGGCCTAATCACCCTAATGCAGGATAGGCTCGAGCTGTTGATGATGTTTTGTTTTTTAGGAAAAGAAACCAATTTCCTATTGTTGCAATATATGCAATATATTGTGAAGTACACTACAAGCAAGGGTACATATAGCTTTGTAGATAGATATATATATGTAAGAAAATGTTGAAATTTAAAAATCTGGAATTGTTTATGCCACAATACAGCATTGTAACAGCACACATCTTTACACATAAGATGATTTAAGGTTGTCAGGACGAAATTGCTACCTTTGCGATAATGCCGCCAATCTCTACACCCTTTCTTTTCCTTTATGTATTCTTTCTTATCTTATACCTATAACTTCCACTGACACCAGGGTTTGTGAGGTCGGTTGTTGACCTTACAACCCACAAGATGATGATGATGACCTATAACTTCCAAAAACCTTGTCTTCGGCTGTAATATACTCGTATTATAGGTACAGTCCGCAACACATCCAGCGTGCGATGTTAATGAGCTCGCATCTTCCGCTCGACGACTGATTACGGTCGGCGCGTAATTGCAGTGTGCCGACTGAGACAAAGTCACGAGTCGTCGGCTGTGACTTGTGGCAAACGGAAGCCTTCGCTTGAGGAATCCTAAGCTTCTTCACAGTCGAGTCCGAAATACTTCGTAGAGGAGATTTTTTTTTTTTTTTTACTTTTTGAACTGAATACTAGAATTGTATAATGCATATATATTGTTAACCGAACTTTATTGATATTGCTACATCACTAGTGGTTGTGTCCATAGAGCGCATGCGCACAACACTAGTGGGAAGACTTTGACAGATCCTCTCGGCTGAAAATATAATAATTACGTGTGTAAGAGGGTATTCTACTTATTATCTACTTAACAATATATATAAATTATATATGTTTTAAAAATCATTTTTTTTTCTTTTTTGCATTTTTCATTTCGTCATTTTTATAAAGCCGCCAAAGATTACTGACGTCATCACTGACCAAAAAACAAATTAATTAAATGGTTTGTAATAACTTTTAAGCTGTGAGAATAAAATAAAGACAACGTGCCGTTTAGAGGCCCTATATACTACATACCTATTCAATACGTGAAACAGTTACCCTAATTTTTATTTCACTTAGTCGAAAAAAAAAACACTTCCATAAAAAAACTATTTCTATCCGATAGCTATAGTTGGGTTATTATAGGATGAGTTCTGACAGCTTCAAAATTCTTCATACGACGTTAACAACTTCTTTTTATAATATTCAGTTTAAAAACCATAATAGCTAATAATTAAAAATAAAGTAACTTCATCTCTTATTTTATCACTAAACAATATGTAATTTTACTTAATAAATAAATAAATAAATAAACGAAATAATATTAAAAAGATTTTAAAATTGTAATCTGTCAGAGCTCATCCTACAGTAACCCAACTATAATGTGTTCATTTTTCAACTCCCCGCATAAAGTTCAATCTGAAGTTGCATTCTAAGTTAATCTAGTGCCATAACAAAAAAAAAAAAAGTTGCATTCACACCAAAGTCCCATTTGTAGTTTGTAAATAGAACTAGTAGCCAGGCAGCAGCGGCATAGCACAGTAGAGCAAATACCTATAATTGGTTTTACCATCCGTTTTGTCATTCATTTATTAATTACAATATAATTATATAAATATACTACAAGTGGCTCTGTGAGCTGTAGACCTCGCGAGTCTGTACATCTTTTCATATTTATTTTTATTTTTTATCCACAAACATCCCCGACCCCTTGATTTTATTTTAAAATATTTAAATTTTTTTTTTCTTTGTTGACCTTACGAAAGAAAGGTGACCTGTAGAGGAAAAAAGTCTCAGCGGTAGACCTTGTAAGCTGGCAACCCCCATAACTCAAACATTTTTTACAATTTACATAAACTGACTCGACAAAAAAATTTATTAATTTATCGAACCTGCTCACAAAATTTCACGAGAATCGGTTGAGAAACGCGACCTGTAGAGTGAAACAAACAAACAAACAAATAGATAGACAGGCAGATAGACATACAAAAGCAAATTTGGCCAAGTTGAAACAGAGACGCTTCGCTCGCTCGGTTAATTAGTATTTACTAAGTTTGATCTTATGGAAATGTATCTATTTATTTATCTGGCATTTTTAAGACAGTGACTGTCAAATGTGACACAATGATTATAAAACAAGAAAAGAAAGCGTGTAGTTAAATAATTTACTTTTTAAAATACTTAAAATAATGTTTAATTTAGATATAAAACATAATTTTAACATAATATTTCACTTATGGTTTGGGAGGTCGGTGGTAAGGGACCATGGATACCCTCGTTCGCTTAAAGATAGATTCGGGATAAGAAAAATCGGATCGGACGCTCGATTGCATTGATTGTGTCTGTCTATTATTATGTTATGTACCTGTCTTGTTTTTTGTTTAATTGTTGTTTACTGTGTGCTGTGAATAAATGTATTCTTATTCTTATTCTTAAAAAGAAGGTTACAACTGCAGGCTTCAGCAACGCAATATGGACCTATCTATGGACAGTACGCATTTTTTATATCACTAGGCTAGTCTACACTAGGTTCAGTGTGAACGAGGCCATATTTGTGTCATTTAAATAAATCATTTAAATAAATCATTTAAATAAATCATTTAAATTGTTTGTACTTCCACGATGCGCTAGTCTCTAATTTAATTTAATTACAGTTAATCGTAGGTGTATCGAAAAAATTTGCCTTTATTAGCAATTACAACATTGATTTTAGTGCTGTATATGAGTATATATATATATATATATATGTTTTTCTTATGTTTGCTTACATCGTGCATGTCGTCGTTACCTGTAACTGGAGTAGCATTTAGCTTTTCAATTGTGTTATAGTTTATGTGGTATTTAATGTATACTCTGTTGGTAACCTAATAAATAAAATAAAAATAAATAAATAAAATAAAATATTTGGAAAGTAACACTCCTCACATTTGGCGGTTGACTATAGACATGCTATAGATAGATGTTGGCGTAAAAATCTAAGTGCCAGTATTTTTCGCGTTTGACACAAGGGTCTATTTGCAAAGTGCCTCTCCATCGTGTTCTAAAGGCATGGCCCCCGGAGAAACACAAATAGATCGTTATTACAGTGAATGGCAAAAATGTCATAGAGTTCAGATTAAAAAATATTCGCCTTTGAGCTCTCTGAAATGTATTTTTTTTTAGAAAATATATTTTTTCTTGATTTCACGAAGAGTTGCACTTTTATCTTGAGTAAGATTAATTTGGTTTATATTTTACACGTTTCGTGTGATATTTTACTTGTACAGTCGAGATCAAGGGCCCTAAAAGGTTTATCGGTTTTCAAACTCAATTTTTCTCACGGGTTCACAAGGTCCAACATTCCAAATCAAATATCTCTTGAGCTTATGACATATCAATGTACCTAAAATGAACCTAAAGGTAGTAATTTTTTTAAGATCTCGATAGTACTCGTAAATAAATGCAATATTATTTTTACGTTCAAATAAAATACCTATACAGTTCAATTTAATCAAAAGTCTTATTCCCACGAGAAAATCTTACACAATGCGAGCGTAGCCGCGGGGGCGGAGCGCTAGTTATCCAATATTACAAATATTTTAATAGTTTATATTGTTATCTCGTTTATAATACATCGTTTTGTTCCCGCCGTGTAGTGATAGTACTCGTCAAACTGAACAACTTCTCACGAAAAAAAAAATCCTGCGACAAAAATATTTTTGTGCTCTCCATACAAAATGGGTCGCTCGGGAGTCTCACTCAATTTTTTTTTTTGTAGCAGGAATTTTTTTTTTCGCGAAATTTGTTCAGTTTGATGAGTACTATCACTACACGGCGGGAACAAAACGATGTAAATTTCACGGTGTGGTTGTAAACTTCTTTCGTATGTTTTCAAGATCGTTCACGTGTAGACATCAATCAGCAAAATAGCACGTCAATGTAACGATGTACTCGGCGTGTCCCATCACTGCGATATCGAACAGGTGTTGGTAAATGGGTCAAGACGTTCCACGTTTATTTTGCATGTAGATTGAGGGACGTCTTATATATGGATTTCATTCTTTAGTGATGCCACGATTTTGTCAGTTTTGATATCGATAGGTCAAAATAAAAAAAAAATAAAAAAAAAAAAATTTATTTCCATAGGATTTTATTACATCACTTAGATCCGTCATTACATTTTTTTGGGTGATTTCACTAACACAATGGCGGAATCTGTAGAGAAGAGCTCTCAATAGCTCAAAATATGACAGTACTAACGACAGTATCGCTAATATTGTTGCTCATGGATAAGAAACTATCGATATTATTTATACAATAAATAGTGTTGCTTCAGATAATTTTCATACTTGTAGCATCGATACTATCGACAGTTTTGTCTTTCTGAATTTCATCAAGCATGAAGTGAGCATGAAGCTATCAATAGACAAAGATTTCTTATACAACAATTCTATATAGATAAAATTTTAAATTATCGATAGTTTTTCTATCGATAGTAATATCGATAGACAATCGATAATCTCCAGTGGCAACACTATTCTACCCTCTGGAGTGAGCCGAGTGCCATTAGAAGGTAATTTCGTCTTCGGCTGGTGCTAATGCTGGCGCAGTTAAAGTATCTAGGATAACAAATCTTCATAGAATAACGGAGATGAGATAGGAAAATAAAGACACCGCAGGGGGCCGTTTCACGAAGCTACAAGTTACAAATTACAAGTACAATTTGATGTACATTGCTTAGACAATGAGGTAAAACGATAATGGCTTCCAGTTTTGGTGAATCGGCTACGCAATGAATATAAAATTGTAAATTGTTGCTTCGTGAAACGGGGCCGAGTCATTTTATTATTTACTCATAACTTAATTTATTCTTAATTTTTACAAAAAGTGACGCACAAGTTAATTTTAAGTGTTCTTTTGTTTTTTTGAGCCTCCTCCACTTAAGACTGCGCCGAGCGTATGACGCGAGGCTCGTAGTTAGGTATCGCTAGTTATGTGTGCGTGACCGCACGCACCCATCTACAAGTTGTCGCGGCGCGGCCGCCACCCGGCTGGCGAAAGTGACTAACCAAGTTATTGAAAATCTTGAGTTGTTTGTTACCTTATAAACTGATAGCACTTTAAAACATATTTCGAAAAAAAAAAAATGTTTGCTCGTTCCCGAAACTGTTGACATCATTTACTTTTCTAGACAAAGGGCTTTTTATATGATTAAAAATGTTAATTATTTATTTTAATTTACTTATTTGGCACACCAACACAAATAATAAGACCAGACAGACGGGAACCGCTACCTTAAGGCGAAGAAGAATAATAAGATCAGACAGAATGGTTTGTTGACTGAGCGAGCGAAGCGAGCGAAGCGTCTCTGTTTCAGCTTGGACAAATTTGCTTTTGTATGTCTATCTGTCTGTCCATCTGTTTGCTTGTTTCTTTCAGTCTACAGGTCACGTTTCTCAACCGATTCTCGTGAAATTTTGTAAGCAGCTTTGATAAATTATTATTATTATTTTTAGTCAGTTTTTGGAAATTTTAAAAAATGACGGAGTTATGGGGTCTGCCAGCTTACAAGGTCTACCGCTGAGGCTGTTTTCCTCTATAGGTCACATTTCTCAACCAATAAGATAAAATAAAAAATAAATAGTAATACAAAATTAAATTAAAATTTTAAAAAATTAAATAATGTTTAAAAATAAAAAAACCTTAAAAAATCGAGGGATTGACTCGGAGGAGGTCGGGGGGAGGGGGGGGGGGGGTGATTGTGGATAAGAAATAAAAATTAAAAGATATACAGATCACAGAGCCACTAGTTTTATTATTACACAACGCAATAGTTTCCAAGGATCCTAGGATCAATAGTTTCCAAGATATGACTGTTATAATTTTGATAGCTGTCATCAAAAATTAAGATCTCGTCGAGACCTTTCATTAATTCCTATACACCAGTGGTCCAGGACTAATAGTTTCCGTGATATGAATGTTTTAATTTTGACAGCTGTCATCGAAAATGAAGATCTCGTTCGTTAGCCCTACACACCAGTGGTCTATGACCAATAGTTTCCGAGATATGACCCTTTGAATTTTGACAGCTGTCATAGGCTTGTAAGAAGAACGAGGCCAGTTTCTGTTACTTTTTACCAATGGATAACTCGCCCACTGAGCATATTTGAATGTGGCCGAAAATACCCCTTCACTTCACAAAAGTGGACATTTGGGCCGCGGGCCAGATTTTATAACGGGCGACATGTATATTTCGCTCAGCGGGACCACTAGTTGTAACGTCACACATCTATTTCTCTGCGTGGCTTTTTATTATTTTAAGGGCTACTTGTTGACAAACTTCGTAATTTTTCAAGATATTTAAATAATTCTCTCACCGTGAATAATATATTTTTGCAATTTATGTAAAAAAAAAAAAATTGTGTTTCATTAGAAAGCATAGCAATATAGAATTGTTAAAAAAAGCATTTGGCTGGCAATCATGGTAAAATCACTTTTATTACTTTCTTATCACGAGTTATCTTTTTTTATCTTCCTGCAGGGCTAACATGAGACCCGTGACATAATTTTGTCGTGTCGTTTATCCAATGGTGAGCCGTGATATGTCATATGTCTACTAGTGCTAACATGCGCATCATTTTCGATCTCGACTCTTTCTATCAAATAGTAATAGATTCGTGTGCTTTTGTCGACAAACTCTAACATGAGCGCCATATTTTGTCGAATTCTGACACTTGTATACGAGATGTTTGTCGTCGTCAATTTTCATCGAAGACTTCTTTCTCGTGTTTGAACTTTCGTTGAATATTTCAATTGTTTCTTTTTTTAAAACCTATCACGGCAGTGCCGTGCTTTATTACAACTATTTAAAGATAATTTACGAGCACAGAGAGGCACGGAAGATACATATACCTATTTATATCTACAAACATATTTTATGATAAAAAGAAGTAATTTAAGCATGTACTTACATTTTTTTATGTATAACAATTTTTGAAACTTAAAACACGATTACAAAATCCATTTCGAAACTTCCGCGTAAAATATTATGATGGAAAATAACCCTGCGTTCCTAAACGCGCTGAAATCGATTAAAGCACCTATAATCGCGTTCCGTATCACTGTTTGCCACACATTTCTGATGGCTGACAGCGCTAGAAGTTTATTTCGGAATGCGCCGGGTCGATATTTAATTCGTTCAATTTTTGTGCATGGGTGGTATTCATAGACTTAGTTTTTTTTTTGCTGATCTATGGTGGTATTTGACATTTCGCTATGAGATAGGTAGTCACGACGAGATATTTCTCTTTCACGGCGTGCGAGTTTATGTCAAATTTGTATGAAGTCGAGATTTTTGTCATGTCGTTTGGTGAGATATGTCACGGGGTCTCATGTTAGCCCTGCTGGGCTGCCAATTTTTAAAAAGTTTTTTTTTATAAAGTATTTATCTTTCCGCCTGGACACTAAAACAACCATTATTGTATTAATTTATTTTGTCTCCATTAAGAATTAACGTAAGAACTAATAAAAAAAATTCAATAACAGGTAATACTCATTAAAACAAAAAATACACTTACGTGTTTTGGCATGCAACCGTAGTATGCAGACACACAATGGATCGGGATCGAAACGAAACGTGATCCTGCTCTGAGCTCTCGTGGACGACTGATTTCTCAATTTTTTTTTTTTTTTTTTTTGACGGACCTAATCACTATTTATACCAGAGTGGTAATATAGTGGGCGCGGACTTGCGGGGGAGCAGAAGGCTCGTACCCCTTAGGAATTTTATGACAACGTATCTGGGGGCGCCCTCAGACGGGCTCGGACCGCGGCCCAGAACGTTGCCAGGGCGAGAAGCGCGTCGGAGAAGAATGACCCCTACCGGGTCTTACTGAATTAATTCTACTATTAGTTCCGCGTCCCCGCCGGCGGGGGCGGTTTCTACCTGAAGGGCATTCTGTATTGGTGTGTGGCCTACACGCAATGGCAGCTTTAATCGCGACGGTGATCTCATCGTCCGGATCTGTGAGAGCGTGTCTAGGACGACGCTTGAATCGCGTAGTGGGATGCGGAAAGTAAATTGACGCTTTTCTCACCAGAAAGTTCGGGTGAGTAACGGCCGAATCGAAATATCGTTTAGACGCTTGACGCACGTACTCCTTAATGGAGGGGACCTCGAGGTCAATGTGGAGATTCCTATTGCGCACGTACCACGGACAGCCCGTGGCCTTGCGCATGAAACGATTTTGAATCACCTGAAGGGGACTCAAATTGGAACGAGCCGCATGAGCAAACACCGGAGACGCGTATGTCATTACGGGACGGACGCAAGCGGTATAAAGACGGACCTTACTACGTAGGGAGAGCTTCGACCGTTTGCAAAGGAGGGAGTGGAGCCGGCCTATAATGAACGCGGCGCGGTTGCGAACGTTTCGCAAGTGGTAGCGGAAACATAGCCTAGAGTCGAGAGTGACGCCTAAGTACTTGACGCGGTCGGACCACGGAATCTGGCGGCCGAACAGAGAGACGCTTGGGTACCCCTGAACACGAGCGCGACGATGAAAGAGCACTGCTGTGCTTTTATCGGGATTGACTTCTATTCTCCATTTGCGAAACCAGTCGCTGATGGCGTCTAGAGCCGCTTGGAGTCTAGAGACAAGGGTAGAGGGGTCTCGTTCTGAGGTATAGATTGCAGTTTCGTCTGCAAATAGAGCGATCTGCGAATAAGGGGTCTTCGGTTAGTCGCTCGTGTAGAGCGCGAAAAGGAGGGGCGAGAGCACGGAGCCCTGAGGGACACCGGCGTTAATGGGGCGAGAGGACGAGAGGACACCTTCCACTCTGTAGCGAAAGCGACGATTCGACAAAAAGTTTCGTACAAGACGTACGAGCCTGTCCGGCACACCGAGCTTGTACAGCTTGTATACGAGTCCGCTGTGCCAGACCTTGTCGAAGGCTTTCGCCACATCGAGGAAGACTGACCCTGTCGGTTTGTGGGTATTCCTATTGAACTCGGTGTAGACATGCTCTACAATCCGATGGACCTGATGGGTACAAGAGTGTTTGGCCCGAAAGCCAAACTGCTCGGGTGGAAGGAGGCTGTTTGCGTCAGCAAAATCCCTAAGCCTGGCGAGGATGACTCGCTAAAACAACTTGCCAAAGTTGACAAGTAGGCTTATTGGACGGAAGGAAGAGGCCTCGGTAGGCGGTTTACCGGGCTTGGGTATACCGATGACAATCGCTTCCTTCCACGATTGTGGAAAGTAACCGATAGCCATAGCGGCATTGAAAATGTTAACTAACAGAAAAATGAGATGATCCGGAAGGATCTTAATGACTCGGTTAGTGATGCCATCCGAGCCGGGAGCCTTTCGAGGCGGGAGAGCTTTAATAAGATCGCGGACCTCCTGCTCCGTGACCGGGGTGAGAGGAGGATCAGAAGGAGGGAGAGCCTGTCGGCGCGCGAGTTCGGACTCGACTTCTAGCAGGTGGGCGGGGTCGCAGGGCAAAGTGCTTGGAGAGCACTGAGCCTGTAAACTATCTGCCAGGCACTCGGACTTTTCGTCGTCGTCAAAGGCAGGGGTTTGATTGGGTCTATTGAGCGGGCACATTACTGAAACCGTTTCAGATTTGAGGGAGCGTTGAAGCTTCCAGAAGGCTAGATGGGATGGTTTAAGACCGTCGAGGAAATTATCCCAGCGACGCTCTCTCCATTCGGCCACGCGATCCCTAACTTGACGTTGCAGAGAACGCATGAAAACGCGATTGGAATCGGTAGGGGCTGATGCGTAACGACGCATAGAGGCGTTTTTCTCCGTTATCAGATCACGTATATCATCAGGTAGAACCCAACGACGGTCAACCGCCGCCGGGATCTGTCTGGAGCAGCCTGCAATGACAGACTGTACGTGACCTGTAAGGGAGCTGACTGCAGAATCGATATCTGCGGGAGTTACCAGAGTCTGAGGGACTTGGTCTAAGTGGGAGGAACTGGTCGATTGCAGAGTTTCCTCCACTCTCTTCCAGTCTACTACGGTTATCGGCGGCGCGGTAGAGTCTGGTTCTCCTGGTGGAGAAGAGCGCGAGTCGAGTAGCATAGTAACGGGACGGTGGTCCGAGCGTAGCTCGTGAAAGACGCGAATAGAGCGTACGCGGAGATTGACACACTTGAAGAGTGCTATATCTAGAATATCAGGTCGATGATTCAGATTGTCGGGATAATGGGTTGGTTCGAGGGGAGCGATAACGTCAAAATTCAGAGCCTCCGAAAAGGCCTCGAGCACGGAGCCTCTAGACGTAGTATAGAGGCAATTCCATGCTTGATTTTTGGCGTTAAGGTCCCCGGCGATTATGACGGAATCACCTAACGAGAGCAGTGCCTCCAGGTCGGCCTGGAGTATCTGCTTCGCGGGGTTTGCGGAAAGATAAACCGAAGCGATGGTAATCGATTGGTGGCCAGTCATGCCTAAACGGCAGACAGAGGCCTCCATATCGGTGAGAGGAGGGGTTGGTAAGGGAACGCAATGCAACGAGCGCCTAAAGTAAATTAAGGTACCGCCCGCACCTCCGGAGGTGCGGTCATTTCGGACGACGTGATAGCCAGCGAGGCGAGGGCTCCGCGAACGGGGTTTGAGCCATGTCTCCTGGATGAGGAAGACATCAAGATCGTGATTGCGAAGAAAGCTACCTATTTCATCGCGAAGGCCGTTCATGCTCTGGGCATTAAAGAAACCTAACTTAAGGTGACGGGGTTTAGTACGACCTACAAAGGGTGTACTATCCATAATGGGGGGGTAGGGAGAAACTGCCCATTGCTTGAACTAATGGGGCGAATTGGAGAGTACCCTGGAGGAGGGCATCGGGGTTTCCTACATTGGACTGATTTCTCAAGTGCTTTCCTCGCGTATTTATTGAATGATATTTGAACGCCGCGCGGCCATAGTAAAAATGTATGGCGGTTTCGAGATGCATTTTGAAAAAAAATCATAATTAAATAACCAGGCATAATTTCTAAAATGTGAGCCGGACGAATTGTAGTCTGTAGTTTTTAATTGTCTTAGTATTGAGGTTTAAGTAGAATTCTGCAGTTCAATTAATCGGAATTACTAAAAAGCCAACCCGCTTTTTTTCGATTTTCTGCCAACTTTAGATAGTTTTCCTTCATAAACTGTTAATTATTTTTCATTTTAGCTTTCAATTAAGTGTAAATACATTCTCTGTTATACCAAATGTATATTTTTTTTATTATTGAAGTATTATTCATTAGACCAACTTAACGGTGACTAGTGTTTTCGCTTTTTTGCTCGGCGCCCTCTTAAGTGTTTGGTTTTGCCATAATCTCCACGCTTGGCAGGCGGGTAGGAGATCGCAGAGGGGCTAGTCCGGGAATTTTCAAGATTTTTGTTGAATCAGATCTCATTATCTACGTCAGTAAATGTATTGATTTTCTAAAATATGTTATTGGACTCTATTATCTACGCTTACACTAATGCCAAAACATGTTTGGTAAAAATCTTCTCGATACAAATGTTATCCAAAGCAGCGTCTTCAATTCTCGTTATTTGAATCTGAGAGGTAAATGGTAATTTATTGCAAGAAATTTAGTTACAAGATAGGTCTCCGACTGCTTTATGTTTTTCGTAATCAATTTACAAATCAAATTAGTACTTTTTATATAAACTGAGAAAGTAAATTTGGCACTTACGCCATTTACTTGGAGCGCGCGACCATTATTTCTTTCTCTGTTAAACATGTGCGGAGAAGCTTAGCGTCATCACTTTCCTTTCTTGAGCTCAGTCGCCCATGATCTTTGCCGACGACGGATGTGCGCTCGGTGGCGCTCCAAGCCGCCCGGCTCACGAAATAATTTTATTTGGAGAAGACGTACTATGAGTAGGTGGTCCATCACATCCGTCCGTCCGATCCGTTACATTGACAATATTTCTAAATTGATTTTTAATTAAATAAATATAGGTTGGGTCCATACCTGCTGCTTGTATACTTAGTAAGGTTTAGTCAAGTTTGTGATACTATCACTTTCAAGGTCGACATTAATAATACGAGTACACTACGCAAAGGGTATATGTGTATGTACAGTGGACGGCACATCAAGGTATACATTTTTTTTTTCAAATTAGATGTTATTATTATACTACCTAGTTACAGATGTCGATCATTTTATTTTTATAGTACAACACAGGCAGGCGCGAGAGGAATAGTTAGGTAGTTCTATTATTCAACCAAATGCGGTTTTTTAGAATTATTTTTATTGTGTTAGGTAGGTAGGTAATTTATTTATTGATTCAAAAGTCAAGTTTGCATACTCGTTACGTAATTTTATAGCCTATACCTAGCTTACAAAAAACCAGCCAAGTGTGTGCGGGGCCAAGTCTTATTTCCAGTCAAAGGATTATATCCCTCACGGGGGAACAACTAAGGATTTTTCCCGCTGTCCCTCAGTATGTTCACTCGAAAAGAAAAAAAAACAGGGGACAGTGGGAATAAATATTACCGTTCTCCCACGTTACAAATTATAATTATAAAATGAATGACTGATTTACGAGTATTTTTATTCAAATGATATTTTGGATGAGTAATAATTATTTATAAAAAAATAATTATAATATTGAACAAAATGAACTCATATATTTTTTAACTGACAGTTTATTATTTTGTTAGTGCTCTGATTACGATAAAACTTGGGTTAGTGGACTATTCCATTAAAAACAACAATTTTTTTTTCTATGAGTTAATTGGTTTGATGAAACTCGGTTAAGAGCACTATTTTGCCAAGGAAACAATGAGGTAATGTTAAAAATAAAAAAAATCCAAGAATCTTAGTTTTTATGACAAAATAGAACCTCTAATAAATATAAGGAAATATTGTTACACTTTAGAAATTCTAAAATACTTAATGAATTTCTAAAGAGACATCGTTAGCTTTGCCGTTACAAATCAAAACTAAAACGTGTCAACGTCTTAGCAAAATAACGTAAAACCTCTCGTGTGGTAATCGGCCCATGAAACTGAACAACTTTCGTTCCAAAACTTTTTTAAACTCGTATCTTTTTCAAACAAGGTGATCAGCTGATCGAGTAAATTTGTATGAAAGTTTAAAAACATTTTTGACGGTACTTAGGTGTCACGTGGGATCGATCTCTGACATAAAGAGAGAACTGCCGCAAGCTTAAGAGTAAAGTTGGTGCCCGGAACAACATCCTGAGACGCCTTACCACTACCCGCTGGGGAGCCGCGCACGCGTTCTTCGAACGAGTTGTTTTGCTCTCGCTTACTCAGCAGGCGAATATTCGAGTCCAGTTTGGGATTGTTTAGCCCATGCGAGAAATGTGGACACGGCTCTCCACGAATCATGACGTATAGTCACGGGCACCCTGAAACCGACACCACTGAGAAAGCTTTACTCCATGGCAGGAATTGTTCCACCCAGCGTGAGACGTGAGGTAGCTTGCGATATTGAAAGAGCGAAACAGTCTCAAGACATCAGGCACCTCCTTTACGACACAACCCTCCTCTTGCCCGTCTCAAGAGTCGCCGCAGCTTCCTCAAGAACTCCACACCCATCTAAAAAGACCCACTTTTAGCACGTAAACATCCTATCAGATCCTCGTTTTAACTCATTATTACAATTTTTACGAACGAACACGTTATATTTTTATCACTAGCGAATCGCGATGCACAGGACTGTCCATACTAGGCAGTGTTGGCAGGGTCACCATGCATGAGGTATAGAGACACAGGAGCGTGTCAGAATGAAAGACGTGTTGTGCGTCAGACAAACATATTGACTACAAGCTACTTAGATGCTAAATTATATCTATCTAGATGTGGTTGAAGTGAGTCATACATATACAACAGTTGGCTGAATAAAATACATTTTTTGCCTAGTGACAAGCAAACAATTTAGGTATGAAGTTAGCTGTCATCGTATGTCATCAAATGTGTTTTAGTGATGCCAGACCAAGCGCCCTAATAATTTCAATGGTAAACACAAATAGTCGATGCTTTATCAATAAAATTTCGCGGCGTGGGCAGTCTGATATAATACTAAAGTAAAAGTTTTACAATTAAATATATTTAAATAGCAGATCAAGCTTTACACGTGGCGCAAGATTCTGTGCGATATTCAAAGATGAAGTTTGACATTTAATGTCAAAAAAATATGGCACAGAATTTGTGTAATTTTTTTATATATCTCGTTTGTCAAGGCAGAGAATCAGCCGTATATCAAATCAAATAAAAATATTTTATTCAAATTAAGATTTTTATGAATCATTTTTCGACGTCAAAGCTACCATGGATGGCACGGCTACAGGTTACTTTTTGGAGGGCACTTGGAAATTAAATGATTTTATAAAAAAATAAACAACCGTGTAGTATTTTGAGCAAAAAAAAATGCAAAATATATTTAGGAACCAACCTTATATCTCGAAATGGTTTTGCATTTAGCATACTTTTTTTAAAACTTTGCATACCCAATTTTATTGACAAAACAGAAACTTTTGATCTTGATTTGAACCAAATATTTGATATAAGATTTCTTTGGTACCAATTACTCATCATAATGACAGTGAAAGAAAAAAATAATTGATGTGTTGAAGTGACGTGTGTGTGATAAAAATATTATAAAGACATTTATAGTGATCATTCTGTTTAATCTAACACAAAGAAAAAAATAGACACGATGAAAACATTATGTATTTCCGGAAACATTCACAATATTGATCGTATCAGAAATAAGTAGATACGTATCGATCGTATTGTAAATCGTAAATAAACATCACATTTTTATTTTTTTGCATCCAATTAATAAATTGACTTCAGTTTGGAAACAATGGAATAAAAATACTCGAAAATCTGTAGGTATTTTATAAATAAATTAAAGTGGTGACAACGGGAATTATTTTCCCCTTGTCCCCTATATAATTTTGAAGTGAAGATACTGGAAGACAACAACTACTGAACGGATTGGTATGAAAGAAATTTGGAATAAAGTTAGTTTATACCCTGGAACACATAGGACACTTACATAGGATACTTTTTACGGGAAAAGGCTTATTCCCACGGGAAAATCTTACACAACGCGAGCGTAGCCGCGGGCGGACCGTATTATATTAATTCAAATTATACTTACTATTACAATGTCAAAATGTCTGGAATCTTGAAATACTAAATCTTTTATTTTTAGGTGAAATTATAATCATTACTACCCTACACTCCACTACACTAAAGACCAATTAAAATAAAATAAAAAATATATACTCAAAGAGCGAATCATACATAGTAATATACTTTGCGCGATTACATCAAAATAAACAAATATAATATTTTATCATTGTCGCAGAGGTCATAGACCCGCCTCGATGTTTTAGAGCGGGGTCTGTGCGGGGCGGCGCGGGGAGCGGCTGACCGACGCGGGGCGCTGCCCGCGCCGTCTTCCTTAGACACACCTCTTGCGCAACAATATTTTTTCGGCGTAGCGCCTTAAGGTTACTGTATCAGAGAGCGCTGCTGCCCGTTCCCTGTTCAATGTGTAGTCCCTAAGTAATAGTCCATAGTCCATAGTCCAGTAGTGGACTGTAACGGGCCATTGTTTTGTTTTGTTTTTTATTTTTTATTTAGTACCGTGCGTTATGACCTATCACACTGTTCTCTTACCCAATACTTCTTCTTTTTATCGTATGAGCTTGTAAGGTCATCAACCGACATCACTAATCCTGGTGTCAGAGTTTCGGAGACGCCAAAACCCCTCTGGCAAGGCTATACCCATACTAAAACTAGTGGCTCTGTGAGCTGAAGACCTCGCGAGAAAATATATATTTTTAACAAAGCGAGCGAAGTGTCTCCGTTTCAGCTTGGCCAAAATTGCTTTTGTATGTCTTTCTATCTATCCATCCACCTGTCTGTTTGTTTCACTCTACAGGTCGCGTTTCTCAACCGATTCTCGTGAAATTATGTGAGCAGGTTCGATAAATTAATCGAATTTTTTGTCGAGTCAGTTTTTGGAATAAAAAAAAAATGACGACCAAAGTTTGGATCGTTAAAGTATAGAAGTCAATCCTGTCGTCCTTTATTTGCTAAAATATTGACGAAGAAAGGACCAAAGTAAAGTCCTAAGGAACCTTCAAGAACTAAAGTGTTTTGTGAAATAAAGGTGGCTTCGGGAGCCAATTTCACGTTCTTTGGGTGTCGTTCACTTGAATATTGACGAGGACAGGATCTAAGGGACCACGCCTCCGAGACAGGTAAGTACACAAGTGGTGAATATTTTGCTACGAAATTAGAAATAGGGTACAATATTCTATTACATATTTAGTGTGAAGCCCAAACCTCTTTTATGTGTGCAAGGACTATTTATCAGTGGGGTCGAATACGAATCTATAGTTTAAAGAATAACCGGCCAAGCACGTGTCGGGCCACGCAAAGTGTAGGGTTCTGTAGTTGTCCAATAAGGTACATGTTTAAGACAGTTAACATTCATCAAAATATTTTTCTATGATACTTACCTTTCTTACTTGTAATTTTTTTAAAAATTTTATTCTTCAACTATGTCAGCATGATTTATATGTATATCCATGCCAAATTACAGCCTTCTGGTACTAAAAGTCTCT
Source organism: Carpatolechia fugitivella (assembly GCA_951230895.1). NCBI lineage: Eukaryota > Metazoa > Arthropoda > Insecta > Lepidoptera > Gelechiidae > Carpatolechia > Carpatolechia fugitivella. Next base: position 14,963,773 of record OX579658.1, on the reverse strand, counting down.
GAGCTAAGCCGCGAACAGACAGACAGACAGACGGACATGGCGAAACTATAAGGGTTCCTTTTTTACTACGGAACCCTTAAAATTAAGACTTTTTATTTGTTCACCCAACTAGCTCTCACAATACCCAACGAATGTTATACTTAATTTAGTATATGGGTACAATTTCTACGCTTATTAATTCATCTACTTACTGCACTTACTAAGAGTTTAAGAGTTTTAAGAGTTTAATAAATAAGCATTAAGCTCTGGCACTTATAAATTATTACATTAGGTATATAATAATAATAATATAATAAATAAATAATAATAAATTATTTATTTAAGCTTCTTCACTTTGACCTTAAATTATACAATATAATATTTCTCATAACTTACGATAAGCAAAAGGTACTTGTGAAGACTGGCGCCTGAAATAGACGGGAGTCTGTGCTTCAGGTCGCCAGTACCCCAGATGTACTTCCCGTAACATATTCTTAGAAAGTAAGTAGTTAGTCACGTATATTTAGGTATAACAAGGATAGAAGTAGCATGGTTAAGAAAAAAAGAAAAACAACATGTGTGTGTGTGTGTGTGTGTGTGTGTGTGTGTTTGTGTGTGTGTGTGTGTGTGTGTGTGTGTGTGTGTGTGTGTGTGTGTGTGTGTGTGCGTGTGATTATGCAAGTTAAAATAGTTTAGTTTGTTTGTGTTACCAAGATGTTTTGGATTGTTAATGTTTTAGGGTATACCCTGTTTCGGACAAACATTAGAAAAATCCTAGGACACATTTCCAGACATAATATGTCAATCTCGATTACCTGACAAGCGTGAATCACTACTAACCTGTTCCCTGCCATACATAATATCTTTGTCTCTTTCCAATGTTATTCGAAACGAAGCACGGGTTTTTTTGTTTGTTTCGTTGCGTTTCCTGCCTAGCCCTACGACAAGATGTCTTGGGATCGGGTATCAATCACTAGGCAGGACTATACGAAGTATGTTACAGTGGGATACTATTTACGCCACAGGTTTGAGGATGTTTTCTATTTCAGTGTAAGATAAATTCTTTAACCAGATTAAAATTGCCTTTTTGCAGTCGTGTTTATTCAGTTTGTAGATATCTAATGAACGATTTGCACAATTGTAAAGAAAAGGACCAAGAAAAAACGTAAATCTATGGCTAAAGGCCGTTTTGGTTGTTATAGTGGTTGCTACATTTTTGTTTCTTTTAGAGGCTAAAATCTGACAAAAAGAAGTCTTGGAGTGTTGTAGAAGTATAGTGTTAAGTATGAAGAGTTTGCGTACTGTAAGGACTTGACAAAAATTGTACAGAGCTTCAGTTGAGTGGTAAAAGGGTTTGAATGTTGCAACTTTGAGAATTGCTCTCTGCGCTCTTTCGAGCTTCAGGAGGTGGGATTTAGATGCACCTCCCCAGACAGTGATACAGTAATTGGTCAAAGATTGGCAGAGTGCAAGATAAACCATCTTAAGAGTGTCAAAGTCAGCAACGTGTCTGAGTTTTTTGAATATGTAAATGAGTTTGCGGAGTTTCGAAATTATGTACTGAATATGGGCCACGAAGTTAAGTTTGGCGTCAAGAAAAATCCCAAGATATTTTATGGAATCGGTTTTTACTAGCTTAGGACAGTTGCATAAGGTTTTATCATGCTGATGGTCATGGACAGTAAGAGAGAAATCGTTCAATAGGTTATTAGGAGGGTTTTGGATGTGGAAAGTGATATATTTGGTTTTGTCTACATTGAGGGTGAGAAGGTTGTTTGAGAGCCAGTCTGTCACCATGTTTAATCCTAATTGAGCGTTTTTGTAAACTTCGCCCCATGTGCCTGCTGCAAAAATTAGTGCTGTATCATCAGCAAATGAGATAAGTCTTCCTTTTAGTAATGTCAAATTGCACAAGTCATTTATAAACGCGAGAAACAGCGTTGGACCCAAAATGCTCCCTTGAGGAACCCCAAAAGTAATTGGCATGTCCGAGCTTAAAGTACCATTTATCGTGACATACTGAGCACGGTTTTTCAGATGGTCCTGGATAAACTCAAGTGAAAGACCTCTAATGCCCAAGGACTGGAGCCTGTACAAGAGTATAGGAATTGATATAGTATCAAATGCCTTGGCCAAATCAAGAAAAATGGCAAGGCACTTGTTACCAGGATCCATGTTAGTGACTATAAAGCTCGTTAAATCCTGTACAGCATCTACGGTGGATTTACTCTTACGAAAACCGTATTGTTGCTGGGATAGGAGGTGATTGTCTTCCAGGTATTTGATCAAACGGTTATTCGCAATGCGTTCTATGACTTTTGATAGAGAAGGAAGCACAGATATAGGACGGTAGTTAGACGCCATACTCTTATCTCCTGATTTAAAAATAGGATGTACTTGGGCTCTTTTAAGTGAATCCGGGAATACTCCTTTTGAAAAACTTAAATTTATAATGTGGGTAAGGATAGGGGTTAATAAAGCTGCATTGCTTTTCAGAATGTTTGAAGTTATACCGTCCCAACCCGATGCACAGTTGCTTCTCAGAGACATAATAGTGCGATAAACCTCCTCCTTCTCCGCTTCATAAAAAACAAAAGAGGAAGATGGTTGTGTCTTTGTGTGAGTATTATACTTGGGGTTGTGAGCCTTGTTACTTTTCCGTAAAATTGATTCTGCTAAGGATTTTCCGGCGTTAACAAAAGTCGAGTTAACATGGTCCGCTGATAATTTCGGGGTAGGTTTTACTTGAAGTAATTGCTCTGCTGTATTTTTACTCCTTTTCAGGTCTGTGACTTTTATAATGGTATTCCATAGCTGTTTTGAGTTAGTCTTATTTTTTTAAATTTCCGCCCTGTCATATTCCCTATGAACCTTTTTTAACAGCTTATTGCAGAAATTTCTGTATAAATGTACTAAATATTGATGTGTCTTCCTTCACATGCGTATACGCTGTATCATAACCAGAGGTCGGTCGTCGACCTCACAACCCTCACAACGATGATGATGATAGCCAGAAAATTTGTTTTAGTGTGTGCTCCTTAGAAACCAGCTAAAGCTCTGCTTACCCCTCTAGGAATAAGAGCGTGATTTAATAAATACGAAACCTATATCCCAAGTTCACTAATGTTTAAATTTCCATAACAAAGTATAATTGGATGTAATATTATTTTAGTTAATTGAAAACTAACTTCATACATTCCAGGTTACTTCATCATAACAAACAAAGTTAATTTAACAAAATGAATTTTCCACACCACAACAGGAAAGTGTGTTCAAAACCCGGTATTATCTTGGTGGAGTAAGAAGGCTTAGCTTGCTAAAAGCATGTTGAAATTAAATTTTGCTCAGCGTATAGGCAAACATCGTAGCACTAAACAAAAAGCATATAATAGTAGCTGAGTATTGTTTTAGAGATATAATATAATAATGAGACTTCCAAAAAATATATCGATGTTTTACAGTTTTCTATGCTATGAACCTAAAAGTTAAAAAAAAAAACAATAATGCTGATTGAAGTTTTTGTGGCAGAAGAAATAGGATTTCAAACAAAAGAACTCGTATAATCTGCGAGAATAAAATTTTATTGGATTTGCTGCCGCTACGAAATCTTTGTCTTGTAAAACGCATTTTTTTTTAATAATTGGTTTATAATTCATCTACCAAGGTTACAACAACCTCACAGCCTATTTTAAACGCTGCTAAAGGGCGATTAGGCCCAGTGCGAGTTGGTCGACTTCACACGCAACCTTTGAATTTTTCGCAGGAGTGTGCAGGTTTCATCACGATGTTTTCCTTCACCGTAAGAGCGTCGAATAAACGTACATGTGAATTCGAAATTCGAAAACACTTACGTTCCAGAATAAATTAAACTATTCAGCTGAAACATAAATTCCATAAATGTCCAGCAACAAACTGCATACAAGCTAGAACTACACGTCATATCCGCGACTGAAGCCAGTGCACACAATAGGAACCGTTGCGCGGCTCCAACGGACGTCATAGCACATTCAAGTGTCGTTGACCTTATAAAGCGGCGCATACACTATACACGTTACGATGCTACCCGATAAAGGAACATTTTGCATTTTCCGTGGCAGAATTTTAAAATTCAAAAGAGCACAAACTTAGCTCTTTTGAAGTTGTGGAGCTTATAACCGTTGTTCGTTGTGCTACGAATATCAAATATGGCAAAATATGGTTTTATATTAATTTTCAATGTTTAGTTTAGTCAGTGGTAGGTTGATTGATTTGTCATAAAAGACCTTCAACAATGAAAATTTGCATCTTCAGGCAAGAAAAAAAAGTACACACACACACACTCACACAAACTTTAATATATCCATACACTGCCCCACACACACACACTCGCATAAAATGTTTTGTTTTAAATTTAAGTGTTTAGTTTAGTTTAATTTTAATTACAATAATGTTTATCATAGGAAGAGTGAATCTCCTGATACAGGCCGCAAAAGCTTAAATGGAGGTTCCAATCGTCATTTTGCATACATTTTTACGTCATCAGGCCGTTATGGAAACTGTTAATAAAAATTTATTTATTTATTTATTATTCGTATTTCTAATTAAGGTACGAAATAACTTTCTGAATTACGTATTAATTTAAGTAAGTAACATAAGCTCCTCTTGTTTATAAAACAAGACGTAAACTTAAACGAACTTAAATTGAATCTAATCTGTTTGCCGATCTCTTCAGAAGCACTCAGCTACCAGGAGTCCAGAAGTGCAGAGGAGACTTTTAAAAGGGTTAAAATACGGTCACGGGCATCGACATAATATAATACGTATTTTATGGTTCGCTGGACAGGCGCAAGTTTACATACAACATTATGTAGGTAAGTTCAGTGGTTCCACTCAAACCAATTCGTATGTCTCACAATATACAACGTACCAAACTAATTGTCATTCATTACATAAAATTAGTCTCCCGTTTCTACAAAAAGAAATATTTTGTGCTATATCGTATCGCTGTTACCGAACTTCAAACTAGTTTTTTTAAGAACGGGACTAATATTGTGTTCTTATTTTATGTATCTCTACGTAATTTATAATCCACCGGACGCTATCTAAGTATTTGCTTTATAAACAAAATAATTTTATCATTTCTCTGATACTCTTCGTAGAAGGCGTGTCTAATCAACATCAACGGCCCGTTACAGTCCACTGCTGGACTATGAGCCTCCTCCACTTTAGTGGAGGGTTTGCCATAATCTCCACGCTTGACAGGCGGGCTGGAGATCGCAGATTAAAAGGTTACAGAGAGCGCTGCTGCCCGTTCCCTGTTCAATGTGTAGTCCCTAAGTCACCTCTTACGACACCCACGGGAGTAGGGATTGGTGACAAATGTATTCTACTCTGCCGTCACCACACGGCTTGTCTTGTCGTGTCTAATAAAAGAAAAAAAAAGCAGCAACGAAATTCATATTTTTTTTCTATTTCATTTTGCTGATCTATAAGCTCCGAAGGTCCAATATCTTTGTCACGGAGAGTTGCCACGCTTCACCGACTGCGAAAATCCATTTGTGGATAAAAAGACAAGGGGATTTAAGAGGATTTCACAGCTCCGACTGACAACGAGAAAGGACTGAGAAAATGTTTTATTAGTTAGCTACACTTTTCAGGTCAGTATATGAAATTTTCCAATGACCAAGGAACTATAGTTTATCACATTTTTAGGTTTTCGCTGTTGTTAATATTAATAACACACATATCTGCCGGGTTATTACCACAATTTTGGTTTAAAATAAGATTTATAATTAACGTAACACTTAAATAGCCTACTTTAAAATAAAATCAATAAAACACGGTTAATAAGATGATCACAGTCAGGATGTCTTGAGGTGGAATCAGGACATTTTGATGATAATGACAGAACCGAAACGGATGAATTCGAAATTTGAAAATAAATTGAAAATGAATGATGAGACTGCCAGTACTTAAAAGTACTGAATTGCCAGAAACAAAATAGCAGAAGAAGGTAGGATAGCAGTACTGGTACAACACTACTACAGAATACATACGTCATACATAATACTAGTGGCGACCATCACGTTTTAAATTCCTTTTTTAAAACCTTCTATAGCTATCGCACCGTAAGAATGCCGTCCTGACAGCTGTCATACACGTAAAATTTTTCTTCTGTCTCTTTTGCACCCATTTGGTTTACATATTTCCTGCCAGCTGTCAGGGCGGCATTCTTATGATGCGATTACTATAGGGTTATCGTTGCGGTGGCTTTTCTATTTCGATACTCCCAACTAACCCCCCAACTGCCGGGATGGGTTAATAAGAGTACAGGAAAAATTGAGAGTGACCGTTCTATATGTAGTTACACGAAACTAACTTCAACAATGTAGAACCACTATTATTTATTGTAACAAATTAAACACCAGACATGATATAAATAATACAAAACTCGTTTATCTATTTCACAACCATTCAATCACGCTGTCAGTACAAGACTGACTGACTCCAAACTCTCCTCTTCGAAACTAGCCGCTATTGTTCAGTGATTCATGATCGTATAAGTTAAAAAAATATATTATTGAAAATAGGAATGTATTAACGAGGTTTTTAGTGAGCCTCTCAAATCGATTGGAACCATTGCACTACATCGGCGTCATTACTCTCAATTGCGATGCTCCACATATTAGTGTTGCCAAACTATCGATAGTTTTGCTGTCGATAGACCTATCAATAGGAGAAATAGTATTGAAATTCGATTGTTTCGAAACGTGGCAACATTATTGCCGGTGTTAAAAAAATGTTTCGTTGCTTTTGAACTATAAACTATCGATAATATTAAAATTCAAATAATAACTATCCGTAGTATTGATACTATACTACCGATCATTTTGGATTGTCAATAGAAAAATATAATTTCTTATATATGTCTATGTATTGTATGATTAAAATATCTTTCTTCGCTGGTCTTTAAATAAAACCTGCATGTTTCACATAAACTGTTTTTCTATAATAATGTTTTTCTTTTTCTTTAAGGTTTTAGTAAAATAAACAAACATTCTTCTACCTTTTTTTATAAGGAACTTTAAGCCTTAATAATTTATCGATATACTATCGATATATCAATGGTCAACACTAGCACACAACGCTCGGCGCCCCAGGGAGTCTCACGTACACGCCACTTGTTAGACGCCAATGTCTTAGGTTTAACATTTTATTCCGAAGTTTTTGTCGAGCAAGCATGTGGAGGATCTGCCACTACCACAGGAAACTGAATAATTTATGACTGGGGGGAATCAAATTAAGATGCACAAATACTCAACTGTTTATAAATCCGATGTTTTTTATATGTTTGATCTTTCCATCAAAAAGGGGCTCAAAAAGGGGCTCGAGCCTACCCTGAACTAGGGCGATCGGGCCTTAGTTGACCACGCTGGCCCAGTGCGGGTTGGTCGACTTCACACACAACCTTTGAATTTCTTCGCAGGAGTGTGCAGGTTTCATCACGATGTTTTCCTTCACCATAAGAGCGTCGAATAAACGTACATATGAATTCGAAGTTCGAAAAAATATTGGTACGTGGGGATCAAGCCCGCGTCTCCCGGACGGGAAGCAGCAACCCTAGCCACTAGACCACCGACGCTCTTCTAAAGTCTAATTTTAAAGTGATTAATCCCAATCAATGGGGGATCGGACTACTTTTTTTTTAATTTTATAAATCCAAACTTCATAGTTTCTGCTTTCGAACACTAAAATATTTTTTGCGCTATCTTTAAAATTGACCGAGTTATAAATTAAAAAGTTTTGAAATTCAAGATTAGACAGAGAGGCACATACGCACTTGTGACGTCATTAGTTAGTAACGCCATATAATCTCCATACAAAAATCGTTGTTCATCGTTCGTTTTTGAAAGAGACAGACATAGAAACTTTAAAAATCAACCGATTCTGTTTTTTTCTTCGCGGATCGTCTGCTACTAATCTATATTTTAAAAATAAAACATAAAATATGGTGAACAGTCCGATCCCCTATTCTGTTAATACTAATAGTACAAATGATACAATCTATTAACGTGCCAATTGGTGTCAATCAATCTTGACGGGATTGTGGCCGGATGGGATTGTTTGTGTTCGAACCAGTTCAAACCGGCTCACACCGGTAATCCCTTTGATCTAGCCGATGTGAACTACACGATCCCAGTTTCTAGATAATTATTGGCTGCGCAATGCAATACCAACAATTGATCTTGTTTGAACGTGTTTGAAAGCTGTAGGATAAATGTTTTCGATCATTAATCTCATACTACCAATTTATTAAAATTAATTGATCTCAATAAAAAAGGTTTAGGTATTATTTATTAGAACTATTTCAAAATCTTTTCAAGATAAGATCCTTTTAAAATACAAGCTTTTAAATGTTAAACCTAAATAAACACTACTAACTAAATGTCGTGCCATGTGGTGACGGCAGAGTAGAATACATTTGTCACCAACCCCTACTCTTCCCGTGGGTGTCGTAAGAGGCGACTTACCAGTGTGTAGTCCACACGTTGAACAGGGAACGGACAGCAGCGCTCTCTGATACAGTAACCTTTCAATCTGCGATCTCCAACCCGCCTGCCAAACGTGGAGATTATGGCAAAACCCTCCACTTAAGAGGGCGCCGAGCAAAAAAAGCGAAAACACTAGTCACCGTTATGTCGGTCTAATGAATAATTCTTCAATATTAAATATATAAAATATACATTTGGTATAACAGAGAATGTATTTACAATTAATTGAAAGCTAAAATGAAAAATAATTTACAGTTTATGAAGGAAAACTATCTAAAGTTGGCAGAAAATCTAAAAAAGGCGGGTTGGCTTTTTAGTAATTCCGATTAATTGAACTACACAATTCTACTTAAACCTCAATACTAAGACAATTAAAAACTACAGACTACATTTCGTCCGGCTCACATTCTAGAAATTATGCCTGGTTATTTAATTATTATTTTTTCAAAATGCATCTCGAAACCGCCATACATTTTTACTATGGCCGCGCGGCGTTCAAATATTATTCAATAAATACGCGAGGAAAGCACTTGAGAAATCAGTCGTCCACGAGAGCTCAGAGCAGGATCACGTTTCGTTTCGATCCCGATCCATTGTGTGTCTGCATACTACGGTTGCATGCCAAAACACGTAAGTGTATTTTTTGTTTTAATGAGTATTACCTGTTATTGATTTTTTTTATTAGTTCTTACGTTAATTCTTAATGGAGACAAAATAAATTAATACAATAATGGTTGTTTTAGTGAAAATGGAAGGCGGAAAGATAAATACTTTATAAAAAAAACTTTTTATAAATTGGCAGCCCAGGAAGATAAAAAAATATAACTCGTGATAAGAAAGTAATAAAAATGATTTTACCATGATTGCCAGCCAAATGATTTTTTAACTATTGTATATATTGCTATGCTTTCTAATGAAACACAATAATTATTTTTTTACATTAATTGCATAAATATATTATTTACGGTGAGTGTGTGGCACTACTATAACTGTTGGTGCGATCGCGTGGACTGAAACATAGGATAAGTGCCGCACAGGACTATTGCTGGGATTGGGCCGTCCGGTTGAGGGTCGTCGAAAAGAAACACCAGTATTCTGTGCAGGATCGCTTCCTCGGTCCGCTGTACCACACTACACCGTTGAGGTACTATTTGCACTGCCGCTGCTACCGTTCCTCTTTCTGTTTTCCTCTTGAGGCTTCCGAACTGTTTACTGTACTGTGAACCACTGCTTAAAACACACTGTCCGTGCAGCGGGCAGTGCTCCGTATTTATACTCCTACCCGTTAGGGTAAGGGGAGGTGAAGGCGGAGTGAGCGGGGCGAGGGACCGATGTTTGTTTATTAAACAATAGTTGTTTACAACAAATAACAATGGGTTGTTTACCTATTATTTTCTAGAATTTTCTAGCTAACTATGACGAACGTAAACAACATCGAGTAACGTAAACAACATAAAAAACATCGGCTCTATACTATTCTTTACCCGACTAGATTAAGCGAAAAGGTGGGTAAAGTTCGAGAATATAAAACTGTAAGCTATTAAATATCTATAACTACTTAGGACACTAAAGTTCTTCCCTATAAACCTATAAAATACTATTCTAGTAGGAAAAAAGAGTTTAAATCAATAAACTTAATCTACAATATCTATAAGGCTAAGTCTTATGCTAGCAGTTAATTAGAGGCCGTCCCGTACATTCTCCCGCCGTGCGTCGTCCGTCGCCTCGGTCGACGCATCCTTGTTCCGTGGAAGGGACGCCTCTTCTGTTGATTGTAGCACGACGAGCTTCTTGGTCGGTCTGCGTAGAATGCCTCCTTTGGTCTTCACGTCTGCTGTTCTGACGATCCCATCTGTGCCAGGGTAGGTTGCGACGATCAGTCCGCGTGGCCATGTATTACGCGGCAGAGTGTTGTCGGCGATTAGGACGACGTCTCCGATGCGAAGTGCTGGTCCCTTGCTTCGAGGCTCCCGCCGGTGTTGAAGTTCGGGAAGGTATTCACGAATCCACCGGGACCAGAAGATGTCAGCGAGACGTTGAGATGCTCTCCAGTGTGTTCGTCCTATCAGGTCAGAGTCGTCGAACGTCCCTGGTGTTACTACTCGAGCAGATCCGCCCAGCAGGAAGTGATTCGGTGTTATTGCCTCTGGATCGTTTGGGTCTGTCGATACGTGGGTGAGTGGTCGACTGTTGACTGTATATTCGACTTCAGCGAGTAGTGTGTTGAGGACCTCTTCTGTCGGGTTTGTTTCTTTCAAAGCGACGTAGAGTGCATTCTTGACGCTCCGTACTAGGCGTTCCCAGGCCCCGCCCATAAATGGTGCTGCAGGGGGTATAAAATGCCAGCTGATCTTCTTGTTCGTCGCCTCTTGTTCTGTTGCTTGATCGATTGCTCGGCGTAGTTCCTTGTCCGCGCCTTGTAGATTTGTTCCGTTGTCGGACCATATCTCTGTTGGGCAGCCGCGGCGCGCTATCATTCGACGAAGCGCCATGATGGCTGAATCTGTTGTGAGTGAGGCGGCGATCTCCAAGTAAGATGTCTTGCGGTAGGCGGGCGAGGTCGAGATTGAAGGCGAGCTCGTCTGTGTGTGGCTTCCATACGAGCCCGAGCACGCGTTCCGTCGTAGTCCCGCCGTCCAAGGTGACCGGTTGAGACGCTGTAGTCGTCTCGGCGAGGGCGGCGACAATCTCTGCCGAGTTCGATTTCCATTGTCGTAGCTCGTAGTGTGCTTCGCTGTGTATGTCGCGCACCCGGCTTGCTGTAGCTATTGCTTCGTTGACTGTCGTGAAGCTCTGTAGGTATTCGTCGACATAATGATTTCTTATCACGGCGTTGTAGACGTCTGGCTCCTTTTCTTTATAGCGCTCCGCGTTGACGTTCTTGACGTAGATCGCCGTAGCCGGTGATGACGTAGCGCCGAAGATAAGCGACGTCATTCTGTATTCGCGGGGAGGGGTGTCCCCCCGCTCTCCTCCTCTCCATAGGTAGCGCAGCGCATCTCGATCTTCTTTTCTTATTTTGACTTGCATAAACATCTCTCTGATGTCGGCGGAGACGGCGTAGCAGTGCTGGCGTAGTCGCATCAATACGCCGGGCAGCGACTGCAGAAGATCGGGACCGGTAAGGAGATAGTCGTTGAGCGACACCCCTTTCGTCTTCGCTGCTGCGTCGTGGACCACGCGAACCTTGCCGGGCTTCATAGGGTTCAGGACGGCAAAGTGTGGTAGATACCATGTCCTTTTTTCGGTGCAGTCGGCGGGTGCTGGCTCGGCATATCCCTTTTGTATGAGCGCTTCCATCTGTTCTTCGTATTTTTTCTTGAGGAGAGGGTCCTTGTCTATCTTTTTTTCTGTAGTTTGAAGTCTCTTCAACGCGTTGTCGTAGTTGTTGGGCATCGGTGCATCATCGGTGCGCCAGAGGAGGGACGTTTCATAGCGGCCGTCTTCGCGTCGTACTGTGCGCTCTGCTAATATGTTGAGCGCACGTTGTTCCGGATCGCTGTGTGGTCTTTTCGGTGTTATGGCGATTGACTCGATGGCGAAGTATTGGCGGAGCTGTTCATCCATGTTCTCTTCCTGGGTGACGATGTGGTTCACGTAGTGTACGCGCTTTCCGAGCGTGCGTGTATGTGCCCCGTGTAGTACCCAGCCGAGGGGGGTGAGGGACGCGACGGGTTGGTGCCGCTCTCCCCGCTTCGTCTCTGTAGCCAACAGCAACTCCCAATTATCTTGACCGATGAGAATCTTCGGAACGGCGTCGTGAATCAAGCGCGCGCTAATGCCCGCCAGATGCGGGCAGTTGATGACGTCACTCCTTTCGACTCGCTGTGGTGAGAGACGCAGGCTGTTGATGGTTTGCGCTTGAATGCTGACTTTGCTCGATGTCCCCTGTACTGTGATCTTCACGCGTTGAGACTTAGCTTCGCCCATTTTGTTCGATAGGGCTTCGATGTGTAGTGGGTCGATCGGCCCCTTTGCGCCGATCTTTCTAGCGATGGCGGCGTCGATGAGCGTGACTGTAGACCCGTCGTCGAGTAGGGCGTAAGTACTGTCAGGTGGACGTAGCCCTCTGAAGATGGGAGGCACTCGCTTCTAGCGCATAAATCCGTAGCTAAATAATGACTCCAATGTTAGATTACAATATTTTTGTATTATCTTTTCTTCATTTCCATCCCTAATCCACACCATTATTTTCTTCAGCCAATCATTCTCTGACTCACTACGTCTAATTAGCTTTTTTACGATATATAGGGCGAATATCGAGTGCCAGCAACAACAAACAAAGGGAAAAGTGCGCGGAGACTGCATGTAACCAATGCAATCTCCACATCCCTCCTCCTACAGGAAAATGATCAGCCGATCACAAAAGATAAACCTAACTAATTACCTAAAAGTGCGTATAATATTTCATTTAACAAACCCTATGATTTGTACAAGAAGCCATAGCTAACAGCTACCTGGTGGAACAACGTTTCACCAAATACGAATAATTAAAACCACGCCAAAAGATTATTCATTCAAGTACAACTCATGGTACACTACATGAACCAAAAGAACAATAAATAAATTTTGAAGAATTAATAGAACAACTAACAGTGACACAAAACGTTCAACATAATATCAACATTGGACCATGCTGCCATAATTGACCAATAAGAACAAACGAAATTATTATTATGTAATATCAGATAAATCAAATTATGACAACAAAATCCCATCAACATAATGAACAAACTTTAAGTGATCACACCTAATCTAAACTTAAATATTTCAACCTAAGCTAAGACAAAAACAAATGAAAAACGCGAATACAAAGTCTAAAAATCGAAGTAGCGGCAGGTCTGGAACAGGAGCTCAGGCCTATTCGTATATGTAGAAAAATAATGATCACCTACGCTATGCGTCACTTACGTTAAATATTAACCGAATAACAAGATCTTTTCCGAAGAACTATAAATATTCGATAGCATATCTAAAATGAGTGGCCTATACACTAAGCTCACCCTCCCCTTATAGAAAATAACAACCCCATTAAATAGCTAGATTTTTAAAACCTTCTTTTCTTCATGAAGTTTCTTTTTTTAATATATAAAATGTTTATAAACTACTTATTACGAATCTGCAAATAAGAGCTGGATTAATCCATTCGAGAGAAAAACAAAAATTAATAGAACTTGACTAAACCTAATAAGCATAACATGAAACCAATAAGCGTTCTCGAATCCACCAACTCATAAAATACTAAACCAATACGATCGTGCTAAGAAAAAGCACATCTCATGAGGATGCATATGTCCTATTATGAGATCCGACAAGTAATGCTCAAACCAAACGAACATCTCGAACGATTGTTGATTAAATGAAAATACCATAGCTTAAGTCAAAAGTCCATGACAAACAAAAATAAATAAAATGTAAGAATAAGTTATCAAACTATGCCATATATAGACAAACATTAAGTTACCCATCATACAAAAATAAAAATAAATTTATATATAGAGACAATAATAATTATTTGTTGACAAAGACGCTGACATAACATATCAACTACAAATGACGATAGAAGTTCATGACGAGTTGTGAATAAAGTAAGGCATAGGACAGATCAAGGGAAACAAACGCCAAGTTACTATAAAATAATATTTTTAAACACGCAATCTGAACGGTTTCAGAGAATTATGGTGAAATATTAAATCACGTCTGGAGCTTCCATCTATCTTACGTAGTAAATAATTATTATTAGATAGCCTTCGAATAACACGAAACGGACCTTTATATGGACGCGATAACTTCTGACCAACATTTGTTATTCTTTTAGGATTATATACCAAGACTAAGCTACCTGGATCGAACGTTACGAACCTGACTTTCCTGTCATAATATTCCTTTTGAGTCATTTGCGATTTACGAATATTTCTCAACGCACAAGAGATCATTCTAATATTAGCATTATTGCGAGCAGCAATATCCAAATCATTACGATTAGATACAATATCAACATCAGAACGCAAAATTGGGTCTCTAGCAAAAACAATAGTGTAAGGAATCGTATTTGATGACGCCTGTCTCGATATATTATACGCGTACGTTGACATGGGCAAATACATGCACCAATCTGCTTGACTCTCGTTTGTATACATCGCTAAACTCTGAGATATAGTGCTATTAAAACGTTCCACGAGTCCAATGGTCTGAGGATGCCTAGTTGCAGCAACCGATAACGTGGAATCAAAAAAAACTATCGTATTTTTAACCATGTGTGATGTGAAAATTGATCCACGATCTACAATGACTTCATTTACCATACCAAATTTACAGAAGATCTCTTGAGTAAGAAAATCACTAACGGCTTGAGCAGTTGCACTTGGGACTGCTCTAGTTATCGCGTATTTCGATAAATACTCTAAACAAACTATGATGTATTTGTTTCCTAAATCCGAGGTCGGAAGAGGTCCTAATATGTCAAGGGCTATTTTATCAAAAAGATGATTGACTTCAATCGGTTGCATCGGAGCAATCAAATACGATCTCTTCCTCTCTTGACATTCTTTACAACTTTCGATATATCTAGAAATTTTCTTTTCAGCATCAAGAATAAAATATCTGTCCCTAAATTTACATAAAGTCTTCGTAAGACCAAAATGCGCTCCATTCCAAGGATCATCATGAATTTCCTTCATAACGTCATTAAATGAAGCTTGAGGAACAACCAAACGATCAACATATCTGTTACCTATCCTACACCTGTGAAAGAGCTTATTGTCTCTAGTAAGAAAACCTTTATAGTTTAGCCGAGATCTAGAAGCAATCCTTGAAACTTGTTCAGTGCAAAAACTATCAACGCTTTGATCAAATTCAAAACGAGAAGCTTCAATCCTGTATAACTCTAAACCATCCTCAACTACATCCTTAGGAGAGGTCTCCTTAACATCAACATCCTCAATTAATGGATTCCTGCTTAGGAAATCAGCAATTTGGTTATCTTTGCCCGAACAATATACTATATCAAAATCATATTGTTGAATCGCTAAAGACCAACGAGCTAAACGCCCATTCATATCCTTTTTAGTACGGAGCCATACCAAAGCTTTGTGATCCGTCACGACGTCAAATTTCATTCCCCATAGTAAATGCTTAAAATAATTAAGAGCCCACACTAGAGCCAAACATTCCTTTTCGGTAATCGTATACCTGGTCTCACAATCAGAGAGCTTACGCGACGCGAAAGCAATCGGAAATATTTTATCTTCACCCTGCAATAAACAAGCACCTAATGCTTTATCACTAGCATCGACAAATAATCTTGTAACTATGCCTTCGCTATTCGAAAAATGTCTTAATAAAGGGGGGTTCTGAATAAGAGAAAGAATTTTAGAAAATGCATGTTGCTGTAGTTCTGTCCACATAAATTTGACACCCTTCTTCATCAACCTTGTTAGAGGCATAGCCAAATCCGCATAATTATCTAAGAATTTTCTATAATATGAAAAGAGTCCTAAAATAGATTTAAGTTCTTTAGTCGATTTTGGCACTTGGATCTTCATAATCTTTTCAAACTGTGATTGATCTGGTCGAATTCCCTGACCCGTTATTTCATAACCAAGAACGGAAACTTTTTCAAAACCAAATTTGCACTTACTAGGTTTAAGTGTCAAATTGCATTCTTTAATTCTATATAAGATTTCATTTAAAGATAAAGAAAATTCTTCAAATGTTTCCCCATAAACCAATATGTTGTCAATATAAACAATAGCATTCCGATATTTCATGCCCCCTAAAACACTATCCATAACCCGCTGGAAAATCGCACCACTTGTTTTAAGGCCGAACGGCATGACGTTAAATTCATACAATCCCGAAGGGGTAACAAAAGCAGTTTTATGCTTATCAGATTCCTTGATTCTCAACTGCCAATATCCACTATTTAAATCCAGATCCGCAAAATATTTGGCTTTAGCTAGATATAAAATTATGTCATCTATTCTGGGTAAAGGATATGAATCGGTAATTACTTTTTTATTCAATGACCTATAATCAATGCAGAATCGCCACGTGTCATCAGGTTTCTTGACCAAGACAACCGGGGATGCATATGCACTTCGCGACTCACGAATGATTCCATTTTCCAACATCTCACTCACTTGTTCCCTAATTATACTGTGTTGATGGTGTGAAACTCTATAAGGAGCTTTATGAATAGGAGTCTCGTCTGAAGTATTTATTTCAACTTCCATTAATGAACATGCCCCTAAATTCTTCGAATCAAACGCAAACTGCTTTTCATATTTGCCCAGTAATTCTGACAACTTACTTTTCTGATCTGATAATAAAGCATCAGAAATATTAAAATTATTACATTTCGTGTTATTCGTTAGGATCGTATCCTTTTTTAAATCGTCCAAATTTTCATTTATTGATTCTACCGTATTAAGAAAATAGATATAATCACCTTTCGGTAACGGCAATAAATGTTCGGACTCAGTCCCGGACTGAACATAATCAAGTGAAAACGCCGCGATTTTTGTATCATTTCTGAACCATACCTTATTCCTATCCAGTTCAATGAACTGTTTATCAAAGTTGACAATGGCCTTTACTGCATATAAAAAATCCTGCCCTAAAATTATATCAGGTACCAAATCGCACACAACAACAAATGCATGATTATAAACAATGCTATTTATTGTAATGTCCAATATAACAGAACATTCAGCTAATAACCTAATCCCATTCACCGTACGCAAACAAGAGGCGTTATCATTATATGCGTGTGACGGAATGAATTTATCCACTTTTTCAAGAAACGAAGAAGAAATCACAGAAATTGTGGCACCTGAATCAATCAACGCATTATGCACTACACCGTACAAATCAACACAAATAATAGGAGAAACGGGACGACTAAAATGACCGTCTACCAATGTAGTCCCATTCACTGGCGACGCTGAAAGTTTGGGTCATTACCCTGTATATTTCCAACGTTATCACGCGAACCGCTTCTTAAATTATACCGGTTTTGAGTGTATTGGGGTCTTGACGATCTCGCATCATTGCGGGGTCGGTTTGATCCAAAGTTAGTAGTACGTGGAGAAGATGGACTCCTCGGCGGCCAACTAGAAGATCTATTTTGCGGCGTGGAGTATAATTCCTGCGGTGAGGCTTGCGCACCACGCTGCCCAATATTTTCACTGGGATAACCATCACCCATTGAATTCGTATAATTGCTGGGCTCGCCACATCGAGTCGAGGTTATCTTCACTGGCAACGATAATTCAGTGTGTGTGGCCATAAAGAGCATCGAATACTCCATGCAGGTTTGTTTGAGGGTAGCGAAATCTTTGTATAATTGAGTTCCGAAATTACGTTTAAAAAAAGATGACATACCAGTCAAACATTGCTTAATTATTATTTTCTGGTCTGAAATCTTAGCCTTTCCGGCAAGAGATTCCACACGATACACATAGTCCATCAGAGGCTCATTATAATCTTGACGAGACTTATAAAACAACGAAGCATGGTCTATAGGAGACGGGAATTCTAAACAAATCGCTTTTTTAATATCCTCATATTTCGTAGAGGACGATTTTGTCAAATTATAATAGCTGAGAGCCGGCCCACATAGATAAGTAGCCAACACTAACGTTTTTACATCGTCACTCCAACTATTTATAGCGGCGATTATCTCGAATTGCGAGAAGAAGTCCTCCGCGGACGAATTCAGACCGTTATACTTATCAGACATAATTCAACTTTTTTTAACAAAATAATATCAATTGTACATCACCAAGGCATCAATGCAGAGAGACCTTTCCATGGTATCTCATCATCATTCTAATGGCTGCGATCGCTGCATTGGCCATCTCATTCAATATTAATTTCTTTATTCACAGTCTTTTCTTAGACTTTTTTCTGGAAAACTTAATATGGTGCATAAAAAGGATTTAAGATTAAACACGTCTTCCTCTGCGTCCGCGTTCAGTCGAAGCTAAACAAAGGTAACAAAATTAAATTGCTTCATAGCTGCGATCCGTGCTGTGATATTTGCTGTTGATTCTACAAGGCAAATAATCAGGCAAATAATATAGCAAAGAAAAAAAAAATACGTAACTGGAGGTACCGATTTCTTCATAAGTCTACACCATGTCAGGTGGACGTAGCCCTCTGAAGATGGGAGGCACTCGCTTCTAGCGCATAAATCCGTAGCTAAATAATGACTCCAATGTTAGATTACAATATTTTTGTATTATCTTTTCTTCATTTCCATCCCTAATCCACACCATTATTTTCTTCAGCCAATCATTCTCTGACTCACTACGTCTAATTAGCTTTTTTACGATATATAGGGCGAATATCGAGTGCCAGCAACAACAAACAAAGGGAAAAGTGCGCGGAGACTGCATGTAACCAATGCAATCTCCACAGTACTGTAGTCGCCCCGCGGTCCGGTGACGGTGACTGGAAGAATCTTCAAGAAGCTGTGCGTCTTCTCTGTTGTCCTGGCGGTGCTCACGACTTCTGTTTCGTTTTCGCCTTTCTTGACGAAGTGTAGCAGCGGGTGATGCGTGCGGTCGCAGTCGTCGACTTTGCATCGCAGTGGCTTGCAACTGTGCTTCCGCGTCCTATATTTGAGGCATCTGAAGCATAGCCCTTTGTCCTTGGCTATGTCCCATCGTTCATCGACCCCTGCGTCGATGTATTGCGGACACTTCGTCGCTGCAGTGTGTCCGGGCTTCTGACATACCGGGCACAGCTTTTCTGTTGCTGTAACTGTAGCTGTGGGCTCCACTGTGGCGGCGTACGTCTTCTGTGGTGGCCGCCGTGGGAGTGTGCTGTGGGTTGCCACGCGTTGAGTGGGCGCGGCCATTGTAGGTTGCTCGGGTTGAGCGTACGGGGCGCAGCGTTGGGCTTCGCGTTCCAAGAAGCGAGACAACTTCAATAGCTCGGCGTCGTCGTCCTCTGGCTGGAAGGCGGCGAAGTCGTACCATCTGTAACGCAGCACCGGTGTAAATTTTTCTATGGTGAGCTTCGTAATCTCCGGGTTGTACAAGTAGTGTTGCTTCTTCAATGCGCGGAGGGTGGCCACGATGTTGTTCACCTTTGTGGCGAACATGCAGACATCTCTGGCGGAGTCGGTGAGTCGCGGTAGGGCTCGTAGACGATCGAGTTCGGCCTGTGCGATGGCGTCGGGGCGGCCGAAGCGGGACTGTAGTGTCTTCATGACGTCATGCGGGTCCGCGTTGTACATAAGCAGGTTTTCGACCGCTTCCCTTGCTGTTCCCTTGAGGCTCTTGCGTAGGCGGGCGAGATTCTCGACGTCGTTGTAAGAGGGCGCTGTTGCAGTGTAGGCTGCGTTGAATGATAGCCACTCTTGATGTGACCCGCTGTAGCTCGGTAACTCGAAGAAGTTACGTGACGTCGGACGTGTTGATTGCGCAGCGAGTGTGATGGCTTGCGCGAGCTCGGAGATGTCGAGGCTCTGCTGTTTGACTGTCATTTCCCGCGCTCCCGCCGGTACACAGACAGGGGGGGAACACTCCCCGCACTCCGGTTTTGCTGCTGCGGGGGCGCCGGGGGGGTGTGGCATCTTCCGTGTTTCTGCCTTCTCGTTTTGAGGCAGAGGTGGCAGCTCTTTCTTCGATAGGGCTGTAAGTTGATGCTGTAGACTCTGGTCGACCCAATCGGCGACGCGGCGTTGTGACTCGTTACCGCCGTTGTCTTCCTGTATGTCCTCCTCTTCCTCAGAGCTCTCTGCTTCAATGCGGGCGATGCGGGCGAGTTCATATTCTATCTTCAGGCGGAGGAGTTCTTCTTTTCGTATTGCTAGCTCCCGTGCTCGCATTGATCTTGCTTTCGTCGATGTTGATGCTCGGGATGCTGCAGCGTGGCGCGCGGGGAGGTGCGCCTGAACGGCGGCGGCGGAGGGGCGGTCGGAGTGTGCGGCAGTTACACCCCGACCGTCTTCTGTCGGGTAGGGCTCTTTCATTGTGGCCCCGTCTGTGTTGCTGGCTCGCTGGACAGCTTCTGTGGTGCCCTGGTTGCCCAGTAACGTCGGGCAGAGGGGCGTCTGTTTCATGATTCCGCTTGCAGTGGAGTGGTGGGGGGCGACCTTAATGGGTGCGTCCTTGACGGATGGCTCGGACGTTGACGTAGTCTGTTCCGCGTGTGCGTCGGTGTCTTCGATGCTGTTGCCTCCTAATGTTGCGATTTCACCGGTGTGACGGTGATCGGTGTGGCTGCCTTTTCCGCTTCTGGTGACGACCATTCTTCTGTATTGACCGCAATCCGGCTCGAAGGACCAAAATGTGTGGCACTACTATAACTGTTGGTGCGATCGCGTGGACTGAAACATAGGATAAGTGCCGCACAGGACTATTGCTGGGATTGGGCCGTCCGGTTGAGGGTCGTCGAAAAGAAACACCAGTATTCTGTGCAGGATCGCTTCCTCGGTCCGCTGTACCACACTACACCGTTGAGGTACTATTTGCACTGCCGCTGCTACGGTTCCTCTTTCTGTTTTCCTCTTGAGGCTTCCGAACTGTTTACTGTACTGTGAACCACTGCTTAAAACACACTGTCCGTGCAGCGGGCAGTGCTCCGTATTTATACTCCTACCCGTTAGGGTAAGGGGAGGTGAAGGCGGAGTGAGCGGGGCGAGGGACCGATGTTTGTTTATTAAACAATAGTTGTTTACAACAAATAACAATGGGTTGTTTACCTATTATTTTCTAGAATTTTCTAGCTAACTATGACGAACGTAAACAACATCGAGTAACGTAAACAACATAAAAAACATCGGCTCTATACTATTCTTTACCCGACTAGATTAAGCGAAAAGGTGGGTAAAGTTCGAGAATATAAAACTGTAAGCTATTAAATATCTATAACTACTTAGGACACTAAAGTTCTTCCCTATAAACCTATAAAATACTATTCTAGTAGGAAAAAAGAGTTTAAATCAATAAACTTAATCTACAATATCTATAAGGCTAAGTCTTATGCTAGCAGTTAATTAGAGGCCGTCCCGTACAGTGAGAGAATTATTTTAATATCCTGAAAAATTACGAAGTTATTCAACAAGTAGCCCTTAAAATAATAAAAAGCCACGCAGAGAAATGTGACGTTACAACTTGTGGTCCCGCTGAGCGAAATATACATGTCGCCCGTTATAAAATCTGGCCCGCAGCCCAAATGTCCACTTTTGTGAAGTGAAGGGGTATTTTCGGCCACATTCAAATCTGCTCAGTGGGCGAGTTATCCATTGGTAAAAAGTAACAGAAACTGGCCTCATTCTTCTTACAAGCCTATGACAGCTTTCAAAATTCAAACGGTCATATCTCTGAAACTATTGGTCATAGACCACTGGTGTGTAAGGCTAACGAACGAGATCTTCATTTTCGATGACAGCTGTCAAAATTAAAACATTCATTTCACGGAAACTATTAGTCCTGGACCCAGTGGTCCAGACGTCCAGACCTTTCATTAATCCCTACACACCAGTGTGTGTAGGGATTAATGAAAGGTCTGGACGAGATCTTCATTTTCGATGACAGCTGTCAAAATTAAAACAGTCATATCTCGAAAACCATTAGTCCTGGACCACTGGTGTGTAGGGACTAATGAAAGGTCTCAACGAGATCTTAATTTTCGATGACAGTGGTCTAATTAAAACAGTCATATCTCGGAAGCTATTGGTCCAAGACTACTGGTGTGTGGGGACAAATGAAAGGTCTTGACGAGATCTTCATTTTCGATGACAGTTGTCAAAATTAAAACAGTCATATCTTGGAAACTATTGATCCTAGACTACTGGTGTGTAGGGACAGCTGAAAAGTCTCGACGGGATCTTCATTTTCGAGGACAGCTGTCAATAATAAAACAGTCATATCTCGGTAACTATTAGTCCTGGACCACTGGTGTGTAGGAACTAATGAAAGGTCTTGACGAGATCTTAATTTTCGATGACAGCTGTCAAAATTTAAACAGTTATATCTCGGAAACTATTGATCCTAGACTACTGGTGTGTAGTTCATTAGTCCTTGCACACCAGTGGTCCAGGACTAATAGTTTTCGTGATATGACTGTTTTAATTTTGACAGCTGTCATCAAAAATGAAGATCTCGTCGAGACTTTTCAGATGTTCTTACACACCAGTAGTCTAGGACCAATAGTTTCCGAGATATGACTGTTTTAATTTTGACAGCTGTCATCGAAAATGAAGATCTCGTCGAGTCCTTTCATTAGTCCCTACACACCGGTTGTCTAGGATCAATAGTTTCCAAGATATGCCTGTTTTAATTTTGACAGCTGTCATCGAAAATTAAGATCTCGTCGAGACCTTTAGTTGTCCCTACTACACACAGGTAGTCTAGGACCAATAGTTTCCGAGATATGAGTTTTAATTAATAGAAATACTTAGAAACATAGTGGATATTAGAATATCCGAAGTAGACTTCGGGAGCTTAATCTATGCTACAAGGAGACAATCTTGGCTGCAGTAATTCTATCATTTTTGCGTATTGTCATCAGAACTTAGCTTGCAAGATTTGACACACATACGAGTAGTTCACGTGAAGTTAAAATATTTAAAATAAATCTGACTAAACCAAATATTTTATCCCAAATTAAGGTTTCATCCACTCTATCTACTACAAGAATAGCAATATTTTTCCATTGCTTTTTTCCTTATTCCGTCCAATCTAACAACTTTTCTTGAAGCAAACTTTTTCCATCGAAACGGTGATTAGGGATCCATTAATTTTCATTAATAGGTTTATTGCTGCCATACCGAGATTTAGCGTTAACAAAGCTGTTTGCGTTTCTTACAGTTAACACTTACACTGCCTATTTAACTTCCGAGCTCAAGTTTTTAGCTCCATCTTCTTCAAATTTTGGCAATGATTCCATTCGTAGAATGTACTATTCTACGTTCATCGTAGCAAATGTCTACGGCACGTAGTCATTTCTACGGGCTACTGTAATCAAACCGCGATAACATCAAAAATTCTAATATATTTTTCTCCGACACGCTCGAAAATGTAATCATTACTGTAAAAAAACAGTTCGCGAAGCGACTCATTTTTGAAAGAAACATTGGCCCATACAAAACAGCGGCCAGGAATGTGCCCTCAAACGGACTAAGGCCAGCAAAGTAACTTTCGTCCAGAAATTTCAATGTTTTTGAGTCTTTTTACAGTATACTCTTATGTTCTAAATTCAAATTTTATATGAATCGTCCACGAATCGTAGTGCTTGGAGTTGGCTGTATGTTTTGTATGACCTGGCACAGAACAAAAAAAGAAAAGCATGCAATATGGCGGTTTGTAATTTAGGGAAATATTATAACAATGAATGGTTAAAGAAGTGAAAGTAGAGGTTAAAGTGATAAAAATTAGAATTTATAAGTTTAGTACTGAGGAGCGGTCTCCTTGGTATCTGGCTGTTTGTCAGTTTTAACGTTTAGTTCGATTGAATATTTTGAATGGTTCTTTTTTGCTGTTTCTTGGTTGCTTAGAAACTTTCCCCCTCGCGTTTTCAGTTAAGGTTAGGTTGTGGAGCAGACTTCTAGCTTTGATGTCTTATGATTGGAATAGGTAGAGATTAAGACTAGTAGATACTTGAACTTCCAACTCTTTTGTTTTCTTTGCTGGTTTAAATTAATCTTTGACTGTCTATTTTGTTTTTTTTACTCAATTAATTCAAGTCTTAACATTATTACTGTGGGCAGTTATTAGTTTAATTTTGCCTAGTTAATTTAGATAAGGATTATGGTTGTTTCAGTTAGGTTTAGTTTCTTACTATTCTAAATTTATAAAGAATTGTATTTGGACTTTAAATGTAGATGGGCACAATTAGTTGTTTAATTTTTTGTTGCGGGTTTTATTATGCAGGGTTTCAGCAATCTATCTTGATCATAATAGATTTTACTTTACATTTTCTTAAATTAACTTCTTGTATGTTTTTGTTAAAGATGATTGCCGCAGCTGACAGGTAGTTACTGTCTGCTATTTTGTGTCCATATTGTAATGATATCCGCATTAGGTAGGTTTTTGATAGTGAGGAATTTTATTGATATGTGATACAAAAAATTACTAGAATGGTAATTTTTTGTGCGGCATGTAAGGAGCGGTCTCCTTTGTGGTGACTGGCTGTTTGTCTATTTTAACGTTTAGTTCGATTGGATTTGAATATTTTGAATGGTTCTTTTTTGTTGTTTTGTCTCGGGATGCCAACGGGCTACTGAGATAATATAAAAACATTAGATTCAACTCATAACATCGTTTTAATCATTATATTAGCTTAGCGCTCATCTGGCTACCGCCCCCGTTCTCTACTGTACCATACAAGTAGACATCTATTACTAGTACTATTTTTTCTATTATTATATGCGGTTATAATGTGCCTATAGTATAAGCCTAGACTTATTTAAGGTAGGTATAAGATTTGTATTAGAGCGTGATCTCGCCATCAAACGTAACAGTTTGGCGAGTAGAATTAAGTTTATAAAAATTGTATTGCAAGGTAGCAATAAATAAATAAAAAAAAAAAAAAACTAAATCCAAGATACCACATTTTTTTTAGTATTTTTAAAATTTCCTTGCCTATTTCAGAGAAAAGCACTAAACTCTTGCTGGACTCATACACAATAAAAGTCCTCGCCAGCGGCTCGGACTTTAAACGTGCCCTCGTCCAGCAATAACTTACTTTGCTGCCGCGACAGTAATGTTCTATTATGTCAATTATTTCGGTGGGGCTCATATACGTATATGAGCTGTTGATGATGATGATTGAAACTATTTTACATAAAATATGCATTGTCTGCTTCCCTGGCTAGTTGAATGTTCAGTTAATTTTTTTTTTCGTAACTGATCTTATTGCTATGTATACCAAAATGAAAATATAGCAGGCGTGGGCTTGATTTTTTTGGAATGTAAAACTGTCCCCAGAATGGTAAGAGTATTGCAGGGTGAGTCAGCTGATTGTCCTGAAGGGCCGTTGAGCTGGTCTCGGCTATTATCTACGCAAACAGTCGTTATGATGAGCCATCTTAGAATATCATCTTATTATTATCTTATTTTAACGACTTAATAACTCTGACATTAAACTTTGAGAGGTCGGTGGTTGACCTTACAATACTTACTTAAAGAAGACAGTTTTATACTGCCAATAAAATTTACAAACTTGTGTTTTTACGCTCGATACTGGTTTTACGCTCGTAGCATATAGCTACAGGGTCGTAGCACAAGTCTACGGCGTAGTCATTTCTAGGTTTACTACATGTTTTGGTTGTTAACGCGTTCGCTACTGGTATTGAATGTGTTAATTACGGATTCCGATTAAATACGAGATTGGAATACCTCAGCAGTATCAATTAGGCGAGGTATTGAGCTGGGCTCTTTTTCTACTATATCTGCTTGCTCTTACTATTGTAACTTATATCGGGATTTTATTCCGATAAATCCTAAGTTAAACTTGCAAATATCATCCCTCTTAATAAGTATGTTTCTGAGTTTGATAAGTTCATATAGAGAGAAAAATATTTTTCTTATTTCATGTTGCGCCAAGCAACCATTAATCCAGAATTGAATAAATACTCGTATTATATTGACTTTGACTTTTTCTATATATACATATAGAAAAAAAAAACTTTATAGTATAAAGATAATATTTTTTTTCTTAATTCAGTAGTCAATAAAAATTCACCCCTTCGAAGAAATGGGGGGTGGAGTTAAAACGAATACAACGCATATGAATTTAGTAGTAGGTAGTAATTTAAAACTAGGTCAGAAGTACATCCCGATTTCTTCGGATAGTTATTTCTGCTTAACTTTCTAGGAACACTAGACGCAGCAAAACTAGATAATACCCTACAAGCTAAAACTCGGCAAACTTCAGTCCGTTCCTACACAGGTCTGACGTCAGGTGTAAGGTGAATGACCCCCCTCTATCGACTCGGGGCGATGACCTGGTTAGGTTAGCATTAGTGATAGTTAGGGTTAGACATTAGCGGAGGGAGGTGACCGGGTTAAGCGGGGAACTGGGTTGGAGAGCGGAGAGATTCACCGGTGATCAAAATAGAGTTTGATCGTTGCAAGTGTTATTTTAAGTTTTTAACACGCAAATACTTGTCTTGTTATCATCGCAGGTCATCTTAGAGTATTTTTTGATAAAAAGGAAAACCTAGTAGCCACCCATCCATACTTGAGGTTTGCTCAACTGTTATGATCGAAAAGAATCAACAAACGCTATGAAACTACGAGTGTTAATAAACTTTCCCGGTTATCATGACCTTACCACCCTCACGATGATTTCCTACCGTTTATAAACTCATGTTATTTCTTATAATGTCATATTCATATACAAATTGTTCTGTTCTACCCGCCCAGTCCTTCCTTTTCAAGTAAAGCCTCCTAAGCGAGACCTAATTTGTCTTACCCGCTTACACATGATTAAGGCTGAGATAGAGATCCATACGCAATGGACAATCAACTAAAAGTATCTTGTGGTAATAGTTGGCTATAGACAGTACAGTCAAGGGAATTTCTTATACAAATGTTCTGAAACTACAATCTTTTTTTATGGTATACATAAATCATATAATATTTAAAATATGTTCTTGCGATTCTGAAGCATGTGTTTGGGTAACAGAAAAATACAATTTTGTTAATTGGTATGGTTCTTGGGTGATATTTTTACACACAGATATAATTATTTTCGAAATTAAGATGTCTTACCTAACCTAACTTATGTAAATTACATAAAAAATATATTATTTCATGTTTTTAACGGGAAAAATTGGAGTCCACGCTGCTGCCGCCTTAGCCGGAAGCTGTTTCGACAGTAAACCAACAATAGGGGATCGGACTACTTTTTTTATTTTATAAATCCAAACTAATTCTTAGTTTCTGCTATCGACCACTAAAATAATTGTTGCTCTATCTTTAAAATTGTAAAGGTTTGAAATTCAAGATTAGAGAGAGAGGCACATACCCACTTGTGACGTCATTTGTTAGTAACGCCATATAATCTCCATACAAAAAATCGTTTTTGAAAGAGACGGACATATTGAAACTTTAAAAAATCACTGTAATAGTACATTGTTATACGAGGGGTGAAAGTAACTTATTTTAGCGAGGGCCCTAATAGTTCGAGGCACTAAATAAGTCTTTAACCAGAGGGAAACACTGTGCTTTTCATTACGAATACAAGGAAAGTAAAAATAAAAACACGAATTAGCTAAAGAAAAAATTAGTGACTTCCATATCTGAATCAGATGAACTCATTGTAAACAAAACCCTACAACTCGAGAAACAAATGATAGTCGGATTGTTGCTTTCCCACCTATTTTTTATTTTTTGCTGTGGCCATGCCGGACAGCTTTTGAGCCATTATTTTTAATTTCCATCATTGAAAAATGTTAAATATTTTGCCCAAATCTATTTTATTTTAAAGAAATAGTTGAAAGTTAATTATAATCATTGAGCTATTATTACTACGTCATTATATTTCAATGATTATAATAAATTAATTTAACAAAATATATATTCTTTAATTAATACTTAACTTTATGTTATTTCAATTTAACATTGCGCTGTAATTGAGTGGCTGTATAGAAAGATGGAACATAGTTCAATAGAAATGTGAAATTAGAAACAGTTTTATTTTTAATAATTTGCCAGAATGATTGAATGAATGACAGCTGTCAGTTGAAAGTGATTCTCCCTCCGGGCTGAAAAAGTATTACCTTCAATCCGCTCCTCGGGCAACTTCTGAACTACTTTCAGAGCATGAGTAATGAAAATACGTTTTTCAACCGATTCTGTTTTTTTCTTCGCGAATCGTCTGCTACTAATCTATATTTTAAAAAATAACTCATAAAATATGGTAAATTCATAAAATATGGTGAACAGTCCGATCCCCGATTTGTCTTGATACTCTTGAACAGTTTTCTTCTTTTTTTGCAGATTTAGCTGCACGACATTAACATTTTAAAATGGAACCACATGACCACTTATGAAAACTTTTTTTTATCCACACTCTTTGCAACTTTACTAGACTGTACTTAGCCGACCTTGGAACTCACTGGCACTAGTCCAAGCGTATTGATTGCTTACATAAGATGCCATCCTTTTGGTTATGTAACGTCGCCTTCCATTGTGGTGAAGGCTGAGTCAGAAGTGGGATTCGGATACGATGGATTATTTGTTTCATGTTACGTTTTGCGAAAGTGAGCGAGCGTTACTTGTAGTTGTGATGCGTATAGACACACATGCGTTTGCTGCGTGAATCTGTGTTTGAAGAGCACTCAAGTAAATGTATTACGCACACAAATATAATTACGCAATATAACACACACAACCGTCACGGTGAGATAAAAAGCTTGTAAATAAAATTTCAATATTTTTAAACAGCTATGGGCGCTGTTGTCTTTAAATATTCTAAAAGAATAGGATACGCTAGGTCATCTCGACACCTCCTATGAACAACAAAGTAACTTCAGATACGTGACTTGAGATACAAAATGACTCTAATTTTCTCTTTAAATTTTCTGTCCCTGCAAAGTACAATAGAACTGAAGTTAGCATTAGTCAAAAATACCTAACTATAGGTAAAACGTATTTATTTTTTATTTTTAACCCGCTGTATTGATTAGTTGCTAAAATTGAGTTACGCTGTTGTTCATAGAAGGTGTATTCTCATTACATTATAGGTATTGTGTAAGTTGTAAGGTCGTTGATCTACCTAACTTACCCCGATGTCAGTGTCATTGACCCACCAAAGCCGTCCAACATGGCTCCTGTAACAACTTCCCTAGATATATATCTAGATAATAAATAAGCTCTTAACAGAAGTACTTAAAAGGAAATGAATGTTGTGCTACTTATCACGACCATGGACGTTTAATGGAGTATTTGTATAAATAGCCGGTTCCTAC
The DNA here is from genome assembly GCA_951230895.1 of Carpatolechia fugitivella. NCBI lineage: Eukaryota > Metazoa > Arthropoda > Insecta > Lepidoptera > Gelechiidae > Carpatolechia > Carpatolechia fugitivella. The sequence continues at coordinate 14,934,331 of OX579658.1, read as the reverse complement.
TGCTTAATTTGTCTTCCAAAGCACGGAACAATCAGGTTATGCAGCCCGCAACATCCTAGCTCTCAGCACGGTAAAGTGACATTGGTGAAAGTTGCTGGGCGCCGGTGGATGTAAGTAGTGCAGGACCATTCACGTTGGAAACCAATGCAGGAAGCCGGGCGCAGAAGCAGTGGATGTCTTCCGGCTGAGATGATGATGATGATGATTCTTACCAAACTGAGAGCAGACTCACAAAATTTCGTCTTGACAGTGTCCCCACATGGATTCCCAGACCTTCTGATCAAGAGCCGAATGCGCTGACGACTATATTAAGAAAGCTATAACTGTTTTCTGAAAATCCCTTTCTTTTTTATGCAAAATCCATCCAGTTACCCAAAAAACCACCATATAAATCTGTGTTACTTCGTTATATGAGCAGAGGACCAGGCTGAAAACCAGTTCTACGTGGCTGTAGTTGCCTAGCGTTATACTGGGCCTGACCCTCGCCACACGCTATGAAGTATTGTATACAGCGGTAAATTTATTTAAAATACAGCATGAAATTTACATCGTTTTGTTCCCGCCGTGTAGTGATAGTACCCGTCAAACTGAACAACTTTTCACGAAAAAATAATTTCCTGTGACAAAAAAATTTTTGGTCTCTCCATACAAAATGGGTCGGTCGGGAGTCTCACTTTGTATGGAGAGATCAAAAATTTTTTTGTCGCTGGGATTTTTTTTTCGCGAAAAGTTGTTCAGTTTGACGAGTACTATCACTACATGGCGGGAACAAAACGATGTAAATTACACGGTGTACATGTGTGTGTGGCAAAATAAATGGTTTAAATGGTTTAAAAACCATACTACGATTGGTCAATCGGCTACATGAGCTCATTACTTCAATGAAGACAAGATGAAGACACATGGAGAGGGTTCTCCACGGCTACTCAGGGTCAAGAGGCGTGTGAACCCAACTGGAGACAGATAGATCCTCACTGTGATTAATGATCTTCGGGGTGGAAGACCACACGAGGGCGGAAACTGCCGCGTTTGACTTTCGAACAAAGGCAATGAAGTCGATCTAAATGATATTGGAACTGTATTGGTGTTTCTTTGTAAAATACGAATGCCATTAAAATTTAAACGTCAAGACGTATTGGAGGTGCGTCTAGTTCGGTCTGAAATTTCAGTTTCAAATCCTCTGGACTAAGTAGGTACTGTATCGTCTGTGTTACTTCTTTTCAAATATTTTTGTTATATATTTTTTAATAATATCAAAATCTTAATTGTACAACAACCCTAAGTCAATTTACTACACAACACCTCTTTCCATATTTCTGATCTGATAGACCATTTATTGCAGAAAAACAATTTTGTATAGCTCTTAAAAAACCGCAGCGTCTTCTCACCATTGTCTGTATGGTAATGTCGTAAATTCAAAGGAAAAATGTAGCTTAAACTCGTCGAGATAAATCAGTACTGAGGTTCGCGAGCCTTTGTCCAAACCACGAGATAAGTAGCAAGGAGGAACCACTATCGGAGAATTCGGAGAAGCTAGGAAATTCTAACTCTGCTTTGATTGTTGCTAGAAGAATAATGGCTGTTTTTGTAGATAACTGATTTAAGAGCGGTTTTTTAATATAATATTATAGAATATATAGGTACCATTTTGGGACACACGGAAAAATAGGTATCGTTACATTAAAATCACCCCTTCGGCCGCTCCTGCGAAGAAATGAAAGGTTGTGTGTGAAGTCGACCAACCCGCACTGGGCCAGCGTGGTCAACTAAGGCCTAATCGCCCTAATTCAGGGAGGGCTCGAGCCCCTCGGTGTGGACGTATATGAGCTGTTGATGTGTACCTCATTTCGTTTTGTTTTATTTTTTAAATGATTTTTGCGGAAGACCATAATATTACTATATTACTATTATTTTTTGCCTTGTCCTAATATTAGGACAAGGCAAAGTTACCTCACATTGCTTGTATGCGGCGGCGTATATTGGTTACTTTACGTCATACAGCTCCATCCAATTTTCTTTTGTTCTTCTGTATTATCATAACTTATGGTAATTTCTTGACCCATGTCTCTTGCAGGGACTTAGGTCAAGCTAGGTATAATATGGAACATCCTTTATAAATGTTTGGGACCTAAACTAGCCTAAACTGACCTAAAATACGAACAATACCTAAAGGAGTTTACATACCAAAGTCTTGGGACTTTTTAGTCTCAAGCTACGGATCATTGACATTTCAGTAACAGAGTCTCAGTAACAGATCAATTTAAAAAAATATTTTTAAACAAAACGTACCACTGAAACACTTCCACAAAATTGTACTCATTCCTGCTTACCTCTGGCATCTATACATATAATAAAGCTGAAGAGGATGGAAAGTCTGTACATAAAAGATATTCGAAAAAAAATTTATTGGGGATACTTAAAATTGATAACAGAACACGTTCCAATAGTTTTTAGAATTTTTGTCTGTTTATCTGTTTATCTGTTTGTCTGTTTATTTGGCTGAGCATCACGCGAAAACGGCTGGACGGATTTTGATGAAACTAAATCTTCCCGTTCCCTTTTGATGAAATTAAATCTTCCCGTTTTTATTACAGTCCCAATTTTATAAATAAAAAAAGCGTGTTACATTGTGATAGCTTAATTATACCATCACAATGTAACACGCTTTTATTATTTATAAAATTGAGACTGTAATAAAAACGGGAAGATTTAATAATTAAGGTGTAAAGTTTTGGTGTTAAAAATATATGATTACGATATGGAGTTATTTTGTCGTAGACGAAGAAGCTTAATTATCGTTAAAGGTTACAATGAACTTATAAAGTGTTATACTTCTAATTAGAGTTAATTTATTTTTAACTTTTTAGTTCATTTTCTTAACAAATAATAAAAGCTTGTTTTTAAAAAAGTTTTTTTTTCTTTAATTTTATTTTTAACTTTTTAGTATGTTTAATTCGAGATTTACTACGACGTAGTTAGTAGCGCGTAGAAGCGTTTTTCCCTTATGTAGTCCGTAGTACGTTCACATAATAATGTGCTGGTTTGAGCACTTAAAGTTTATGTATTTTATTTATATTTAAATATTTCATTTTTTTTGTTTGTAGTATGGTAAAATAATGTTTAAATTAGTTATGTAGACAGACAGACAGACAGCAGACAGACAGACATAATATAATAATCCACATTCATAACAAACGGAACGAACTTTTTCCCAAATCTGTTGGAGTTGCATATTCACGCCAACTAAGATGCTCGTCAAAACGAAACAAATGAGCGCAAACTCGATTGTGTTGCGTCGTTTAATTACGGAGTTTCTATGACCACCTTCCAGCTCCATCATCAGACCCTGGTTACCATATAGTATCAAAGTACTCGACAAGACGAATCAAATGGGCCTAAACTCGATGGAGTTGCGTCGTTACGGGGTTCCTATGGCCACCTTCCAGCTCCATCATCAGACCCTGGTTACCATGTAGTATCAAAGTACTCGTCAAGACGAATCAAATGGGCCCAAACTCGGTGGGGTTGCGTCGTTTAATTACGGAGTTCCTATGGCCACCTTCCAGCTCCATCATCAGACTCTGGTTACCATTTAGTATCAAAGTATTCGTCAAGACCAATCCAACAAGCCCAAACACGACTATGTTATGTTGTGTATTTGTGGAGTTCCTGTGACCACCTTCCGGCTCCATCATGAGACCCTGGACATCACGTAGGACTGAAGATCTAGTCAAGACAAATCCAACAAGCCCAAACATGACTAAGTTATGTTGTGTATTTGTGGAGTTCCTGTGGCCACCTTCCGGCTCCATCATGAGACCCTGAACATCACGTATGACTAAAGATCTTGTTAAGACAAAACCAACAAGCCCAAACACGACTAGGTTGTGTTGTGTATTTAAGGAGTTCCTGTGGCCACCTTCCGGCTCCATCATGAGACCCTGGATATCACGTATGGCTAAAGATCTTGTTAAGACAAATCTAACGAGCCCAAACACGACTAGGTTGTGTTCTGTATTAGAGGAGTTCCTATGGCCACCTTTCGTCTCCATCATCAGACCAGCTCCAAGGTACCATAATATTGCATTGTCATCCGATTTATACATGAACGCAAAATTTCAGCTCAATCGGAAACTGGGAAGTGGATCAAATTTAACTTGCAAGATTTGATTACAGACAACGGGACAGGTGAAACTAAATAAAAGCTTGTAAATTAAAGAAAAAAAACCTTTTTTAAAAACAAGCTTTTATTATTTGTTAAGAAAATGAACTAAAAAGTTAAAAATAAATTAACTCTAATTAGAAGTATAACACTTTATAAGTTCATTGTAACCTTTAACGATAATTAAGCTTCTTTGTCTACGACAAAATAATTCCATATCGTAATCATATATTTTTAACACCAAAACTTTACACCTTAATTATTAAATCTTCCCGTTTTTATTACAGTCTCAATTTTATAAATAAAAAAGCGTGTTACATTGTGATAGCTTAATTATACCATCAAAATGTAACACGCTTTTATTATTTATAAAATTGAGACTGTAATAAAAACGGGAAGATTTAATAATTAAGGTGTAAAGTTTTGGTGTTAAAAATATATGATTACGATATGGAATTATTTTGTCGTAGACAAAGAAGCTTAATTATCGTTAAAGGTTACAATGAACTTATAAAGTGTTATACTTCTAATTAGAGTTAATTTATTTTTAACTTTTTAGTTCATTTTCTTAACAAATAATAAAAGCTTGTTTTTAAAAAAGGTTTTTTTTTCTTTAATTTTATTTTTAACTTTTTAGTTTGTTTAATTCGAGATTTACTACGACGTAGTTAGTAGCGCGTAGCAGCGTTTTTCCCTTATGTAGTCCGTAGTACGTTCACATAATAATGTGCTGCTTTGAGCACTTAAAGTTTATGTATTTTATTTGTATTTAAATATTTCATTTTTTTTTTTGTAGTAGGGTAAACTAATGTTTAAATTAGTTATGTAATCACAAGTTAGTTATTTGTAACATTTCTCATTCTATCCATTTCTTTTAATGCATCAACATTACAAGGTTTCTTCGAAGTCAACTTGGAGCAGTCAAGTTCTTCGATTCGAAGTCCTGCTAAAGACTTAACTCTGCTTAAAGCCACATAAGCTTGACCAGCAGCAAATAATTTAGAGCCTAGATAAATAACAGCATGATCTACAGTAGTTCCCTGCATTTTGTGCACAGTTGAAGCCTAAGACAAGACAATCGGAAGCATTCTTCTTTCAGCTGTGCCGTAATTAAATTTAGCAGGAAATTGAATTGATTTAGGCTGTATTATGTGAATGCCATCCTTGCCGAGGTCCATTGTAGAGGGATAAGGGCTTCAGTACAACAGGGTTCGCCCTGGTACCCTGAGGCGCAACGTTAGCGATATGAAATGTTTATACACTCTCATACCATTCAGCCCTCGGCACGTGCTCACCTTGGCATTGGGGCATCCATCTAACTGGCCACCTTCCGTCTCCATCATCAGACCAGCTCCAAGGTACCATAATATTGCATTGTCATCCGATTTATACATGAATGCAAAATTTCAGCTCAATCGGAAACTGGGAAGTGGATCAAATTTAACTTGCAAGATTTGATTACAGACAGACAGACAGACAGACAGACAGACAACGGGACAGGTGAAACTAAATAAAAGCTTGTAAAAAAATAAAACATGCGCATTCCTTCCGTCCTTCTTGCTTCCATCTTGCTTCATCTCCATCCATTGCGCATGCGTAGACAAAGTTATTTCGTTATACGCTAAACCAACATACCTATTTTGATTTTTAAAATAATTATCATGACGAATCTTTTAGAAATGGAACGTAATTTTGAACTGCCTGTTCAGTATAGCTTGGCATGAAAGTGCAGATATTAAATAAAGTGAAACTTAATTTTTTCTTCATATCGCAATGCCACCGCAGCAAGTGTCAAACGTCATTCAAACTGGCAATACGATAAAAAAAGACTATGGCTGTATATAAATTAATTCATTTGCCTTAATAAAGACAAATTTATATAAAAATATACGTTTGGCGGGAAATTCCTAGCACTTTTTTCAAATAATTTTTTGTCGCGTAGAAGGTTTAACAAATTCTAAGAAAATGCCTTCACAGAAAAAATCAAACTTATCGAGAAAGTCTCGCAATGCTTTAAATAAACAATTAGTGCGGTCTCAAGAGTCCGAAGAAGGTCGCGATGAGAGACTCAGCCAAGCGCGGGCCAGGCAGGCTGCCTCTCTTTCGGCTGAAACGGCAAGCCAACGCGAGATTGGCGCATTTAGTGTATTTTAGTGTGTAAGGTGCCACAATTACTTGAATAGACTTATTTTCTTCTTCTAAGTTGGCGAAACGAAGTTCGCGGGCACCAGCTAGTATTAAATATGTACAGAGGACAAAGGATATAGTCAGGCCAGGCCGCTTGAAACGGTTTGAATTTTCTCAAGACATTTTTTTATATATTTATAGGAAATTTTGTTTACATGTATAGTTTACCGAACTGCACAATTATGCAGAATTTCATGACAAAGCATAAATAATTACCAGAGAAAACTTATCCATTTCAAGCGGCGGCCTGGCCTGACTATATTCTTTGTCCTCTGTACCTATAATAATACAGAGTACTGAAAGCGAGGCGACGATGCTGTGACTAGAACGACTAAACTGAAATCTTCGGCTTCGGTTGATGGCTGAGAGATTACGACAGACAGAAGATGATCGATGACAGACGAAGACGGCAACAGGTCTCGTTTGTATGAAAATGTATGGAGCCATTTCCGAGGCTGACGGCTGTCGGTCCTTTGACGAAATGACAAAGGTAACAAAAAGTAAAAAAAAAATACAATATAATATAATTTAATTTAATGGCAATTTTTAAATATGTCAAGCTTATATTAGGTGAAGATGAGCGATGACTTCCATAGGGTCATACACAAAGAGCAGTTATAAAAATAAAAAGTTTCGGTATTCATTTAATATTTTATTTATTGAAAAGATATCGATTAAAATAACAAAATGGTAACACGAAACTAGATCGTTTTGGGAAATTGTAATAATTATGGCACATTTTTTATTTTTAGTGCCCACAGAAGTGATAGGTATGTAGTTCAGAGGACATAGGTATCAACTTTGCTATAAATGTTCATAGGGCCAAATTTGGTACACCTGTTCTTTAGATCCTACTCTTCAATATAAGAAGGGTTGCCCAGCACGGGGGGCCCGTGGAGGGGCTTTTTACAACATGATTTCCTACCACAAGGGACGAATTCGATTTTTTGTTCGTTATGGAGCTAGAAAGTGACGTAGAGCGCTGAAATTTGGTACACATGTGGTATTTGAAATGACAATGGTTACAAGCAAGTGTTCCAGGGCACACAGTAATTTTTTAGGGTTCCGTAGTCAACAAGGTTTCGCCATGTCCGTCCGTCTGTCTGTCCACGGCTTAGCTCTGAGACTCTTAGTGCTAGAAAGCTGTAATTTGGCATGTACATACATATTAATCATGCTAACAAAGCTGTTTAATAAAATAATAGAATATATATATATATTTTTAGGGTTCCTCTGGTACACGTGAAGTGGGGGTAAATTTATTTTTCATGACTACCCTATAGCTTGAGGTATCTTTGGATAGGTTTTTAAAAAATATTATGGGGTTGCGAAAACCATTTTTCGATTCTAGCGGACGTTTGAGAAATATTTGGTTTTAAAGTGCTCATTTTTGTTAGAGTCCAGTTCCTCCTCTTTACCAACGAAACCATTGTATTTAGAAATGTAAAAAACCACATGGTAGTTGTTTTAAATACGACGAATGAATTTACAAACCGGTTACATGAACCTTCGCAGAAAATGGCTTTTTAATTCCGTCGGCTTGGGCGCGATTTAAACCAATAATACATAATTTTAGGCACAACATTCTCTACTGGGTACAATGCAAAACGCTACATTATTGCGGGTTTGCCAATGTGCAGTTTACATGCAAAATACACAGACAAACACAGAACAAAGCAGCGTCGAGAGCAAAACACTGCATTTACTTGTATCATCGGATAAAGTTGCGGCTCTCTTTACCCGATTTAGGAATTCGGCACTACACCTTTCGTGGTACATGGCATTTAGCGTGAGTGCGATTGAGTTGCTCCTGGCGCAAGCTTCGCTAGTATTTGTGTGTCATAGAGTTTTTTGGCTGTCGTAAATTTCTATACTGCAATTTGCTGTGGATACTTTATTAAATGCTTTGGAACGGGTAGCAGGTAAGCCGTAGAATAAGCAACAATCGGAAGAGAAGTAGTGTTTTTGGCACGAGTCCTGATAGGATCCATTTTGTGCCAGTTTTTGTGCATGACATTTTCTTTGCGCGTTCAAGTCTGCTGTTGCTAAACTTGAAATAGTAAGTTTTGTGCCATTTTGCTTCTCTAGCTACAAAGGTTTTTTTTAGTTCAGCACCTTTATTCAAAGCCCAATACATCAACGCCAAATGGGACTCTTCCAAGGTTCTCAAATTCAACAAAATTTTCGGCCAATTTAGAGTAGCCAACATACTTGTAAGTAGCGTTGAAATTCCTTATTGGATACTCCAATTGCTCTTGTATATCTTTTTGGCATAGTATGCATATTTTTCAAATTAATCTTTGAGTTTATCATTCTCCACCGAACTAATGTTACGCAGTTAAAATTGATTCCACATCCTTAATAAATAAAAAGTGTATTTAAAACAATTTTTATTTCGTTTACATTACCAGAACCATTATAAATGCTGTTGTCACAAAAATGCAACACTCATTTATAGCATTTCACTTAAAAAACGAATCACACAGCACAGCTCGGTAATAGCTTAAAATGCTATTATGGAATAATCGAACTTATAATATATTTTGATAATTTGCTAACGATTTTTAAAGACAGACGTTGTTTTTATTTTTTTATAATGCTACGCTACTTTTCTGCAAAAAATGCTGCATAGTCTTAACGCTGCCTCATTGTCAGTTGTTCCTCAAACGCACGCCGGAATCAAAAAATGGTTTTCGCAACCCCATAATATTTTTTAAAACCCTATCCAACGATATCACACAGTAAAAGGTTGTCAAAAAAATAAAAAATAACTCCCACTTCACGTGTACCAGAGGAACCCTAAACATGTATTTGATGTACATGTGTTTTGGTATATGGTTTTATTCTACAGCTTTGTAAGCATGATTAATATGTACATGAATAACAAAATACAGCTTTATAGCACCAAGAGTCTCAGAGCTAAGCCGCGGATAGACAGAAAGACTGACATGGTGAAACCTTATTGACTACGGAACCCTAAAAAATGACTGTGTACCCTGGAATACTTGCTTGTAACCATCAACATTCCAAATACCACATGTGTACCAAATTTCAGCCCTCTACGTCACTTTCTAGCTCCATAACGAACAAAAATTCGAATTCGTCCCTTATGGTAGGAAGTCATGCTATAAAAGGCCCCTCACACGGGGCCCCCGCGCTGGGCAACCCTTCTTATATTAAAGAGTAGGATCTAAAGAACAGGTGTACTAAATTTGGCCCCTTGAACACTTATAGCAAAGTGGGGTCCCCTAGAGCTCTATACCGTCCGAGCTAATGCCACAATAGACGAATCCGACAGATCTCGTTTCGTCAGCTGTCATCATTCAACTTCGTTCGTAAGTTGTCAGCTGTCAGACCCCGGGACACATGGAAGACCTACCGAGCCCATCTGTGGGGATTTATACATCTTAACTTTACCATCTACTTTGGTGTGCAGACCCCTTAAAGAAGAAGGCATATTTCATACGATATTTCGTATATTTTATTGCCCGTAAGTTTATCTTGTTACGTAAGTCGGCGTCTGAGCTATTCATATTTATATGCCCCAGAGTCTGCCCAGGGCACTAAGAACCAGAAATGCCAAATATGTTTAGACAAGTTTTTTTTCCGGCCAGAAATATGCAGTTACTTTAATATTTTGTGATAAACCTGTTTTGGTAAAGGTTTCGCGGATCTAATCATGTATTACGCCGTGTGGTGACGGCAGAGTAGAATACATTTGTCACCAACCCCTACTCTTCCCGCGGGTGTCGTAAGAGGCGACTTAGGGACTACGCATTGAACAGGGAACGGGCAGCAGCGCTCTCTGATACAGTAATCTTTTAATCTGCGATCTCTAACCCGCCTGCCAAGCGTGGAGATTATGGCAAAACCAAACACTTAAGGGGAGGAGACTCATAGTCCAGCAGTGGACTGTAACGGGCCGTTGATTTGATTTGAATCATGTATTAGGTTTCTTTTACACGAAATTTTAATTGTACAAAGCTTGCATCGTTATCATTCGAAAATCTGGTCAAAGTATTGAAAAAATACTACCTAATTAACTTATCACTTGCCCGTCGGCTAAAAATTAAAGCGTGAATAAATGAACTAAACTATCTTATACATATTATGTAAAATATCAAATCAAAAATATTTTATTCAAAGATTTTTACAAATCATATTTCGACGTCAAAGCTATCGTGGATGGCACGTTCACTCCAGTGTACGCACGCTGTGGAGAAGAACGGCCAGAAGAAACTCCACATAAGTTTATCCATAAGTTTATTTTAAGCGGCCATGTTGATTATAAATATAAAGCAACGCAAACAACCTATTACCCCCAAGTATTACTCAAACCGCATACCGCCTCTGTTCCATCGTGAGTAAAAATTGAGATAAACACCACATTATGGTCCATTTCTATGCAATACGTACGTATGGACCATTTCTACGAGAGGGAATACAGTTGTAAGACAAATGTAAGCTCATTAGTGAGTACACGAACACGACCCTACGAGTACATTATACATAATAATAATATGGCGTTCCTGTTTACGAGTAATGCGGTGTTTTTTGTATGTAAAAGGAAATGATACAGCATTTCAAATGAAACGCAACGAGATCTTGTTATTTGTGATCTTTTTGTTTGTCCAAGTGGAAAAGTGACTCGGACGTTTATTTTTTTATTTACGTATACAAAGTGTTAGCAAAATCACGCAAAATCTTTAGCTCCTGTAGCTCAGCCTTGGACTAATTCAAGAGCTCAGCCCATGAAACTGGACAATAGGGGATCGGACTGTTCAACATATTTTATGAATTTACCATATTGTATGACTTTTTTTAAATATAGATTAGTAGCAGACGATTCGCGAAGAAAAAAACAGAATTAGTTTAAAAACGAATTTACAGTGATTTTTTGAAGTTTCTATATGTCTGTCTCTTTCAAAAACGATTTTTTGTGTGGAGATTATATGGCGTTACTAACAAATGACGTCACAAGTGGGTATGTGCCTCTCTGTCTAATCTTGAATTTCAATCATTTATAACTCGGTCAATTTTAAAGTTAGAGCAAAAGATTTTAGTGTTCGATAGGAGAAATTAAGAGGTTTGGATTTATAAAATAAAAAAAAGTAGTCCGATCCCCTATTTTTGTAACAGAAGTACCAAAAAAACTCTTTTTTTTTCATACAAACCGATCACCTGATCGAGTCAACTCGAGAGGTTTTGCGTAATTTAGGTACCAGGTTGTAGATCGCGCTCAATCTGAATATACAGTGTATGTGACTACTATGGCCACGAATGTAGCAAGATCGTGCATCCGCGCCCTCTATATTACTTTGGTCGATAGAGATTCATCATCAACAGCTCATATACGTCCCCACTGAGGGGCTCAAGCCTACCCTGAATTAGGACGTTATACTTTGGTCGAAATAGAGGTAACGTTTTTTAAAAAAACGTTTTACCGTCTCGGAAAGTTTGTTAAGGCCTTTACATCGATAGCAAATACACGCGGCCATTTTGAATTTTACGCTAATACTGCTTCCTTCAATGGGCTTAAAGTCCGTGGCTGTATTACAACAGGCTCTTTGCCTAATTTACGACGCCATTACCGGCCTTTACCCTTTGATAGCTCCCTTTTGGGCAATTACACTTGAATTAGCTAATGATTGAAATGAATTTTAATGGTTATTTAAATAGGTTTAACTACGAGGTATTATCAACAAGGTTGTTGGTAGCTTCGCTAAAAGTTGCGATGTCATATCAATCAAAGAATATTACACTCACACCAAAGTACTTATAATACAATGTGAAAGTTCTGGAACAAAAAAACAAAAGTAAAACAGTAGTAGTAGTTTTGTTTGTGTAAAAAAACAAAAGTTGTTCGGTTTTAAGAGCGGAACGACCAACCGAGAAGTTTTTCCTTATTTAAATATTCTCTGCTGCTACTTCATACCTCATGCATCACTCAACATCAACATCAACGGCCCGTTACAGTCCACTGCTGGACTATGAGCCTCCTCCACTTAAGTGTTTGGTTTAGCCATAATCTCCACGCTTGGCAGGCGGATTGGAGATCGCAGATTAAAAGGTTACTGTATCAGAGAGCGCTGCTGCCCGTTCCCTGTTCAATGTGTAGTCCCTAAGTCGCCTCTTACGATACCCACGGGAAGAGTAGGGGTTGGTGACAAATGTATTCTACTCTGCCGTCACCACACGGCAAACAGTGAGCATCACTACTGTTGTACGAAAGCTCCCCCAAGGATCTACACAACGACCGCATCCAGCTGCTCGCGTCCAGTGGTCGAAACCTTCACCAGATCTTCGGTTCAGCCAGCAACGCTTCGTCTTCTAGTACGTGGTCACACTTCGATAACTTGCTACAGCATCGTGTGTGTACAAAGTGTGTGTGTGTGTGTGTGTGGAAACAATTTTTTGGTTGGTCCTCATTTCACGAAGTTACGGAGCGTCTTAATCGAGAAAAAGATGACGCCGGAAAACTAAACAAAAGAAAAATACCACAGGAAAAATCCAAAACAATGCATTTACATAACGAAGTGAAGTAAAAAGAGGAAAAATTGTGTATTTTTTTTTAATAAACTGACCCTCCCCAAATGCACCCCTTAGTATGCTTAAAGGTTTCGTTTTTTAACGTTAGTAACTTCCTTATCTTTTTTTTCAATGGCCTCTCGTACCTATAAAAAAAATCGAGAGGGGATATCGCAGTCCATTACGGAGTTACGTCACGTCGGCGACCTTAAACCGTTCCAGGTTCAGCATTGAAACGCTTTCTCCATTTTTTTGTGATTTTTTATTCAAGAAGCTTCCTCCGTTCTCCGTAGCCAGTTTTTCAGAGAAATAGCTACGGCTTACGTTTCCACTCATTTAAGCTTTCGAAAGGTGGTTGTGGTAGGATCAAGGTTCTATTAGAAAGCGCGAAGCAAAGGAGGGTTTCGTTTCAAAGAGCATATTTTTAGTATAAGAAAATCCATACGTGAAAAATGTTCAGAAATTTAAGGCAACTAAAGAAATTGGGTAATATAAAAATTTAGAGAGCCACTAAAAATACGGAAAGAAATTCCGAAGGAATATGAATTTTTTTTTTCTCTTTGTTATTTTTTTTTTATTGTAATAGATGGCTTGTAAACTTGGACTTGTAAATATGTATCAAGATCTAAATATACCTAATATATACCTTATAAATAATTTTGAAGAGATCTTTGACTTGTACTTGGGTATAAAATAGATATTTTCGTTTGTATCATTATATTTTTTTTCTTCTTTATTGTGTGGGTTGTAAGGTTTGCAACCAACCTCACGAACCCGTTATTCATATTCATTGAAAAATGAGCCACTAAGAACCAAATGCAGTGCATGTAACTGCAGAGGTCTAGCCAGCAGCACATTGACGTGAGCTGATGATAATAATAAACTCAACCATTAAACTAACGCTAAAAAAGTAGTATAATGCTATTATTATGATTCCTGTGGAGTTTCTTCTGGCCGTTCTTCTCCACAGCGAGCGTACACTGGTAGTGAACGTGCCTTTCATGATAGATTTGACGTCGAAAAATTATTTGAAAAAAAATTAATACGAAAAATGACACCTTTTTGTGTCCAAAACTAAAACAAATAGAAACAAAAAATAGGTTATATATATATATATAAATAAATAGAAACAAAAAAATGGTATATAACAATTGTTTTCTTTAATCCAATAGGATTAAAGAAAACAATTGTTATATAAAAAAAAGAGAAGTAAGTTTTCAGTGAAAATATCTGGTCAACATAACAATACAAAAGGTAAAAGATAAAAGTTAAATACCGAATTGGCTTTAAAGGTCAAGGACGTGACATAACTTGGCAAAGTGCTCTCTCAGGTAACGGTTCTCAAAGTTTAGGATAACATTCGTCGGAGGTTTTTTTTTTCTTTTATATATTTTATATGCGGCGCGCGCGATATTGTAACATTCCTTTGTCTGCGGCACTAGTCGCCTGCGCCGCCGCTGCGTCAATACGTCTTGACAGCCGCATATAAGGGGTTTGTAAAATAGGTTCGCGTTTAAGCACAGTCTCACTTGATGGAAAGTGATGACGAGGTCGAAGATGATACATGCTCGCCCAAAAGATGCCTATTCACTCTTGCCTTGAATACACCAAGATTATAAGAATCCGGAAACACAGTGTGAGTGTAGTGGCTAGGGCCGTTGTCTGGGAGCCGCGGGTTTGATCCCTACCAAGTACCAATGTGTTTTCGTTTTCGATTTTTGTTAGAGTCAAGTTCCCCAAACCAGCGAAACCGTTGTATTTGGAAATGTGAAAATATTCACGGTAGTAGTGTATATGATGAATAGGAATAGTATACTTTGCGTGGCCTGACACGTGCTTGGCCGATTATTTGCTGATAAAGTAGCGAGAAACAAAAAAGCGCATTGACCTTGCAGCGGCCAGTCGCTCGCTGTACACTTTCGTAGTACATTGCGTAGGAAAAATAATAGAAACCCAATTTTTTTAGCTACCACATTACCTAACTTTGTGTATTAGCAGGATATTTAAATGCTGCAGCAGTGTATTGAGACCTTTCACTTTCACCTTGTATGTCTGCAAAAATCCTCCGATGCAAAGTAGGACAAACTGACACATTGATTGTCTGAAGTCTTATAAAGACTCGGACCAACTACCCACTGGACACCACATGTCAGGGCGCTACTTTCCTAAACGCATAGATGCATTTGCACATACATATCTCTGAGCGTCCAATACCTCGCGGCTCACTTCAGTTTCGACCAATTATGAGACCTGTCAATACGTTGCGTAAGCCAGATGAACCAATCACGACGTGTTCCCCGCGCCCCCGTACCGCAACATTTTCGTAATTAGTTTTTTAGTAAATTATACAGTGTCCAGTGGGTGGTTGGTCCGAGTATAAAGATTTGATTTGAAGAAAAGGTGTAGGTAACAGAGATCGTTTAAAAGCAACGGCTACAAGGTCGGGGACGTGATAAAACTTCGCAATGAGTTGAGACCGATATCTCTTTTATAAAGCAGAGATGCTCAAACTTTATGTGAACAATATATTCAATATTATTCATCAAGACTCGATTTAAAGTAACATTGTTTGAGCTGCAGTTGTGACATGACATGTAGATAATCTCAAACTCCTTTCTGTTTGTTTGATGTTCCAAATGTCTAATTGTTATTGTTTTGTTTGACTGTTGTGCTTGTTTTGGTTAGTCGTAATATTGAGCATGTAAGAAACTTTTTTGTGTAAGAAGTTGTTAATTTTGTTCAATCTTGGAAATACCTACGTAAATTTTTCCACAAATCAAACTTTGAGAACCGCTGTGCAGGAGGATAACAAAAAATGGATTAAGTTAAGCCAACCGTGGGAAGAAGGGTTGGAAGATGGAATTATTTTACAATAATAATACGTATAACTTATGTAGTTCGTTGTCTTCAACATGGCAATTATGGAGTGACTCGCAGTGGCCAATATGGAAGTCCCTAAACCGGTTACGAACTTAAGTTGGCCGCTGCAAGAACAACCTCTGTCGGTGGGGTTACACCTACAGCAGTCAATGCCAGTGTGGTGCCACCCCGCAAACAATGGCTCATTTATTGACTTGCCCTTAGAGCACTGACACCTGCACGGGATCTGTGGGAGGCTACCGACAATGCTCGTCGGGTGGCTGCCTACTGAGCCACCAAAATATGATACCATCGATTCGAAAATAATATGAAGATGGGTACGACAGACGTCGTGGCCAGCCCACTGCCACTTCAGCTTGCTACACCTCTGGACGAATACCATATAATCATCTATAAATTAAAAACTCGACTGCCCAGCCAAATATTATAGCCAGTGTCATTCGGACTGATGTAGGTTAATCCAAATCTGTTAAGGCATTTACAAGTAACGGTGGAGTAAAGAAACTAAGATACATACAAGGGCTGCTATTTATGTATCCGGAACTGGCCACTTACATAAACAATATTTAAAAAGAAATTATAACATTTAAAAATAGAACTCTTTGGCTGTAAAATAAAGTTTGTTTCATTCATCTGTCAATTGTTTTTACATTGTGGCACCATTTTTAAAATTCATTGTCTATCATTACCATGGATTTGACTCGTGAAAATTTTCGTGCTATAATTTATTACGACTTTCGGCGTGGATTAACTCAAAAACAGTGCATGGATCAACTTTTGTCGACTTTTGGGGAGGAAGCCCCATCGAAAACCACTGTGTATCACTGGTTCAGTGAGTTTAATCGTGGTCGTCGTATGTTTGCGGACGAGTTTAAAGAAGGTCGCCCTAAATCGGCTGTTGTACCACAAAATATTGATGCTGTGCGCGAACTAATAATGCAAGACCGTGATGTTACATATCGCAAGATAGAGGCATTTCTGGGCATTAGTATGACGAGTATTTATAAAATATACAACGAACATTTGGCTGTAAAAAAAATTTGTTCTCGTTGGATCCCGCACAACTTAACAGTTGAACAAAAACAGGCTCGTATTGATTGGTGCAAAAAAATGATAGAAAAATACAAATGTGGTACATCAAAAGCTGTTCATAATATCTACACAGGAGACGAATCTTGGATATATGCGTATGATCCCGAAACTAAACAGCAGTCAACGGTTTGGGTGTTCCAAAATGAGCCAAACCCAACTAAAGTTGTTCGTGCAAAAAGCACTTTGAAGCAAATGGTTGCCTGCTTTTTTGGTGTTAGTGGACATGTGGCTACAGTACCACTAGAGAATCGTAAAACGGTTAATTATGAATGGTACACCACCATTTGCTTGCCAGAAGCCTTTGGAGAAATACGCAAGAACAATCGACAACGAAGAATAATCCTTCACCACGATAACGCCAGCTGTCACACCTCGGCCGCAACAACGGAGTATTTAAATAGTCAAATGATCGAATTGACGGGTCATCCGCCGTACAGTCCCGACTTGGCACCCAACGACTTTTATTTATTCCCAAGCGTGAAGAACAAATTACGTGGACACCTATTTTGGACCCGGGAAGAAGCCGTTGATGCTTTCAAAATGCACGTTTTGGAGATACCCGATACAGAATGGAAAAAATGTTACGAAAGTTGGTTTCAACGTATGAAAAAATGCATCGATCATCACAGGGAATATTTTGAAAAGCAATAAAAGTATATTTGGTTATAGATGTTTGTTATTTTTTGTTATTTCGGATACATAAATAGCCGTACATACTTGCATGAACGCTGAACACATTACACTCCTTTTTTTTGGGCAGTAAAATACATCGTTTATCATCAAAGCTCAGATCAAAGATCAAGTTGTTATAACTTTAATCCTTGTTTAAACATAAGCTTTATTATAGAATGTTATGATTGTTAGCCTCCGTGGCCAAGTAGTCGAGATTTCGTCGCTCATTATGGAGGTTCCGGGTTCGATTCCCGGTGGGGACACTGTCAAGCAAATATCTCTTTGTGAAACTTTCCCCAGTTTGGTTAGGACATTGCAGGCTGAAACACCTGATTGTCCGAAAAGAAAGATGATTCTGTGCTTCGGAAGGCACGTTATGCCGTTGGTCCCGGCTACTATCTAGCTAGTTGTTACACGAGCCAAGTCAGTGGCCTTTGGGGGCTCTATAACACTGACACCAGGGTTTGTGAGGTCGGTTGTCGACTTACAACCCACACGACGATGATGATGATGAATGCCTTTGCGAACTTAAGAGTTTGGTGAATTTCTCATGGATGACAACCATCAGATTTAGACAATATGGGACCACCTTGATGGTTCTAATTTCTAATAAAAAACATTAAAATTATCTCTAAACATACATAAAAATAAAGTTTATTGGTATCTGCGGATATTAATATACAAATAACATTACAAACAAACAAAACAAGATTTTTCTCGCATTAAATTATTTCCAAAAATATTTTATATCTAGTTTGATATTTCACTTATTTTCATACAATAAGAACAAATCTCTCATTCAGGTCATTGTACAGAAATAATCCTATAATAATCTTCGCAAAAGCCAATATACCTTCTCAAATAGAAATAAATTACATAGAATTTTCTAGCAAAATAATCCTATTTGAGCTAAAAAGAGTAACGATATTTTCAGTAATCCTTTTTATAACATAGGCTTCTTTCGTAGTGAAATTAATGAATGAACATCGTAAAGCTAAAAATTATGTCTACCTACCTATTTATATAAAACAATAAAACCTGTCGGTCCCGCCCATGAAACTCAACATCTTTTGCTCCACAATATATCAAAGTCTCATCTTTTATTAAAAGTTTAAAAAAAGTTTAAGATTTGCGGGTTTCGTGTGTAATAATAGGGGATCGGACTACTATTTTTATTTTATAAATCCAAACTTCTTAGTTTCTGCTATCGAACACTAAAATAGTTTTTACTCTATCTTTAAAATTGACCGAGTTATAAAGGTTTGAAATTCAAGATTAGACAGAGAGGCACATACCCACTTGTGACGTCATTTGTTAGTAACGCCATATAATCTCCATACAAAAAATCGTTTTTGAAAGAGAAAGACATATTGAAACTTTAAAAAATCACTGTAAATTAGTTTTTCAACCGATTCTGTTTGTTTCTTCGCGAATCGTCTGCCACTATTTTATATTTTAAAAATAATTCGTAAAATATGGTAAATTCATAAAATATGGTGAACAGTCCGATCCCCTATTGATGTTCAATAATTTTAGGTGCTTTTTATCTACTGGCTGGTTAATATCCTACTCAGGTGACCGCATATCGACCGTACTAAACTAGGCAGTCTTCCCCTCACAATCACGAAATTAGAACTATGGTAGAACTAAAATTACACCCCCTGTCAAACGCAATAGGTTGGTATCTATCGACATTTTGATAATCTACTATATTATCTAAGCTTTGGCCTAGAATTATAACTTTCAAGGTAAAGCCACCGTAAATATTGTGGCAAATAGGTAAGAACCAATCTAGAGGCATAAAGTAGAGTGATTTTAATCTAATAATGTTCCCGACTGCATCTCAGTAAAGTAGGAGCAGAGTTCGAAATAAGATTATATTTTAGAAATTGTATTGTAGAGTGGCTAGGTTGTTACAACCGCGAAACTTACTAACATTTTCGATGTATAAGTTCTGAAAATACGGGCAAATAGTACTTATGTACTTTTAACTTTGGTAATAAATAGTCAATAAAAGAAAAGAAAACATACGTTTAGATGCGAAACTCAAAAAAATTTTTTTTTAATCATCAATTCTAACTATTAGCAGTGCACAACAACATACAACAACACAATTGTAACTGTATAACAACTTATTTTGTCTTATTATTCCAGAACTTGGCCTAAATCTTAGTATGTTTGGCGGTTGTAACCACTCCATAAAATGTCCCAATGAAAAATGTACTTTCGCCGAACTCTGCTTCTGAATGCGTGGCTGACGAGCCTAACTTTATTATATTTCCATCGTACCAACTAGACAAAGAAGAGGTAACTTTATGTTCGGCGCAGTCGGGTGAATGTGACATTTCCCGAATGGCAAATGGAATAAGCAGGCGGAGTGAAATGTCCCCATTTAGCGGATCGCAGCTACTTCCTTCGGCGCCCGGCACGCGACCACTGATTTGTCACGACATCATAACTATTGTCACGAAATCATATACACTAGCGGTTCGCCCGCGGCTACGCCCGCGTTATGTAAGATTTTCCCGTGGGAATACAACTTTTCCCAGTAAAAAGTAGCCTATGTATTAATCCAGGGTACAAACTATCTCTATTCCAAATTTCATCCAAATCCGTCCAGTAGTTTAGGCGTGAAAGCGGAACAAACATCCAAACATCTAAACATCCAAATATATTTTCACAATTAGAATATTAGTGTGATTTAAAAGAAAAGTTCAAAAGATACGATTCCTGTGGAGTTTCTTCTGGCCGTTCTCTTCCACAGCGAGCGTACACGTACACGAACGTGCCATCCATGATAGCTTTGACGTCGAAACACTATTTGTAAAAATCTTAATTCGAATAAAATATTTTTGATTTTGATTGTACTGTTCAAGAAACATCGCACATTATGTTACATGTATAAAATTATCGCTGATTTATGTAATTTTTTACGTTTTCAACCCCTATATCTCCGCCATTTTTAAAAATTTCAAGAAATGAATCGACTAAGAAATTTTGTATATTTATCGGACCAGCTCACAAAATTTCATGAGAATCGGTTGAGAAATGCGACCTGTAGAGGAAAATAGCCGGACATCCGTTAGACACGAAAGCATTTTCGCCCAAGCTGGAACTTTTCATCCTCATATGGGTGCCAAAGCAATAAACTTTTTTACTCTTATACAGTACTCATGATCAGGCAAACTTTTTAAATTGCCGAATATATTATTCATCTGATAAAAATTGTTGAATTGAGAATTTTACAAGTTTAGAATATATAAAATACGAGTATCTTTTGATACTAGGTAAAAATATTTTGATTTAGTTACTACACTACAAAAAGATATTAGTACTCGTATTTTAATTGAATTTCTATATAAACAGTTCCTTAAGATTGATGTGACTTTTGCGTGTTTCACTTATATTACAGTCAATAATTAAATCAGGTATTTTAATGTTCTAAGAAGGAGACAAACTACCTACAAAAATTACAAAACGGGTGGAAATGCATACTTAATTTCTGTAAAACTGTGGGTTCGTTTTCCGAACACATGAAAACGATACACGTTTTAAGTTCAAAAATCGATCAGTACTATTATAATTAGAGCCTGGGCGATGCTAGTTTTGTGGTTTTTGACGGCTCTATAACACTGACACCAGGGTTTGTAAGGTCGGTTGTCGACCTTACAACCCACACGAAGAAGTGCCTGGGGACATAAAATTTGCTGAGCTGGCACCGACTCCAAAAGATAGTACAAAATTCTAAATATTTACTTAATACACTTACCTATCTACTTATATGAAAATATTGGCTATATTTTTTTAATGTTCCATCTGAAATGTTATTTTATTTGTTACTTTTTAGTGAAGATAACCACATAAGGTAATTCGAAGGAGGTTTCTATTTTTGTTATTTTTTTTAAGATTATTTTTATGTGACGTGTATTAACGGGTCTAATCACGATATATTATTTACTAAGTTAAGCAAAACATACAATAACGAAACGTCGGAAGTGTAAGGTAAAAACAATGTTCTGTTTACGAGTCGTGATTAGACCCGTTATATAAAAATGTGTGAAAATCGCGAGAGTTTAAAATGTTATTTTATGTGACGTGAACAAATGAAGTTTCCCAGCGAAGTAATCAAGAGCAGTTTCCGGTAAAGAATTTTCTGACATAAAACAATTTTATCCTAAACTGGGGAATTATCGCCGCGCTAGCTTAGTTTTTTCTGTCGACCGTACTTCGTGATGTTAACAACCAAAAGTTTGACACTCACAACCTTTTTTCTGCCGTTATTAACTGTATTAGGGCAAGGTCAGTCGTCGAATCCGACTTGTAAAGTTCAGAACCTAATCAGGCACGATTTGGAACCATTTGCTAGTATTTCGGACGGAACTTGCGTTGAGTGGAAAAGTTTTTCCGCCTTTTTTACTGATCAATATCTGATTTTATTCGTATTCAACATAAAAATTATTCGTATTTATTTATTTATTTCGTAGTATTAACTTTGAATACATTTAACGTATGTTTTACACTTTGCTAAGATGTCTCTTTCCTGAAGGAGCTCTTTCTTGAATTTTAAATAACAGGTGATCAAAAGTATGTCATGTAGTATAATATTTTTGAAACCGACTCATGAAGCCGTTTCACGATAGGTTTCTGATTTTTTTAAATCCCATAAAATAAAATGTTGACGTCATAACTGAAATATTTTTAAGAACTGCCGCTCAAAATTATTGTTTGAACCTAAAATACCTGACACCAAACACATCAATTTGCGGTTTTTTATCAAATGCTTTGTAAACCGCCCACTAGGTTGGTTTAATATAACTATCGACTATGTATCTATTTATTTAAGGATTATAAGCTCCTAGAGCGTCGGTGGTCTAGTGGCTAGGGCCGCTGCCTCCCGTCTGGGAGACGCGGGTTCAATCTCCACCAAGTAACAATGTATTTTCGAATTTCGAATACCTATATGTACGTTTATTCGACGCTCTTACGGTGAAGGAAAACATCGTGATGAAACCTGCACACTCCTGCGAAGAAATTCGAAAGTTGCGTGTGAAGTCGACCAACCCGCACTGGGCCAGCGTGGTCGATTAAGGCCTAATCGCCCTAATCCAGGGTGGGCTCGAGCTCCTCGATGAGGACGTCTATAAGCTGTTATGATGATGATATAAGCTCCTCTTTTTTCGTCGGGTAAAAAGGCAATGAAAACATTGTTAATAAAATGGAAAATCGTTTCCCTCCGCTTCGCAAAGTCCCAGTCAAAACACAGAGACCACTTATACTCCGAATATAATTAGGCTGAATATATAATTCGGCACAAAGCTTAGGTTCAGATTGTTTGTACTCGATTATCAAAATCCGATTTGGTTGCCGGGAGCATGGCGGGCGGGAGCCTCCATTTTGTTTAGCATCAAAACAGGCGGCGCGAAGTAATAACATGGAGAGTTTATTAGTTAACAACTTTTTTTTAATATTCAGTTTAAAAACCATAATAGCTAATAATTAAAAATAAAGTAACTTCACCTCTTATTTTATCATTAAACAGTATGTAATTTACTTAATAAATAAATAAATAAACGAAATAATATTAAGAAGTTTTTAAAATTTTAATCTGTCAGAGCTCATCCTACAGTAACTCAACTTTATGTGCACGCATATTGCGCACCTAGGATGCGTAGTACGCTGTAAAACTGACAGCACTGGACCATAAAACTAAATATAAAAAAACTGTCAAATCATATAAAAATTACATCACATCACACTAATATTATAAATGTGAGAATATATTTGGGTGTTTGGATGCTTGTTCCGCCTTCACGCTAAAAGTACTCAACGGATTTGGATGTTTAGAATGGAGATAAGTAGTTTGTATACTGGATTAACACATAGGATTCTTTTTACGAGAAAAAGTTAAGACCGGGATGCTAAGAAGGGCGCACACAACGCGGCCGCTAGTCATGGTTATAAATTATTGGTTCACTGTACCAAATATCAATTTAGGGACGAACCATTTTCAAATATATAACGTTCAAACAAAGACGTTTAATTTGATATTTGATTGAAAATTAATTATCATTTATGTTGTATAGATTGAATCCTGTAAATACTACGTCGTAAAATTCAAAATAAATTACCGTCAATAGGGGATCGGACTGTTCACCATATTTTATGAATTTACTATATTTTATGAATTATTTTTAAAATATAGATTAGTAACAGACGATTCGCGAAGAAAAAACAGGATCGGTTGAAAAACGAATTTACAGTGATTTTTTTTAAGTTTCAATATGTCTGTCTCTTTCAAAAACGATTTTTTGTATGGAGATTATATTGCGTTACTAAAAAATGACGTCACAAGTAGGTATGTGCCTCTCTGTCTAATCTTGAACTTCAAACCTTTATAACTCGGTCAATTTAAAAGATAGAGCCAAAATTATTTTAGTGTTCGATAGCAGAAACTAAAATTTAAAAAAAAGTAGTTCGATCCCCTATTCATTAATTCAAACTCCTCATCATCATTTCAGGCGGAAGACGTCCACTGCTGATAATAAGCTTCGTATAGTTTTCGAACGTGAACAATCCTGCGCAACTATGCATCCACCAGCGATCAGCAACCTTCACCAAGTGCCCTCCTTGTAGGAGAATTCCAACTAAATATTGCCACAGCCTCCGTGGTCGAGTGCTCGAGATTTCGACGCCCATTACGGAGGTTCGATTCCCGATGGGACACTGTCGAGCCAAAATCTCTTTGTGAGACTTTCCCCAGTTTGGTTAGGACATTGCAGGCTGAATCACCTGATTGTCCAAAAAGAAAGATGATTCCGTGCTTCGGAAGGCACGTTAAGCCGCTGGTCCCGGCTACTATCTAGTCGTTACACGAGCCAAGTCAGTGGCCTTTGGCGGCTCTATTACACTGACGCCAGGGTTTGTGAGGTCGGTTGTCGACCTTACAACCCACACGATGATGATGATGATGATTGCCGTAATTGAGGTTCGGGGACGGTTTACGGCCTGATGTCCAGTACATAGTTTTTTATTATCTATGGCAGTATCCACGTCAATTGTGAGCAGGTTGAAGTTTACGGGATTGAATGAATTCCAATGGTGGTACGTGAAAGCAGATGCACGTCAAAATTAAAACTCTGATTCTCGAGCCGATCTTACGAGTATGTCATGGACACCATCATCAACAGCTCATACGTCCCCACCAAGGGGCTGGAACTTACCCTCAGTTAGGGCGAATAGGCTTTAACCAACCACCTTGGCCCACTGCTTGTTGGTCAACTTCACACACAAACATTTCTTCGCTCGAGTGTGCAGTTTCCACAGATTTTATATTTTATTTTAACAGCAAAAACCAAAATAACAAAACAAAATATAGGCATACTATCTCGTGTCCATCTTACTTTACTGTGAAAACCCTTTTTATCAATACACAATTTAAGTGTTGTGACACGTGTTTTTGTGTTTTAATTTATCACGCCTTACACACTTCGCCTCTAAACAAATATATAAATCAGTGAAACATTTTCTGCGATACATTTTGTTCCACTTAGGCTGAAAATAAAAAGGTGTTTTCCCGACGATAATTCCACGAAAGAAAAGAATTCCCTCCGAATTCCGATGATGAATAGATACTCAACGATATCGATGGGGATCGGGTACGATTGGTAGAGAAACGAGGGAAAATTGAAAAGGAACATGACCATACAGGGTGTAAAGCAGGGGTTCCAACCCGAAACTCAGCGACAGTAGGTACTCATGAAACTGAACAACTTTTACCAAGACACATGGGTCAAAATATGAAAAAAAGATTATTGACTTCCCATGCAAATCGTTCAATCAACTGACACTCTATGGAGACTTCAATTTCTTTTTTAGAATAGAATAGAACAGAAATAATCTTTATTTACAGCACACACAAAAAATAAAACAATGTAACATATCAATTCGAGGGTATACACAAATGAAAACAATTTTTTTGTGCCGACCATCGGTTGCAACGCGTCTACACAATAGTCGAGAACAATATTTCGCACACTGCTGCTCAAATTTCATTATTAAATTTTATTATGTTTATTTTCATATTTCAACCCCTTTTCCTTGGGAAAGCTGTTCTGTTTCATTAGAACTGTCACTGAGTTTCGGGTTGGTACAGGGTTCGTACCCCTGTTTTGTTAAACCCTGTTATACTCATACAATGTGGGAATATTTTGAGAATGAAATAACCGCAAGTGACAAAGACTATGTTGATATCAGTTCCTACTCATATAGTAAGCTCCGACTGAGAGGCTCGGGCCTACCCAGAATTAGGGTGCAAGCCGTAATATACCCAGGGCTCAGGGCATGTTTGTCGATAGCACAAACAACGCAACGCGTGTAAGCTTTCTCACGGTATCCTTCACCATAAGAGCGTCGAATAAATGTAATAATTAATTGCAAATTCTGAAAGAATTTGATTTGAACCGGTATTTTCCAGTCGATAGTAACCTGCCCTACTCCATCAACACTGCTTAATAAATAGGTCGGGTTGGAGATCGCAGATTAAAAGGTTACTGTATCAGAGAGCGCTGCTGCCCGTTCCCTGTTCAATGTGTAGTCCCTTACCGCAATACCTCGGCGAAATTGACTCTCAGAATCCTCCTCTACATCATCAATGATCAATGATCCGCCACTGCTCGGAGATGGAACAGACTTCACAGAATATTCAACATTTGCCCAGAGGCGTCACGTCTACGTCACTGCTGGTTCAGTTCACGGCACGTTCCTAACAGGACATGCATTCTGGAATTTCGCATCGAATTTCCCGTGATTTTCCGACACTCACACTTCAAGTTTCAAAAGTTTCAATATCACAGTGGCGAAACCGTTTTAACGAAAAATAGTTTTTTTTATTTCTTCGTATAGTATTTGTAAGATAGATGATGGAAAATTCTAAAAAAAAAAATCATTTAATCATTTTTTTTTTAATATTTATAAAAAATACGGAAAGAAATAAATTAATTAATAGTTTTGTTTGCCTTCAACTAACTAGCGCAGCGGTCCGCCCGCGTACCATTCACCCCAGATTCAGTTCAAATCTGATAGCGGCTATAACAATAACTTTATAAACTTCATCTCCAGGTCATTCCCCGGATGAATCCCGTCAGATTATTGTGCAACACCACAAAGCGTGCATTCAAGCCGTTTCGATTCGATCAGACAGTTGTGCGATCCGGCCATGCATATATTACTGACGACAGACCGGGCTATTCCCCGCTCCGCTAGCTCATGCATTTACAAAGCCAGACGTCATGATGTACCGAATACCGTAATCAGCTTTTTGTTCTTTTCGGTTTACTAAGAAAGAAGTACAAGTAATGAAGTAGTGATGTTTTGACAGCAAAAGAATATTACATAAGGGATCGGACTGTTCACCATATTTTATGAATTATTTTTAAAATATCGATTAGTAGCAGACGATACGCGAAGAAAAAAACAGAATCGGTTGAAAAACGAATTTACAGTGGTTCGATCCCCACCACGTACCAATATGTTTTCGAATTTCGAATTCATATGTACGTTTATTCGACGCTCTTACGGTGAAGGAAAACATCGTGATGAAACCTGCACACTCCTGCGAAGAAATTCAAAGTTTGTGTGGGAAGTCAACCAACTCGCACTGGGCCAGCGTAGTCGACTGAGGCCTAATCGCCCTAATTCAGGGTAGGCTCGAGCCCCTCGGTGGGGTCGTGTATGACCTGTTGATGATGATGATGAAGGCACGTTAATCCGTGAGTCAGGGCTGCTATTTCGGAAGCAGTCTTCACACGATTCATGTCAGTAACCTTCGGCGGCCTCTAGGGTCTGTGAGGTCCGTTGACGACCTTATCCACACGACGATGATGACCAAGGTCCAGAACAAGGCTCGGCAAGGGCTCAGCTCATTGCAGTCTGTGATATAGTGCATAGCAAGCGGTCGAGTCTCCGCTCGCCATTGTAAGCTGCTCGCTCGTGTAATTCAGGCTATGTGGGCCAAATCGATACAAAACAACGGAAGCAGCTACGCCTTTGTTATAGCTACATTAGCCTTTTGTTCTAAACCGGTTAGCTAAAATTGGATAGATAATGGTGTGCTGAAATGGATGATAAATGACATTCTTCTCCACAGAGGGCGTACACTTGTAGTGAACGTGCCAACCAGGGACAAACTTATTTTGTCCTCCTAGCTTTGACGTCGAAAAATGATTTTGTTTAATCTTCAATCAATTTCGATTCTGTTTTAACTGTCAGTATTCTGTTTTTGTATACTTTTAGATGAAAAAGAAAAAAAAAAAATTGATTTTTTCATTAGTCTCTTGGCTAGATCATTTTTTACAGGCAAACAAACTTGTATTAATTATTAATTAAAGTTTAGTAATATTTAGATTTTTTACCGTGAGAATAGGTAACTTTTGCGCAGCTGTATCATGGGCAGATAACTCTCCTCTACTGTTTGCTATACCTCTTAGCTAGGGTCAGAAGTACTTAAACCTCATCCATTTTCTTGATCAGAAATCTTTGGCGCGTTCTGTAACAGGTTCACGCACACATACGTACAATACAACACAATAGATTCCATTCTCACCCACACTCTTTTGTCCAGCTTGATGGATTGCACTAGATCTGACTTCGGCTTAGATAAGTTACATGACGTAAAAAAAAATACAAATAAGCTTATTTATTTCAATATTATATAAGTACATAAAAATTATAAGTAGGTATATGATGTTCGTCCGTGCCGCGTTTCTGCAGGGCTCACGGAAGATCAGCGCCGTAGTCTACCTTGCTAGGCTACGGCTTTTGCTGAGTGAGGCCCTTTTTATCTGGGTGTCGCAACACAGGGGCAATTTCGTAAGTATGCTGTGTTTGTATTTTTCATTTCATTTCTGTTGCATTATGTACTATTCTTTATGTATGTGTTTTGTGTTGTGATGTCCTACAAATAAATGTTTCTGATTTCTGATTAATTTGTAACTGGCACGTAACAATGTCGCAATTCTCGGTGGTATAGTAGGTAGGGCCGCTGCCTCCCATTCAGGAGACGTAGCAGGTTTGGACTCCATATCACGTACTAACTGATTTTTAAATAAACAACGATAGTTTTAAAACTGTGAAGAAGTACGTACGGTGAGAAAACTATCGTGGTGAAACCTGCACGCACACTCTTGCGAAGGAATTAAAAAAGTTGCGAGAGAGAGAGAAAGAATAGAAAGAGAAAAAGAGAGAAGAGAAAAGAGTTCAACAGTACCTATAGTTTTTTAGTTTCTATAATAAATTTTAACCTACATTAAGTGACACCGCACTCATTTATTTTATACCTGTACAAGTACAGTGGCGAGTTAACTTAATCCGTGAATTAAACTCGGAAAGTTAAGTCGCTGTCAAAAAGAACCGGACTTCGACTTTTTATTTTTATCCTACTTACCTACTACATGACTGGACAAGTGGTAGCTTACAACTTGAGGTGTATATTAACCCTTCGAAGAAAATATGTTAAGTAGCTATAGTGACGGCTTGGTGTGGTGGACTGTACCAGAGAACTTTCCAGAAAACGCCAGACGTCAGTAATCTTTGACAACTGACCAGAAAGTTCAAGATACCAGTGATTTCATTTCAAAAAGTATTCGCTACTCGATACAAGAGATCGCTAGGCTTCTGTCAAAATTGGATTGAACACTCTAGAAGCTCTGTTCGAAAAAGATCGCTACTCAAAATGATTGAATAACGAAAAAAGATCGAAGTAGGAACATTCTCAAACTGTCATAGGGGTATATAAGGACCGTGACTGCCTAGACGGGGAGTTCAGTGTGAGTTCAGTGCAGTATCAAGAGCCGAAGTAAATAAAAGTGCAAGTTAAAGTGTCAGTGAACAAAGTGCAGTGAAAGTGTTAATTTCGGTGTAGTGTTACCCGTGCGTGATCAAGTTCAGTTTGTGACGTTGACTCGTGTACTATACGTGAGTAATAAAGGATATATTCCTCGTGAACAAAATTTTCAACTTCTGAACCCCGCTCGCTCGTAACACTATTAAATATTTGTTGTAGGTACGTACACTGATTCAGTACAAAATTATAGTAGGTAGGTAAAAGTACATTAGTAGGTGCTACATTAATTCTGTGGTGAAAGAGTACAATAGAATCTCTCTCCTTCATTGTCCGCGGTGACAGATGAATGATGATGGATGGTACAAGCAGGCACGGCGTAATTGTAATGTTCATTATTATTACTACTCTGCTATAGGTATATTTAAAAAATATGTCCATCACCTGTACCGTTTTATAAAAACAATCAAGCAATCAATCAGCCTATTGCAGTCCACTGCTGGACGTAGGCCTCCCCAAGGGTACGCCAAAGCGCACGATTACCCGCTTTTCTCATCCAGCCACCACTAGCGACCTTCCTCAGGTCATCAGTCCACCTGGCAGGTCCCACACTACGTTTCCTGAGACGTGGTCTTCATTCGAGAATCCGTCTGCTCCAACGCTCGTCGGTTCTGCGACAGACGTGGCCAGCCTATTGCCACTTCAGCTTGCTACACTTCTGGACGATATCTACTACCTTGGTCCTCTGCCGGATGACTTCGTTTCGGATTAAAGAACATAATTTTATTTATTTATTATTTAACGATTTATTGTACACAATAATAACAAAAATAGAAATACATTTGAAAAAAACGACACAACAGGCCTGCTTATTTCTAGAGAAATATCTTCCAGCAGACCTACGGAAGAGAAAAGAGATAGTAAGACGCAGATAAAACGTGCACAACTTTATAAAACACAAAAGAACAGGACAATCACAAGAATTACTTATATAATATTATGTAAATATACATAAATAAACTAACACAATATGATACTAAAATATATACCCAAAAATATAAAATATAATATATTTTATATTTTTGTATAAAATATAATATATTTTATATTATAATAAATATATCACTAAATATAATACTTAAATAAATATAATGGATCAATCTGACAGCGAAAGATAATGCTCTTTAACTCGCTTTTTAAATAAAGAGATAGTGCTACAATCACGGACAGTATATGGTAGAGAGTTCCACAGCCTTGCAGCATGGACGACGAACGAATGGGAGTAAAAACTAGTATTATGAGAAGGTAGGGATAAAAGAGTACGAATATTAGAGCGGCTGGGATTACCCTCAGGACGCATGAAATTGAAGCGTTCGCGCAAATAAACAGGAGAAGATTTATTATGAAGTATATTGAAGAGAACTGATAGAATATGAGTATTCCTGCGGAAACGGATTGGGAGCCACTTGAGTTGAGTGCGAAATTGAGATACATGATCGTACTTGCGCAGTCCGAAAATGAAACGAATGCACAGATTCTGTAGGCGCTCAAGTTTATTTAAAAGCTCCTCGGTGGCGTCCAAGTAGCAGGAGTTGGCGTAATCTAGAATAGGTAAGAGTAAAGTTTGAGCTAGGGAAATCTTGGTCTTCAGAGGCAGAAAACTTTGGAGACGTTTGAGCGAGTGGAATGAGAAATGGACCTTCTTGCTGACCTCATTGACATGGTGAGTCCAGGAGAGATTGGAATCTATAACCACACCAAGGTTTTTTGCGGTTTTAGAAAAAGAGATATGAGTGTGGTTATAAACTATTGGAGATAGAGAAACATGATCTAGTCGTTTGCACATATAGGTGCTACCAATAAGCATAGCCTGCGATTTTTTCGGGTTTACTAAAAGACCAAAGGAATGGGCCCAGTCAGAGATTCGCTTTAGATCTGCATTTACAACACCTATAGCACACTCAAGGTCATCAACAGGAGTATGGCGATAAATTTGCAAGTCGTCTGCGTAGAGATTATTATTATTATTCGATTCGTGTTCGTGTTTGTTTCGTTTCGTTATTAGGCCTTTAGGCGAACTTTTTGGCGTTAAGTGATTTTAACTCGTTAAGTTCGAACAACAACAGCTCATATATGCGTCCCCACCGAGGGGCTGAACTAGTAGACCACGCTTTCCCAGCGCGGCTTGGCTGACTTCACACACAACCTTTGAATTGCAGGAGTGTGCAGGCTTTCCCACTGCTGTTTCCTTCAGCGTAATAGCAAGGAATAAATGTAATAAGAATTCAAATTTCGAAAACACATTGGCACTGACGTTCTATACTCAAACATTTCGAACGAATTCAAAACATTGCCACGATTCCAGATTAGAGCCAAAATTATTATTCTTATGGCTATCTAGTCTGTGGTTGTATCGTACACATCAGCTTAAGGCACTAAAGTTTATAACGCACTTATACTTAGTACAAAAGCACTTATAGAGTTCTCTGGGTGACCTTTATACGCCTTAATGGAATTAAGTAGATAATACGAGTTGTAGAGCTAACTTTAATGTTCAACTGTTTCTTTTAAATATTCAGTAATGTATTATAGTCTGCAGAAAGCTTTTTCTTTTTGAAATTACTAGGTTTATATAGTCTATGGTTATTAAGTAGGTACGTTTTATACGTAAATAACATTTTTTTATTTACAGGACTTTTGTAAATAAACATATTTTGTACTAGCAGTCGGCCTAGGTTGTTTGGTATTTTCCTGCGGTAAAAAATTGCTTATGTTCACCCATAGGTGGAAAACTGTCTTTTTAACTATTTCATAAAAAATGTCAAGCATTTAGGAGATTAAGATTAGCCGTAAAAGCCGAACGTCAGTTCGCTGTCTGTCTAGACAGCGAACTTTAGGATTTTATAATGTTTATATGTTTTTTTTAAGTAGTTGTACAAGCTTCGATCCCATAGGGCAAGAGCACGCTGTTAGTTAATCATAAACCCAAACAACAATAGCATGCGTTATAAATTCCTAACTCAACGGGTTCAACACAGTGTCTAACACCCCGTATAATTAGGGGATCGGACTGTTCACCATATTTTATGAATTTACCATTGTATGAATTATTTTTAAAATATAGATTATTAGCAGACGATTCGCGACGAAAAAAACAGAATCGGTTGAAAAACTAATTTACAGTTAATTTTCTAAAGTTTCAATATGTCTTGTCTCTTTCAAAAACAATTTTTTGTATGGAGATTATATGGCGTTACTAACAAATGACGTCACAAGTGGGTATGTGCCTCTCTGTCTAATCTTGAATTTCAAACCTTTATAACTCGGTCAATTTTAAAGATAGAGCAAAAATTATTTTAGTGTTCGATAGCAGAAACTAAGAAGTGTAGATTTATAAAATTTAAATAAAGTAGTCCGATCCCCTATTATATTGGATGTTAATGGCCAAAGTTTGTCAGTTTAACGTGTCATCGCGCCGGCGGCGTTGCTATAGACCATTTTAACATGAAATACAATGCGATTAAGTAACAATGTGCCGTGTGGTGACGGCAGAGTAGAATACATTTGTCACCAACCCCTACTCTTCCCGTGGGTGTCGTAAGAGGCGACTCAGGGACTACACATTGAACAGGGAACGGGCAGCAGCGCTCTCGGATACGGTAACCTTTTAATCTGCGATCTCCAACCCGCCTACCAAGCGTGGAGGTTATGGCAAAACCCTCCACTTAAGTGGAGGAGGCTCATAGTCCAGCAGTGGACTGCAACGGGCCGTTGATGAAGTAACAATGCGATGGGTTTGTCCAAACTTGATTTCGTTCTTATCCATGAGCAGCTGTACTGAATCCAAACCGAAGACCTAATCTTCAAACTATGCTGGTCATTACGTTGAGGTACATTTACCTTTCCTCGCTCTCTTTTCACACTACCTGCACCCACCACACACTAGCTCATTCCACTCACTACACACTACACGCGTCCAGCACGCCTTGGTTTATTTTATTTTTTACTATATTTTGTTTTAATTGATTTTTCCGACATTATTGTCACACTTCTTGTGCGTGTCTTCAACGTTTTAAATCGTGTAACGAAGCTCTGGACTTCCGCGATACAGGTCCATTTCTAGTGCGGGTTACGCTATGTCATTTTATGTCAGATTACGTATTTTTCAGGAAACTGGCACAAAGCACGACTAGTGCCATAATTAAAAATATATATACAGCATGAAATTTACATTGTTTTGTTCCCGCCGTGTCGTGCTAGTACCCGTCAAACTGAACAACTTTTCACGAAAAAAAAAATTCCTGTGACCAAAAATTTTTTGGTATCTCCATACAAAATGGGTCGGTCGAGAGTCTCACTTTGTATGGAGAGACCAAAAATTTTTTTGTCGCAGGATTTTTTTTTTGTGTATTTTTACTTTTAATTTACGTACTTTTGACATAATCTGAATCTCTGATTGTGACAAAAATCTAAGCAATAAGGTTGTAAACTATTGGGTGACTTCAAGAAATTTACGCATCTAGTATATATTTAACTAGTGGCCTAGCTGTAGACCTCGCGAGTACTTTATTTTAAATGGCTTATTTAAAATTTTTTTACGTTCCATTCCAACCCTCATAAATTCGTAATTTTTTTTATTGGTTGAGAAATGTGACTGTAGAGGAAAACAGTTTCAGCGGTGGACGTTGTAAGCTGGCAACCCCCCTAACTCCGTAATTTTTTTTTTCAATTTCTAAAAACTGACTCGACAAAAAAATTTGATTAATTTATCGAACCTGCTCACAAAATTTCGCTATAATCGATTGAGAAACGCGACCTGTAGAGTGAAACAAACAGACAGACACGGTGGAGTACGGCGACGGCGCTAGCGAGATTCGCAGACGACATCAACGGAAGTCTGAATGAAAGAAAGCAGGTGGTGGTGGTCTATATTGACTTTAAAAAAGCCTTTGATACTCTAGACCACCACCAGCTGCTGCAGGCCATGGAAGAATGTGGCATCCGAGGGCCTCTGAGTAGCTGGCTTCGGGCCTATTTAACTAATCGTACACTGAAGACTTCCGTCGGTGGCGAATGCAGCGACAGCGCGGACATAACGTGCGGCGTCCCGACCGGCTCTGTCTTTGGCCCTGTTGGCTATATAATGCATGTGAACAGTCTATGTAATGTGGTCAAAAAGTGTCGGATTTGGATGTATGCTGACGACACGTGCCTAGTTTACTCAGATACTGATATAAATGTAATACAGGAGAATATACAATCAGATCTTAATAATTTAGTTAAGTGGGCACATGATAACGGAATAATTATTAACATGAAAAAAACTAAGTGTATGCATATATACTCACCTTATAGCAGAACTGTCAAAGGTACTCCGCATATAATAGGGCACGACTATGACTGTTTACATGCAAACCTCTTAAATGGGCAGTGTGGGTGTGGGGAGATTGGGGTGGTAGACGAGTACAAGTACTTAGGACTTACAATAGATACGAATTTCACATGGAAAACTCACGTACAACTAGTTTGTGATAAACTGCGATCAGTGCTTGTAAAATTCTATCACCTCAGTTTCCTCACAAACAGAGCTACTATGTTTACATTGTATTATGGCTGGTTTACACGTATTAAGTTGTCAAGTAGCAACTAAATTTTAACTAAATTTTAAGCTACTAAATTTTAAGTAAGTGTTTACACGTCATTTTAGTAGTTAAGCTCTTTAGTTAGCCCAAGATGGACGATCAACAGCGAATTCAAATCTGTAATAAATATAATAAATAAAATAATAAAGTATAATAAAATATTTTTATAATTAATATTATATTATTATTTATTTTTTATATTATATTATTATTATTTTTAATGAATCATATTTAATATTAATTTTATATTGATCATTAATGTTTTTATACCATGTTTCTATATCTATATAATAATATATCCAAAAAAGAAACATAAAACACTCGCACTTAACTTCGCACTTCGCATTTAACTTAAAATTAACTAAATCGCGCCTTTCCAAATGTGTCAAGTGACAGGCCACGCCCACCAGTTGGTACCCGAAAAATAGAAAAAGTTCTAATCTACTTGTTTACTTGCACACTAAATTTTAACTTGCAACTTACTACTAAATTCGCTGTTTACACGCATTAATTTACTTAAAATTAAGTTAAAATTTAGTTAACTACTAAACAACTTAATACGTGTAAACCAGCCATTATGGACTTGTTGAACCGATACTTTCATATGGATTAAGTAGCTATGGCCGTACCTTCCAAACTTACTTAGATAAAATAAAATCGATTCAGATAAGATTCATGAAAAAACTAGTAGATAAGCACGTCAAAAATGAATGTAATTCAGACTACGACAAATTGTATCTTAAATGTAAAATACTTCCAATCCATGAGAAGGTATCGCTATTAATCGCACTGGAAGGTTTTAATAATGATGAATTTAAAGTGCCGGTGACACATCCAAATGTACATACAAGACAAGTAGAAAATAAGATGCTTGTTGTACCTAGGGCTAACAATTGTTACGGTCGAAGGACCAGGAAATACCTCATACCAAAAAAAAATAACGAACTGTCTAAGGATGTTAAGATGAAGTGTGCTACCAAAAATTACTTTAAGAAAAAAATTGTGAGTGGTTGCTAGACAAATTTAGTAAAACATGTGTATAGTATGCTAAAAATGACAACAATAGGTTAGAATAGAATAGATATATATTTAGTGCAGTAGACATAAGATGTGTTTCAAATGTGTAGAAGGGAGTATTTTTCTGCCTACAAACCGCCATGTAGTTTGGCAGATTTTTTATAATAAGAACATGTCTTTTTTTTTTTTATTTTTTTTATTTTACACAGACATACAAAAGTAATTTTGGCCAAGCTGAAGCAGAGACGCTTCGCTCGCTCGGTCAACTAGATTAAACAACGGATTTTTTATGATGATGGCTTCAGCCCCTTACCCCTGATCAGCTACTGGAAGATATCATCAAGACGGGATAAATATACCCGTAGGTAGTACGAGGGAAATCTAAAAATATTCAACAAATCAAAATAAAAACTCTTTTTTTAT
The DNA here is from genome assembly GCA_951230895.1 of Carpatolechia fugitivella. Lineage (NCBI taxonomy): Eukaryota > Metazoa > Arthropoda > Insecta > Lepidoptera > Gelechiidae > Carpatolechia > Carpatolechia fugitivella. The sequence goes on along the minus strand of OX579658.1, from coordinate 14,897,892 downwards.
TGTATTTCAATTATTATTATTTTTTAAACCTTCTCTTTATGATCCCTTATGAGACTCGATGTTACCGGAACTCAATGCTAACAGAATTTCGTACTTTGTAACAAGATCATCTGTCTTTATTATGGACGGTTCGTAATTTAGCTGGCTGTGACTTCGGGGAATAACTCGTTTAGCAACATCAAATTAATACCATTAAAATTGGACCACGACCCACGTCAAAGTTATCTAACTAATATTCCTGAATTATTAACCAGATCTACTGGAATGAGAGGTTCATTGTTAGAATGTAAATGGCACGTTAAATATCCACAATATTTATTTTTTAAAGTAAATTTTTAAAAACTGTAAAATAGATGCTCAAATGTTTGCTTCTGAATCTAAATAGTAGCCGGGACCAACGGCTTAACGTGCCTTCCGAAGCACGGAATTACCTTTATTTTCGGACAAACAGGTGATTCAGCCTGCAATGTCCTCACCAAACTGGGGAATGTCTCACAAAGAGATTTTTGCTTAACAGCGTCCCCACCGGAAATCGAACGCGGAACCTCCGTAATGGCGTCGAGTCGACATCTCGACCACTCAGCCACGGAAGCTGTTTGATTGAGAATGGTTGGATAGTTCCAATTATTTGATTACATAGGTAAAATTAACGACGCAATGTTAATAAAATATAGTTTAAAAAAAAACACGCTTTTAAAACACATGAAACAAAAAAATGAAAAATAATTCTTAATACAAAAGCTGAAAACAATAATGAACGAAAAATACTAGTATTATTGTTAAAAAAAGCAACCCGCTCGATATAGGTACGAAAAATATGGCACAAAGCACCCCACGCTTTTTTTTTTTCACAATAATATTAGTATTTTTCGTTCATTATTGTTTTCAGCTTATATTAAGAATTATTTTTCACTTTTTAGTTTGATGTGCTTTAAAAGCGTGTACTTTTTTTTTTATGTATTGTCACCGGTTCTTAATAAGTGTACAAAGTTTCAATTAAATCTACCCGTTTAAAGTGGGTCAAAATCAAGTCCAAACAAAGGAGTTGGTTACATACAAGCATACAAACAAACTTGAAGATGAAGCTAATAAAAAGCGTGTTAAAAATTACAAAAATCCAACATGCCGGCCCATTTTTTCGTTCATGGACCGATTTTGTTAAAACTTGGCTTGGGACCATTATTTTGACATGAGATTGGCGAAATCTCGACCACTCGGCCACAGAGGCTGTAAGTGGTAGTTTCCTCTTATTGTGGACTAGAGATATAAACTTAGCTCGATATCCCCGCCACCGTACGCTCCCCATAATAAATTAAATCAAGTGCTCGAATAATAAACCTGTTTTTCTGCTTTTGTCTCGTGCCAAAGTTCTTTACGACATGTCTAGTTCTGACCTATTTCGTTAGGCCTATACACTTAACTCTTGAAGTTAGTGATTAGGTTAATGTATATTTGTGTCGTCGGTGGTCTAGTGGCTAGGTGTCTTTCGTCCGGGAGACGAGGGTACGATCCCCACCACGTACCAAAGTGTTTTCAACAGTCAAGCGCTTCCCGATGTTTTTCGACTGTCCCCTCGATCTCTTTTATCTTATGGACAGCTTGTAAAATTTTACCCTGTTGGCGCGAATAAATTCAAAGTTGTCCAACCCGCAGTGGGCTACTACAAACTAAGGCTCAGGTCTAATCGCCTTAATTCAGGGTAGACTCGAGCCCCTCGGTGGGGACGTATATGACCTGTTGATGATGATGATGAAGGCACGTGAGTCAGGGCTGCTATTTCGAAAGCAGTCTTCACACGATTCATGTCAGTAATCTTCGGCGGCTCTATAATACTGACTCTAGGGTCTGTGAGGTCCGTTGACGACCTTATCCACACGACGATGATGACCAAGGTCCAGAACAAGGCTCGGCTCATGGGCCACGACCCGTACACCCACTGGATTTTCCCACTTTCAATAGAATAGAATAGAATATACTTTATTGCACACAAGAAATACACAGAATAAAAAGCAGTTCAAATAATAGTGTACAGATAGGCGGCCTTATTGATAAGGTAGCAATTTCTTCCAGGCAATCTTCGAAGTGCTAAGGTAGATACAGACAGATAGGCGGCCTTATTGCTAAGGTAGCAATTTCTTCCAGGCAACCGTTCAAGTGCAAATTACCTATATTATGATTGTAAATTCAGTTTGTAAATTCAGTATGAACACAACCTTGGAGTTTCT